>BQMF02000169.1:0-600000 GCA_027922465.2 Turritopsis dohrnii
GCGATAGCGAAACGCAGACGACTGATGCATGATATAAATCGTTGACGATACTTTTCTTGTCCATGTTTGTTATTATATATACAGTTTTCTTTTTATTCCATTTCATGTTTATTGATTTTCACTGGTATTTTAGATTTTTGTGGAAGTGGGGTGGATGGTGACCCACGGGGTAATATTTGCTCTCTCTTTTTATACACAAAATAAGTAAATCCACCAACTAAAACCGAGAGCTATTATTCCACCTACACCATAGGTGTAGTTCATAGGTTGTTCATTTGGTTTGGTGAGAGAGTCTCGGACTTCTTCACTTCTTTTTGAGGTGACACGTGTTTCAATGCTTCTCGTTTTTTACGGTTGTATTCCGCCAACTCTTACCCGCTTCAACCTTTTTGGGTTCTTCGTTGTCACTTGAATGGGAGTCTGTTCTTCTGACATTTTATTATCTGCTGTATTTATATTATCATCGGATTTATTTAAATTCTTTCATTGATATAATGCCTCCCGGTAATAAGTCCAACACTGAGTGGTGCTAATAATGAGCCCGAATTTATAATATAAGTCCATGTAAATCTTTGAAGGGCAGAGTTTAAGAAGGGGTCAGTTTCCAGGTCATTGCTCAGCGCTTCTTGATTGTTTATTCCATAACGTTGCACAAGCCCCCATCGAATAAATGCGTATCAGTGATTTCCCCAAGGATTTTACCATTTGACCTGATAGTTTTAGCTTCATAGATACTAAAAAGTTTTTCTACCTCTTCATCTTTGAGTTTGTTAATTTGCTCTTCCGTGTACATTTTCCCTAAGTATAGCTTGCTATTTCCAGTTAAGACACACTCGAGTAATTTTTGTCTTTACCATCTGAAGGTGGAAATTCACCCGTAACATCATAACTCTGGTTGATTAAATTACCGATCGCTGTTTCCGCCATTTTTATTAGAGAGAGGTATTTTTTAAGACAAAATAATGATAAGAGGATGATGATGTTTAATAATATAAAGTTGATATATTCTAACATTGTTAAATAAATAAACATTGTTTAAGTAAACAATTATGTCTGATGATGAATCCTCAGATGATGATATTATATTTTCCCATCAACATACAAAAAGGGTTACTTTTAATGATATAGTAATGGTCCATTATATCTCTGCTTGTGAATCTCGTAGAGGTAACTGGATAGAGGCTGCTGTTGATAGAGTACGCTTTGAATCGAGGATTAAACATATTGGTAAAATTATAGAACCTGTATTGAGACGTAAATTATTCTCTTACAGTAGTCTTACAGTAGTCTTACAGTAGTCTTATAGGAGTCTTACAGTAGTCTTACAGTAGTCTTATAGGAGTCTTACAGTAGTCTTATAGTTTTTGTTACAAGAGTCTTGTAACAAATATGTCAACCTGTTCAGCAAATCATATACGTTCTTGGGTGTTCCATTCTCATGACTAGGCACGCGTGTTTCCCTCCTTTCAGTTTTTCCTTGACATTTTTCAATTCTTCTTGCGATTCAATGACATCGTTCTCTTCATGAATGGTGGCTAGATCGTTTCTATCTTTTGGATACCACACATATAACATTTTAGCTTGCCGCCGTAAATTTTTAGGTATAGCCGTGTATGATTGTGTAAGTAACCATAGCGAATGATTTCGATGGCGACCACTAATTGCCAACTCGAGCAAAGGGTTTCTCTTTTTGTTCAATTTTTCATCAGCTATTATATCATCAATCAGAAATAAGGTTTTATATCCAGCACAGAAAAAGTCCATTTTCTTAATATATTCATACAAAGATCCTTCTGGCTCAATTAAAATCACATAGCTGTCATTCCAGAACCACTTCCGATCTCTGTAAGTCTGATTCCACCTCAAGGTGGGACATATAATCACGATGAAATCAAAGTGATCAAAGTATTCATTTTCTAATAATTTTACAACACGATCCGTTTTACCGCACGATGTTGGTCCAACGAATAATGCTGTGTGAGGCTCTTTCATGTAAAGTGTATCCATTTTACTAATATAATGCAGACATAAATTGACCGTTTTGTATGTTTAGTTGAGCGTCCATTATTAGATATATATATGCGTTTAAGTTTCCTGCAGTTTCAGCGGTCTTTTCAATCTGTAAAGTAATGCCTTCACTCGCATTTTCAATCCTTCGACCGGTCCCATGCAAGGCATTCTCATCAATTGTTCTGAAATCTAACCATAGAGCATACTTGTTTGTCAAGTAATCAGCGACTTTTACATCATGTAATCCCAAGCGCTTTCGGTTTTCGCCGACGCTATTATCTTTTGGTTTTCCTTCAGCAAAATACTTGCAAATCTCATTGTATTGTTCAAAACGGCTGCATCCCTTGAGCAAAAAGTTGGTTAGGCTTACCCTCAACGATGACAGATACCTTTTTGATCTTTGGATTGTAGAATTTACAGGTTTCTCGTTTGTAGGATTTTTCTTCTTCAAATAGAACTAAAATACCCTTCAAAGATTTGGCTGGTGTGTTGAATGACCAATTCCACGTTGTGTCTGACTTGTTTACTCTAATTTGCCTGTGCCGCAAAACCCTATCATAGAGCAAAGCCATGTTTTGATATTCAGAAGCGATTTGTCTAGCCAAGGTGGGTTGTGTCACAATCTCATATTCAAGTGAGATGTTGGATATTTTGTATTTACCGTCTGGGTTTTTTCTTTGACCTGCAGCAGAAGTTGGAGGGTCAGAATAAATAACTCGGTTATAGTCGTTAAATGTGATCTCGTAGCAAAGCCTATTCCCTAAACCCGCTTGATAATATGGGATAGTACTATCTAGCATCTCAAAGTCGAGTGGAATGACAAACTTGTTTTTATAGGTGTCAGCAATGGCTTTGTCTTCTGCATCAGTGGTGTCTTTATCTGAAGCACCAATCCTTAATTTCATACAATTCTCTGTACACCCATCATCGATGATGATACCCTGTCTTATCGCGTTTGTCTTTTCAAACTTGGTTAACCATAAATCTCTGTAACACCCAAAAAGATCAAAGTCATCGATGCTCAATATCTCGTTACCTTCGAACTTGACAGCCAACTTTTTAACAATAGCTCTCCCAATGTTACTGACCAATGTTCTTTTCGTGTCAGCTGTCGACTCGAGTTCAATATCAAAACTTAGATTAGTTGTTCCTGGAATAATAACATCATCACTTCCTAAATTTGGAAACCTAACCAATAATAGCTGATTTTGATCGATCTCACTCGGATTGTGTGTGACAATTACTTTTTGACGAGAACCTTTTACACCGCGGGCAGTTCTAAGTGAACGTTCTGGATTTAACCTCTTTCCATACTCCATTATTAATTATGATATATAATTAATTATTACTTTTTATCTCGGTTTAGCGGATGTGCAAAACAACGGTTCTTCCTAGGTCTTCTTTTAGCATATTGCCATGCTGATCTGTGAGTTTCAACGTGAGAGACTGAAATACACCATTTTTTAATTTTTTGTACTGAGGGTTTTTAGGCTCAACATGTGTGAAGTCACTATATTCAGCCATGTGATAGGTTAGTAAAATATCACTTAGCTTTCCATTCTCAAGATTTTGAGTGTTGTCGAGTTCAGATAGATGCAAATTAATTTTGGTTACGTTAGCGAGCTTATTTGTTTTGATTATTTGAGGGTATTTGCCTAATGGGGTAAGTTCTACATCACCTTCTAAAAAGGCACCTGCTAAAAAGGCATTCAATTCCCTGCTCGTGAATGTTCCTTGAGGTACCAACTTTTCAGCTTTCCCATCAGCAGACAGTTTCAGTTTTAGGTCTGTGGTTATTTCATACGTAACATTGTCTGCAAACATATCAACCAATGCAATTTTTTTTGAGCCATCCAAGTTTTGAATGGGGTAAGGTAGATTTATGGTCTTCTCACCCCTTACGAGATTTGCTGTGATATACATTTTCTTGTATTAAATATAAGATAATAATATTAAATAATAATGGAGGATATTTTTAAATATGTTCCCAATGCGCTTTATAAGCCAAATGGAGGACAATACCTTCAGATATTGAATGCTAAAGATTTTTACAAACAAACAATTATTGTCTCTGAGAGCGGTTCTTTCCCCGCAACTTTTCCAAATATATTTACTAATTACGAAATGGAAGAGAATGATCAACGTATGAAAATTTGGCAGGAACAACCGTTTAAATTATGGCAAACCCAACTCAATTTTGTCACTTGGTGTGCTTCAAGTGCTTGTGGGGTCAGTTCTGAACACCTGAAAGAAGGTCGCTCTACTCCTATGATTAGAGCAGTATATCGTTTTCACGTCTATTATCACATTAGACGAATCATTAAGCGCTTGCAGACACCTCTACCTTTTGAAGATAGTTTTAACCAATACGATAATCCTTATAACAAAGAAGAGTTTTTAAAAATCTGTAGTGAATATGGTGTCGATTCTGATCCTAAAAAATACAAAGGGCAATATTTTTACAGCTCGTATCAAAAAAGACGTAGAGACTATCCAACGCCAGGTCTGAGTTATTTCACAGACGACTCCATGACAAGATGGATTATAGAAAAATCTAAAGGCTTTACAAAAACAGGTCTTGTAAAAATTTCAGAGAGTGTTAGAGCATATGCTTATCTTGTTCTTAGTTCACAAGCCTCAGCTCGTTCTTCTATTTTAGGTAATAATTCAAGCGCTTTGACAGCTCAAAGAGTTTTTATGAACAACTTTGAAGACATTGTTAACCGCAGAGTTGATATTCAAGATGACATTAAACGTTATCAAGATACTTTAAATTACGCTTCAAGCAAGGTTGATTATTCAGTTGGACAAGGTATTTACATGTTACCTAGTGACATGAATCTAAACATCAAGTCGGGGGTGTCTGGTTACAATAACAAAATTCTCATATCTAATGAGAACTTAAGTCTTGGAAGAAACAAAATGATTAATGTTATGCAAGAGCATCATATTTCAAACAAGGTGACTAGCTCTCCAACACAAACAAAAAATAAAAGTTCACAAAAGGAAGTTCACAAAAGAGTAGTGAGTCAAACAGATTCACTCCCATCTCACGAAGAAGAGAAAATTGCTTTGGTTTTAGCGATTACCACGATGTTTAGTATATGGTATATATTTAGATAACCTTGTTTGAAAGAAAAAAGGAATGACGTCAATCAGATGTCAATCATACTTAAATAACAAAAAGAAACAATGCATTCCTAGCATACCAAATATCCTTAGCAACGAACACTTTCGATTTAAACTTTTATTAAGTAAACAACTTTCTGGTATGTAAAATTCTATTGTTATAAGCGTTTGATTGACAGATGGTTTAATTATATAATAAAAACTGCTTACGTGTTGTTATTTGAGAATTTTGTTTGCAATAAAAACTTACCACGTACACACAAAAGAAAACTGATATAAAACATATGATCACAAGTATATATATATAGACAATGGAATTCCCAACAGTTGAAACATTCGAACAAATAATCGAACAATCTACAACGATCATAAAGTGGAGGGATCTACCTCAAAACGTGATTTATCATGTTAAATTTGTTTCTACAAAGGCTATGTATGCAGAGGTGCAAGATGGAACGGGAAATTTATATCATGTGTGGTTGCCTGAAAGACTTTCCATTGAATTAAATGATTATGGTTGGGGTAGTAGAGAAGCCTTTGTCAGACCGAAAGGTCTCAAACAATCTCAAAAGAATCCAGAAAGACAATTCTTTGATTATGACATTATATGGCGCTAGATAAAATCTCGTCGACTCATCTTTACTTGTTTCTAGTAAAGATACTTTTGTACGATTCACCAACCTTGCACATAATCAGGAGGTAGCTCCGTATCTTCAGGTATCAACATCAACTCTTCTTTCACAAAAGATCGTTCAGGTCCATCTTGAAGGTAATACATTACACGGTTACCTGGTTGATCTATCACCTCACTCAATCTATAAGTCTTCTTTGACCATATCCTATCTGTTGCTCTTTTTCGATGGCCGTCGTGCTCTTCACCCGGTTGCAATAGATATCTATACAAACCATCTTGAGGTAATTTTTCTTCGGGTGGATAGCTCTCTCGTTTAGCGAGAGTTACCTCTTTCAATTTGATGGCATCTTTCGGTTTCATACCGATCATCCGAGTCTTCGTGTTGTTTAATCTATCCATAAGTTTATACAAATATTTGACCCACGTAGATGATACCTTTTCCGAATCGTTCAGTTCTTGAGCATCTTGTATTTTGAATAAATTTTCGGCAAGTATCTTGTTCAACGCCTCAACAAAAGCTGTATGGGTATGCTTATATTTAGTAGTTACTCTTTTAATTTCGACGTTATTCTTCTCCAACAGCTTTGTCACATCGGCTTTGAATTCTGAACCGTTATCACATTGAAATACTTTTGGGTAGTTTAAGGGTCCAACTCTATAGATATCTCTTATCATATCGGCAACTTCTTTGGCTTTCTTAGTCTTCAAAGGTCGGGCTACTTTGTAACGTGAAGCAACATCGATACCGGATAAGATGTACTTGTATTTATTACCATACAGCATATCACTAGGCATGTACAATATATCAAATTGATGAATCTCATTCGGTTTAGTCACCTCATAATGTGAACGTTCAACATGTTTCGGTGCGGGTAAATGTACTTGCCACAAAGCTTGTTTTGATAGCCACTTCTTAATTTCCTTCGGTTTGAAGCCGAATCCTTTTAGATTGCGAGCAGCCTTTTGTCCTTTCCACAAGTTTTGAGGTTGATAATAAATCTCTTGAAGTTTAGTGTCTGACATTTTATTTATAAACAACGTTTATTTTAGCTCATTTTTTTTTTTTTTTTTTTTTTTTTTTTAACAAAAATGACACGAGAAAAGTGACTTAAACGTTGTTTATTATCTTTATATAAAGCATAAACATAAACATGACCGACAAAACAGAATCAGATTACAAGTCAATGACTCGTGACGCTTTACGAAAATTATGTGCGTCACGAAAAATAAAATATGCTAACCTAATGAACAAAGCTAAATTACTCTAGGTGCTTGAGAAAAATGATGAGGATCCATCTTATATTCTCGATCCTGATACGAAACAAACGGTTAATAAATACTGTTTAAACTGGATAAAAAATAACAGAGAAAAATATCTCAGCTCTCAAAAACGTTATAACGCTAACAGAGAGAAGAGAGTTTACAAAAAATAAATAAATTGACCTCGCTTTTGTTACTTAATCAACGAGTAACAAAAATAGAACACAAAGGTTACGAATCTTTTGGATGAAAAATTGGAAAAATGATAATTGAAAATTTTAAAAAGTGATTTAAAAAGATATAATCGTGGTATATATATTACAACATGACTACTAGAAAAACTGTTGTTGAATTAAAAGCTCTCGCTAGAGAACGTGGTTTACATGGCTACTCAAAACTCAGAAAAGCTGAGTTGATCGAATTATTAGCAAACCCACCTTTCCGACCTGTTCCACCACCAAGACCTACTAGGTTTAACCGACCTGTTCCACCACCAAGACCTGTTCCATTTATTCCTACCCAACAAGATATGGATATCTTTGAACAGCGAGAAATGTCGAAAAATAGACCTGTTGTGAAAAGTAAGTTGGATGAATGGAGAGATTGGTTGGTAAATCATGTACCTAAACCTATTAAGGAGAAAACTAGTAAAGCTTTCAAAACTTTGAAAGATAAGGTTCTCAATCTGTATAAAAAGGTTAGAAAAGAGAGAGATGAGGATGATGATGTTGTTCGAGAATTAGATCAACGACCACAAATCAACTTGATTGAAAGCCATCCAAGAATGAACAGGTATGAGGTTACCGGTAATTTGAATTCAGACCTATCAAATATGATTTTCAACCGAATCAGAGAAGATATCGAAATGCGTTCGAGGATTGTTTATAGTTTTACCGCTAAAATTTATCGAGGAAATGGGGAACTTGTAAAGTATGAAAAGACACTTCCTGGAGAAGGTACTTATACGAGTTTATCCGCAATCGAGGAGTATATCAAACGATGTGAGAGTCGAAGGTTAGATTTGGATGATGATGGTGTTTGGTCTAAGGCGTATCTACCAGCAGCCGAGGTTTTCGATAGTCCGGGTGTCTATCAGGGACGTGTCGAATTTACTCGAATCATTATAAAAGTCATACACAGCAATGAACCGCTCATGGGTTGTGGTCCTCTGCCTGATTGGCTTCGTGAGAAAAGATGTATCCATGCGATAGATGATAAAAACGACAATCTGTGTGTATGGAGATGTCTTGCTATCTACTTTGCATATGCTAAAAACAAACAAAGACCTGCTAAACGCACTACTACCAAAGCGTTAGAACTAGCTCGAGATTTTTATGATGATCAGAACCTAAAAGTTAAGGATGTACGAGCTACAAAACTCGTTGATTTTGAAGGTATTGCCAAACAGTTTAATGTCAACATCCGTCTATATGAGCCGAAAAACCAACAGGTTTGGAAATTGGTGTTTGGTAAAAACCAGTTCAGAAAAAGTTTACCTTGTGTTGATATCGGTCTCTACGAGGGTCATTGCTTCTACATAAAAGATCTTGAAGGTTTGACACAACACTGGGAATGTGCCGCTTGCGAACAGAGATTTAAACGACACAACAATTATAATAGACACGTAACAGAAAACCTTTGTTCGGGAGGAAAAACCAAGTTGATATGCAAAGGAGAAAAGTTTAAGCATATCATGAACAGTTCTGAGAAGGTATTCTATGGAGGTAACACCCAGTTCAGTTATGCCGGTTGTCGATGGATTGAACAACAATCTGAAATCACAGGTAAACATATTCATCACGCTCTTTGTGGTCATGGTGGTGAGAGGTGTGTGAAGATTAACAAGCGAGAGATTCTTGTAGATGGGTATGAACCTGAAAGTAATACTGTCTATCAATATTATGGTTGTAAATGGCATGGATGTCCTTGTATAAATGGTGATCCGAAAAAATATCGAGCTACACTCGACATGGAGACAAAAATTAGGAGTCTTGGTTATGATGTTGTTTCAGTTTGGGAGTGTGAAATACCGGAGTTGAGTACCGTTGAGCTTGAAAAGAAGTTTGTTCCATACCCATACTTTATCGTGTTTGATTTCGAAACGATACTCCATAAACTCGACCAACAAGTTACGAGTGATCTGACTTTTGACACTAAACATATCGCAATCAGCGTTGCTATTACCGATAACTTTACAAATAAACCCACCTTTCTTGTAAATTCGGATCCGGAAAAGCTCATCAAAGACTTTATTTTAGATTTAGAAAAACGGTGGGAGGGCATCTCGAAATGTGTGAGTGAAAAATATTATTTGCCTCACAAAGATTCGCTTCCATCCTCCGTAGTTATGCGACACGAAGCTTGGTGTAATCAGGTTCCTGTGCTAGGTTTCAATAGCGGTAAATACGATCTCAATATGATCAAGAAGCACTTTGTTAATCATATGACAGAACAGGCCGGTTCAATCTCTGTGGCTAAGAAAGAGAATAGCTATATGTTTTTGACGACCGGTCAGTTCAAATTTTTAGATGTGAAATCTTATCTTGCACCGGGTCTTTCTTTTGACGGTTGGTGTAAAGCAAACAATTGTGAAGAACAAAAACTTGTCTTTCCTTATGAATGGTTGGCCAGTTTTGAGAAACTTTCTCACATAGGCACTGTGAAATATGAAGACTTTTACTCGAGTCTCAAGAAAAAGATTTTAATCACTCCTCAAGAATATGAAGATTTTAAGGTTGAATTTGAGAAACGTGGATGTGTTACCATGCTGGATTGGTTAAAAGAATATAACTTGGCCGATGTTGTACCGTTTGTGGAAGCTTTGGAGAAGACGCGAGAATATTATTATGGAGACGAGATCGATATGTTGAAGGACGCTGTGTCTATTCCTGGAATTTCGATGACTTACGTTTTGAACAAAGCGTTGAAAATGAAAAAGAGAGGAGAGCCCGATTTGTATGCACCGGGACAACCTTGTACGTGTAAATGTTCGAAGGAATGTTATAAACAAGGTTGCAAAGACTGTTCAAAAATACGAAAAGATTGTGAGGCGTGTCCGAAAAACAAAGCTTACGAGTTGTTGAAAACCGGTATGGTTGGTGGTCCGAGTATCGTGTTTTCCAGATATGCCGAAAGAGGTGTGTCAAAGATACGACCTCATAAATATAAAGACGCTAGGAATTGTGAGTCTGTTGTTGGTTTTGATGCGAATAGTTTGTATCTGTTTTGTTCGGGGCAGGAGATGCCCTGTGGAAAGGAGAGTTACATTGAGATCGAAAATCCTACAGATCCGGAGTATTTGAAAGAGTTTTCCGAGGGTGTATGTGACGGTTCTATTTTTGGTTTTTGTCAGGTAGATATTCATGTTCCGGAAGAGTTAAAAGCTAAATTTGAAGAGTTTTCACCTCTGTTCGTTGTCGATAAGATTCCTGAGAGATTAGTACCCCAACATATGAAAGACTACCAAACAGCTACAAATAGGATGAATATCAAAGGAACTAAAAAGTTATTGGGGGTTTGTAAGGTGAGGAAGATTTTGTTATATACACCGTTGTTGAAGTGGTATATAGATCACGGTTTGAAGGTGACTGGAGTATATAAAATTCTGAAATATACAGCGAGCAGACCTTTCAAATGGTTCCCTAAAGAAGTAACCGATGCGAGACGAGATGGCGATTCGAACCCTGCATTAAAACAACTCGGTGACACTCATAAACTGAAAGGTAATTCGTTCTACGGTAAAATGATTGAAGATCTCGAAAAACATACCAATAATACGTACACAAAATCAGAGGAAAATGTCGATAAGGCGTTCAGAAGCCCTTTCTTTGACGATCTTGAAGTCATCAATGAGACATTTGAGATCAAAGAGAGAAAACGTCAAGTCAATATAAATCGACCTTATCAATGCGGTATCGCCGTGTATCAGTTTGCTAAACTGAGGATGTTTGAGTTTTACTATGACTTTCTCGATAAATATATAGATAGGAAAGATTTTGAATTGATTCAAATGGATACGGATAGTATGTACATGGCTCTTTCGTCTAAGTCGTTGGATGATATCGTTAAATCCGAACTTAAGGATTATTATTTCAAGCAATGTAAAGCAGAATTTTTGAGTACGAGTAAATACCACGATAGAACACCGGGTTTATTCAAGGCGGAGTTCAATGGTACGCGAATGATTGCTCTTACGAGTAAATGCTATTTTGCGGAGAATCAAGATTTAGGCAAATCAAAGTTTAGTTGTAAGGGAATTTCAAAAAGGCAAAATGAAATGAGTTGGCAGCGATACAAAGAAGCTTTGGATGGTAGTAAGGACATGGCACAAAATACAGGGTTTAGGGTAAGTAATCATAAGATCGTCACGTACACACAAAAGAAACTAGGTCTCAGCGCTTATTATGACAAACGAATCGTAGCCGATGATGGGATACACACCAAACCACTATACTAATCGAAATTCATTCACGATAACACTTATTAACGCGTTTCACGTTAATAATCCCCCTTATTTTCACCGTTAAAAATATAGTAAATTCTCGATAAAATTATGAACATCGAAAAGTGGGCCTATAATGCCTCCCGCCTACTACTAAAGTAATGACGCAGAAACTCTATTCATACTATAAGAAAACAAAACAAACAAACAAAAAAGTTCTAAAGCGTACTTACCCTAAAAACATTAATAAATCTTCGTGCAATACCTTCGTTGTTGTCTATTGTTTCTTGATCTTGCGAATAATAAAAAAAACGATCGATTGCAATGCAATGTTTTCCCCTATACTAATCGCAGAAAAATATTAACCGCCGTGGTCTGACACTCCATTATGAATAAGTGACCGCAAAAACGACCCGTAATTTTAGAGAGTGAAAGCGTGAAAAAAGCGGATGCACAGCGCGTATTAGAATATAGACTAGTATCCCGGGTAAAAACTTTTTACCGAACTTAACTTCGAAAAGGATGGGTCAAAATCGCCTTTCCCGTGAACAATCCCCACGATGAAAATTTCAATTTAGGAATTGGAAACGGAAAATGTAACCATGTTGTAGAGCTCGAAAAACTGATCAAAAAAATGTATGGGATCCTTTCGCTACGACCAACCGTTCCAGAGATATCGCTGATCAAAGATTTCGATGACGTCATATCCGCAGTACCAAATAAAATCTAGGCCCAAATGATGCGTCACCCCATCACTCGTATCGCTGACCCCAAAAAACGTCAGTTATCCCTATTGGTTCTTGAGATATTTCCCCAAAAACGTCGCGTTCGATTGGGGATGCAATGCAATGATTCCCCGTGATCATAAAAAACTGACGTCAAATGATGCCACGTGCTTTTGGAATGATCGTGAGAAAAGTGTCTCTCGCATCTACGTGGTTTTACGCGCACATAAGAGGACGATGACCGTAAATTTAAACTAAATATATCACTCTCTAAAATAAAAGTGGTATGCACAACGCGGATTATTATAATAAGACTAGTATCCCGGGTAAAAACTTTTTACCGAACTTAACTTCGAAAACATTAGGTGAAATCCACCATTCCCGTGTACGTACCCCGTGACGAAAAAATAGATCATAGAATCGCAACTCAAAAACATCCCAGGCGGCGTCGCTCGCCACCCATGTTCAGTATGCGTTGTGTCGCAGAATTTAACTTGTGTAAGAGTTTCTTTTCTGGCATTAATTTTTTAATTCATTTCTTACATTCAGAAAATTTAAAACAAAAACAAATAGCAACATGGCTCAGAATATATATTCATACGCAGAAGAGAAGTAACTTTAATGTAAAAAAATGCAATATATAACACAGAACCGTTTACCCAGACATAATACATAAGACATAATAAATATAACAAAATGTGATTTGAAAACAAATCGATACCTTATAACTGTGTTTCTTTTGTGCGGAAGTTACATTGGACAGCAACTATTAATGAATTTTTGAAATGATATATATACAATCTGTTCTTCCCAAACCCATCAACATCATGATAAGAACCATGAGTTTCATTCCTTTAACGGTTTACGTGCTGTTTTATTATTATTAATCTTACCTAAAAAATATTTCAATTGTATAAAAATGCAGAAAAAGATAATCATACTATGAAATAGTTGAAATATAAAACAAAACAAAAAACAAAAAGTAAATTCATGTACGCATTTATCCTAAAAATAATTGATGAAAAACACAAATTCAATGACAGAATTTGTAAAGCTTTTGATTGGAAAGTCTATAAAATCAACCAATGCTATAAGTTAATACGGGTTCAACACTCAACACTGGAGCTGAACTACATAAAGACTTTTAACGTGGGATACACAGCCAAACATCAAAATAATAAAAATAATTGAAACAATGAAATGCCCTACCAAAGTCATAATTTAATACCGAAAAGATAAAAAGTAACAACAGTAAAACATAATGCGAAACTTATATAGTACCCAGGCATAGTACGTAAACAATTACCATAACACAAAATAATGTGTAATCATCACAAAATATAAGAATCCATCCAGCAATGCAATGCTTCTTATTTGTAGTAGCACAGTTAGTAGTCATATCACAATAATTAATGAATTTTTGAAATACTTAATCCATTCTTCTCTTAACTATCCCTCACAACATCATAATTTAACCATCTGCTTCATTTCTTTAATGGTTATACACCTTTTCTTTTCTGACCTAAAAGAAAAAGATTTCAGTGAAGAACAGCTATCTACAATCCACACTACTGCAACAACCATATTGAAGCAAACAAAAGCAAAAGATATAAATGACAGACAGGCAGAGAGAAAAAGCACCAAACATCGTCAATAAAATATACAGGGAAATTTAATAAAAAGCAGACATGGTTGAGATGAGATAAGACAGCATAACACGTTCCCCATTTCCACAGTCATGAGAACCATTTTCAATTGATCTGTAAATAAAATCTTCTTTCCTAACTAATGGTGCGCGTTACCAAAACAAATTTTTACTGCGCTCCCCCTTCGATTGAATTACGTTTGACTCTTAAACATTAAAAATTCAAAATAAACTTAAAATTGAAATTAAAACCATTCGTTACCGTTGTTCGTTCGATCTTTCTGCAGCTAATTTTTAAAAACTTCACTGCACTTCTTCTGTATATCTAAATATGATTTTTCATTGTAAACAAACAACTCACTTACACGTGCTACCCGATAATAAAACGTTTTATAATAATAACAATACCTTCGTGCATACAAACCTGTGTTTCTTCGTCAGTTCTTTCGTCGATTTGCTGCCTAAAACAATCAAATTTAAATTAAAATATTCGTATACAAAAAGAAACACGTCTTCTTCGCGAAGTTTCTTGCTCACGAAATGATCGTTGACAAATTTCGAACGAAGAAGATTGCATTGCTCGCACTCCTCCAAAGACGTTTTTCGGCTGATTTCCACTGCGCAAACCAAAAATAACAAAACGGAGGAGCATATACTAATCGCGGAAAATAAAAAAAAGTGTTCTCGCATCTACGTGGTTTTACGACAAAAAGGGAAAAAATAAGAAGGTTTTGACCGTGAAAGAAAAACCAACTATATCACTCTCTAAAATAAAAGTGGGATGCACAAAGCGAATTAGTATAATAAGATGAATTAAATGAAACAAGAGCCAGATGGCGCAAAACGGTAGCAGCAAGTTTACTTTTCACGCAAATGCTTTCGAAATTTTACTTTAAGTACTAAAAACTTCTTTACTGGATGTTTTCTAAGATATCTCACTGGTGGAAAACAGGCATTAACGATAAATTCGATGAAAATGATTAATTAGTGTAAATAGGGTCTAACCAAAAACACCAGCAACAATTTATTTAAAGACAAAAGAATTACACATGTGTAAGCTGTGTGTTTTTTTTATAAGAAATTTTTTCGTAAGAGCTTATGTAGAAAAAAAAAAGTTTGTTTATAATAATAATAATTTCTGACGAAACCAAAATTGAATTCCAACAAATAAACTGCCTTTTTGAACTAGGCAGATCTAGATCTTTGATCTTTGATCTTTGAACTAGGCAGATCTAGATCTTTGAAAAATTTAATAAACAAACATAGTGTAATAGCTAACAAACCAAACGAGGTAATAAGAAATTTTGAACTAATAAGCTTTACTAACAAGAAAAGCAGCATATCAAGTATATATTTTCAGTTAGCGTAATGAACTAAAAGTCCCATTTTTATGTACGCCTATTTGATTAGAATTCGAATGAATTCTAATTTCGTGGATTAAGTTATAAAAAATCAGGTTATGTACTTTTAAAATAAAAGGTAATCTACTTTTAAATGTTCGATATGAAAAAGCTTCCAAATTACGAAGGCTGCGTTCCTTCATTAGAATTTACATTGCGTTTTTGATAGAGTCCCGCAGACTCTAAATCGCAGACTAATTGCCATTTCGGCCGGAGTAGTAGTAGTAGTAGTAGTAGTAGTAGTAGTAGTAGTAGTCCACGGGTGTTTTAATACGGTATTCGCTTTCGCTGCTACCGTAAAAAAATTACCGTAATGCTTCGATTAGACGCCCGGGGCGTTTATTAAATTTTTTGAATTTTTAGGGGGGCGTCTATTCGAGGGGGGCGTTTAAAAGAGGGGGGGGGCGTCTATTGAATTTTTGTGAAACTCTTCTTTTTCGTAAGTATAAAGTAAACCAGGGATATGTTAAAGCGTAGCTGGATGCACAGCGATAGATTTTGCTATGTTCTATGTGTGTTGTCAGGAATTTCAGGAATGTATGTGATTGTTTTTTTTCGCCAATTAAATTGCTTGAAAGCGTATTTTTAACCAATGAAAAGACGTGAAATAAATCGTGCAAACTTCTGTTTGACTTGTATTTTATCCTAGCTATACGCGGAATGGTGTTCAAAGCGACAAGATTTTGATTTGGGATTTTGATCAAGAACAAAAACTGTAAAAGTGAACTGGGTAATTATGCTCAGCATCTTAAAAATTACCCAAACGTTAGCTTATATATATTTAGAACGCCTGCTTTGAAAAAAAACATGTTTTATTTTGAGGGAAATAGCTTGGTATAACCACAAATATACTAAATTGACCTCTGCAGACAAGTTATGTGACCTTATTAATTTTGGCAACACAATTCAAAAAATTTTAAAACTCAAGATGATATTGTATTGACTTACAAGACTAGTGAAACTCGCATTTTGTTAGGCTCAACAAAAATGAATTTGAAACCATGTTAGATAGATATATAGAGATAGATAATTTATTTGGTAAAGAAGGTCGTTGAAAAATGCAGTACAATACTGATGTGGACCTACTGCATGTATATATAAATATAAACATAACACTTGACAAAAATTTTTAATAAATCGAAATATTTTGAAAATTTCATGTGTGTTTTTTTTGTCTTATATATAAATATAAACGTACTTATAAAAGGATGAAAGAAGAAAACTATTTTTCGTTGAACTTTAAGTTTCTTCCTTCACGGATTCATCAGCTAACTGAACTGGTTTTAAAATAAAGTAAAAATGCTCCTGACTATCGAGCACTTTCAGAGAAGAGAAATGTATGCTAGTATTATAATGAACTAAAATTCCTTTTTGATAATTAACTATCTTAAGGAAAGAAATTTTGGCGGGGAGAAATTTTGGCCGATTTGGCGGATTGCTTCAAAAACCGTCAAAATCCGCCAAAATTTCTTCCCTTAAGGTAGTAGGAGTTTACATACTTAGATATATAAAAATAAATAAATATAAATATAAATATAAAAACATGGGGAAAAACAAAAAACAAAAAAAACCCCTGAAAATCTAAAAAGCTGAAAAAATGACCAAGAACAGAAGGATTAAGAATTTAGAACCTAGATTAGCATGCCTAACAAGACAAAAAGAACAAAGAACCAAGGGTTTAGAGTAATGATGTGTAGTTCTCAAAGGGAAAATTGAATAAAAAAGTTCCTGATTTTTTTTATCTTCTTCCATGCAGCATGCTCAAAATATATTTATATAAAATAAAAAAATTGATTAGACAACTATATATACTAAATAAAATAGACAATGTATATATGTAAAATACAAGGAAATAATACTAAACAGTACAATATACAAGAAGACATACTACATTTCAGAGAATATAACCACATTTTTTTAGGCACAGCAAAAATGAGTTTGAAACCATGTATTGATTTCTTCATTAAAGGAAGTGATTTTGTTATTTTTTACATGAGAATATAATTTCTATAATGTGCAGGCAATTTGTATCAACACAAAAGTATATATTCACCCATAACTGAAAAATAAAACATCCAAAATCAGCATTTTTGTCTTTTTGATAACACTTTTTCAGCAATAATAATTGAGGTCTATTCTTTATACGTCATCTTATATTTTCATGCATTGCCAGTTATCATATCTGACTTGACAACAATTAACTTTCTTTCATTGAACATATTGTTCTAAGCTAGGATTACACAGCCACTGTGCTCTATTTGCTTACAAAAGATTCAGTTTATCAGTCTTCAATTCCATCCAAGTAAAATAACAATGGCTCAAGCTTGATGATTGAAGGAATGCATTGAAATGCAGATATATAAACCTCAATAAAAGGGGTAGCTACATATCTAGCCTACCATTCTGCACTTAAATTATTAGAGGATTCAAATCAAAGAATAATTACAATATCAAGTCAGGAATTCTTATCATTAATTTATATAACAGGAACATTAATCACCAGTAATTCTAATACTTTCAAAACTCTGCTATATCTGTTTTTGTTCCTGACACAGTCACTGTCTCCTCTTGTCACTCATTTAAGTATTTTAGAAAGACATTGTTGGTATTTTTTTTTAATATTTCTTCATGCACAATCTAAAAACAAAAACATGACTGCATATTTCATATAGATAAAAGCTTACTACTTCATGTCTACATACATCTTAACACATCTACATCTGAAAATGAAAATCATATGAAAATAGACAAACATAGTAAGGAAAACTGAAGCAGCCAGCAACACACCCAGCCATAACCTAACCACAGTGAAACGAAGCGATTTCTTGCACATAGTAGATATTCATACCGAGTTTTCGTTTGTTTTGAAATAAAAAATTCCTGCCATTTCATTACAGGTGTCCTTGCAGTTCAGAATAATATCACATGACATACAAGAATTTACTGAAAGTCACGTGATTAAAGTGACGGAAAAAGATATAGACGAAAAGAAAATGACGTAGATATATGCCCCAGAAAAATGAAAGTCGTGGGAGATCGTGGTCTTCCCTGATTCTATTTTCACAAGATTTGATAAATTTAATGCTTTATCTTGCCTTGACAATTAGCAGGATATCAGGGAATTCCTCCTTCCATCGATATAACAACAACAGATTTCGCTCTGTGCAAGGCTATAAATGGCTGTTTATCATCCTTATAAGGCAGGATACAATTTAAATCTTGTTTAAAAGCCTAAAAGCTTCTTTGGCAAAAGTCTATCTGAACCGAGATTGTACAGAAAACGTATAGATGAAGTAAAAAGTGGCTTTTTGTGACTTATCATTTTGATCGCTTCATGCCGCTTGGCCGCCATTTTTGACAACACACATAGGACCGTCTTTGTTTTCTTAAAACAAAAGAAATTCAATGAACATTTTTGTTTGTCGAATCTCGCTCTGCATCCAGCTACGCTTTAACATATCCCTGAGTAAACATAAACATCGATAAAAAATATACAAAATTAAACTTCAAGATCTTCGTCAATAAAGACAAAGTTTCCAACTGTTAGTTTAAAATTTAAAAAGAAAGGCGTCTATCGCAAATTTCCATATTTTTATACAAAATGAAAACATTGTGGCTGAAACAATGCAATGTAGTAGTTCTACATGCCTTAATTAGTGTGTCTCTAATAAACGCCCCTCTCTAGAGGGGGCGTCTATTCGAGGGGGGCGTCTAATAGAGGGGGCGTTTATTTAAAAATCTCCTGAAAAGGGGGGGCGTCTATTCGAGGGGGCGTTAAAAAGAAGGGGGCGTTTAATCGATGCATTACGGTATACATTTCCAGATATTTAACAATAATTCATGAACTGTTATGAAGACTTTGAGAAAACATAAGTCAGCAGTTATCCATTTAGAAATTGTTTGCTTCGGGAGTTTCTTTGCGATTTCGATGTTTTCAACTGCTAGTTTCTGAAAGTTCAGTTACTGTTTTAATGAGGATTCCCACTGACATCAGCACTCTGCAAACCTCAGTCAAGTTCATAATAACTCATTATCCAATCATGATGGTAAAGAAACTAAAAAAATAATAAAAGATTTATAGCCAATTTAGAAAGCAGGAAAATAAACAATAAAAAAATCGGTTTACAAACCCACATATTGCTGCAAAGATTTCATATATGCATAATAAAAAGTCATTCTGATGTTAAAGTTCCTCCTTCATTTCAAAACTGATTATCAGCTTAGCTGGCTAAATGATTTTCAAATGGTTAGTTCCATGTTTCAGGTAGATACAAGTTAAAAGGAAGTGCAACAATCTATAATACATAAAAAACTGCAATGTAGTAGATCTATAAAACAAATACGTAGCTATATAGAAAGTAATTCAATTTCCGCGCTTTTAAGCGTAGGAAATTGTTTGGCTTACACATTCTATCTATCTATCTATGTAACACTTTTTTGCTGTTTTCGGAAAGTCCGTTCGGATTTCGGATTGTTTGTTTATTCAGAATAGCTAATGACTGACCAATGCTAGGAAAACTTAGGACATGTTTGACTAAAATTGGGCAATTTAGACAAGGTGCTGATTTCGAAGTTGACGATCATTTTGTCAGACTTGACTAAAATTGGACAATTTGGGCCAAATTTGGACCAAATTTCGAAAGTTCTTCAAATTTCATGAAATTTTGCATGGATAACATTTGAAAGGTGCTGATTTCAATTTTTCCAGTCATTTTGTCAGATTTGACTGAAATTAGACAATTTGGGCCAAATTTGGACCAAATTTCGAAAGTTCTTCAAATTTCATGAAATTTTGCATGGATTACATTTGAAAGGTGCTGATTTCAAATTTGACAGTCATTTTGTCAGAATTGACTAAAATTGGACAATTTGAGCCAAATTTGGACCAAATATCGAAAGTTCTTCAAATTTCATGAAATTTTGCATTTATTACAATTGAAAGGTGCTGATTTCAAATTTGACAGTCATTTTGTCAGATTTGACTAAAATTGGATAATTTGGGCCAAATTTGGACCAAATTTCGAAAGTTCTTCAAATTTCATGAAATTTTGCATGGACTACATTTGAAAGGTGCTGATTTCTCAAATTTGACAGTCATTTTGTCAGAATTGACTAAAATTGGACAATTTGGGCCAAATTTGGACCAAATTTCGAAAGTTCTTCAAATTTCATGAAATTTTGCATGGATTACATTTGAAAGGTGCTGATTTCAAATTTGACAGTCATTTTGTCAGAATTGACTAAAATTGGACAATTTGAGCCAAATTTGGACCAAATATCGAAAGTTCTTCAAATTTCATGAAATTTTGCATTTATTACAATTGAAAGGTGCTGATTTCAAATTTGACAGTCATTTTGTCAGATTTGACTAAAATTGGATAATTTGGGCTAAATTTGGACCAAATTTCGAAAGTTCTTCAAATTTCATGAAATTTTGCATGGACTACATTTGAAAGGTGCTGATTTCTCAAATTTGACAGTTATTTTGTCAGAATTGACTAAAATTGGACAATTTGGGCCAAATTTGGACCAAATTTCGAAAGTTCTTCAAATTTCTTGAAATTTTGCATGGATTACAATTGAAAGGTGCTGATTTCAAATTTGACAGTCATTTTGTCAGAATTGACTAAAATTGGACAATTTGGGCCAAATTTGGACCAAATTTCGAAAGTTCTTCAAATTTCATCATGAAATTTTGCATGGATTACAACTGAAAGGTGCTGATTTCAAATTTGACAGTCATTTTGTCAGAATTGACTAAAATTGGACAATTTGGGCCAAATTTGGACCAAATTTCGAAAGTTCTTCAAATTTCATCATGAAATTTTGCATGGATTACAATTGAAAGGTGCTGATTTCAAATTTGACAGTCATTTTGTCAGAATTGACTAAAATTGGACAATTTGGGCCAAATTTGGACCAAATTTCGAAAGTTCTTCAAATTTCATGAAATTTTGCATGGACTACATTTGAAAGGTGCTGATTTCAAATTTGACAGTCATTTTGTCAGAATTGACTAAAATTGGACAATTTGGGCCAAATTTGGACCAAATTTTAATACTTGTTATATGCGAGCTAAATAAATCAAAAATAAAATTCTCGTCCGAAATAAATTCTGTCGGCGAAAATATCGCAGCCCCTGCAAGTAGAAAAAAATCTTTCACAGTTAAGAAGGAAAAAAGAAAGTGTCAGACTGAAAACTATATTAATTTTGAAGGAATAATAATTCCCTACTTCAGTATCAACGCTCCAACTAAATGATGACCGAATTTTACTGGTGTAAGTACACCAGTACACCAGTCTAAATCCGCCCCTGTATGTAGCACAAAGACGGCATGATTTGATTTTAGAAATATAATCTACCACAGCATCAACAGATTTTGTGATATATGTGAATTAAGGTTCAATTTTGAGTCTACAGTTACACCTAGAATTTTTATTTCACTGGATGACGTAATAATAATGCCTCCCACTGTTACAAAAAAATCATCCAAAAATCTAAAATTCTGTGAAGTATCACTATTACCTTACATTTGTCTTAATTTAGAACAAAATGGTTTATTCAGAACCAATCACAGATACACTTAAGAAATTCCTGCAGTTGAGACTTGATTTCATTTGGATCGTGAGAAGCAGCAACAATTGTGTTATCATCTGCATAGTTACAAATGTTTGAATCTACAAAATAAAAGAGGTCATTTTGATAAATGTTAAAAAATAATTTTCTTAAAATTAAGTCTTGGGGCATCCCAGATATTAAGTTGAGGGAATCACTCAAAGATAATCCAAGTTGCTTTGAGGTGAAAATGATTTTGTGTATGTACAAGTTCTACATTTCAGTTGTAAGAATCTTGCTAAAACCTTCTTTTTTACATCAATGTCACTGAGTTCAAGGGATTTCACATCTTTTCATTCAGGACAGCAAAGCGAATTAAAAACATTTGCTAAAAATGGAAACATCGTCACCGATCAATCAATCGGTATCCCAATATTGGCAATTTTGATAATAATGATGACACAGGAGCGCTTTTTATTTCAATGTCAATGATCTTTGAAGCAGAGGCTGACATAATTATCGCTTCAGATGATTTAGTAGTTTCATCAAGATTATCTTTTTGCCAAAAACAGTTTTTACATCAGCACATCATTGCTGGACTTCTTCCCATGATACTTTCGCTTTTTCGAATAATATTTCTTATGCTTGCCTTTTTAACGACCTTCAATAAAATCAATTTATTAGTTTAACTGTCAATACTGACCCAAAATGAATGCGATATTCTGATTCTGCCATAAATTTTGAATAAAATATATGTATTAGGAACACATTCAGAAAAAATCACATTTTTTTAAATTGTGACTTAAAATGTGATTTGAGTTAGGATGAATCCACCTTAAAACAAGTCGGTTCTTTTAATAATTTTACTAGACCGAAAGTTTCCATTTAGGAGTGTTTCGTTTTCCATATTCACATCACCAATCATATTTATTTATTTAATGAATTTGGAATATCTAGATGAAAGTTTATCAATTACTATTTTCAAACTAATCAGAAAAAAAACTTGACTTGAGTATTTTGAGGTCTCTAAACTAAATTTCGGTTTCCAGAGTCTCTAGAATGGCCTCTGAATCGATTACTGAGAATACTTCTCACTAGAAATATTGATTTTACTGAGTGTGAAATGTTGTGAAAAACGCAAATTGTTTAGGATAATCTTGCTGATATCGCAAACTTCTGAGGTTCATTGAATATAACAAAAAGGAATGTGACAAAATTTTGGTTAAGTAGTAAAAACAGGCACACTGTTAGCTTCAAATACAAACAAATGTGTGTCAAGTGTGCAAGTAAAAGGCAACTTTGTGCGGAAGTGTGATGGTACAGCCAGAATACTGACAATGAAAACTATTTCTATAACGTTAACACGACTCGATGAAAGACGATTTACTGCATGCTCGTACGTTGACACATTTATAAAAAAAGTACTTTAATAAACTATGTAATAATAATAAACATATGTAATATTAATAAACTAATAATAAAGTTTATTAATAAATATTAATAAACTGTGTAACAAATTACACATCTGGCAAAATGTTAAGGAAAGTTGTAAACGACCATGGAGTCATTCCGACAAATGATGCTAATAGGTTACTTTTCTTCATTAATATCTGCGGATTTGAGTGTCATTGAACCATTAAAAAAATGACTTTTCTTGATAACTCCAATGACTTTTTTCCCCGATGACGTGTTCAATAACTCAGACGTTATTACAATATCTTGATCATTTTTTCTTACTTAGTCGGGAGAAAGTGACTAAAATTCCCTTAGGTGACCAAAATTTTCCCCGACTAAATTTTTTACCGAATATAAAGCATATAACTAACTATTTGCTATTCAATTGCGTAGAAGAACAGCTATTTTAGCAGACATAAAAAGTTCTTTTTAATGTGACAATAAAACAAAGGATAGAAACATTCGAAATATTACGCCACAACAATGTTGATAATTCACGCACTATTAAAAATATCGACATTATACATTATATCATGGTCACGTATCGGACAAAAAAAGGCACAATATCGTCTGTAAAAGTGAACCTGTAAAAAATGAACCTGTAAAAGTGAACCTGTAAAAAGTGAAATCCAAAATCTGAAATGAATACAAAGTAATGACTCCTACGAAGACCAATTTAAACAAATAACATAAAAAACTAAAAATATCGCTTCGACGTAACCAATAAATCCAAACGTCTGAAGCAGGCTGCCATCAACAGCTTTTACTTGCTCGGACAATCTTAAAGTGTGTTTATTCATGGAAAAAAGTAACAAGTTATTTGAACTTAGTGATACCAGGATTGCTGAAAAATTGAAAAGGTTTGAGCAAGTTCTTCTAGTTCTAAAGAAAGTTCATTACTTAAAAAATGAGCTATTCCGTTCGTCCTCTGTAAAGAACAAATTCTTCAGGCTCAAATAATATTCTTGCTAAGCTCCTAAAAAACTTTCAGGCTTGTTGTTTAGTATGTTAATGTCTGGACAGGAACATTTGTCCAATTTTTTACACCTATTTCACTAAAATCAATCATCACATGGGAATAAGAAACAGAGGGGTCTACATAATGTTTCCACAAGCTGGAACAAGCTTTTGCAAAAGTGGATTCTATTTTCAGAGCAATTTGCCCCGTGAAACTGATTTTGAGAGGCTGCTTTCGTATCTAAATATACTACTTATACTGATCTTTTTATGGTGCTCGTTTGTTCTTCAGGTATTTTTTGTTCCTTGTTTGTCATCTGGTCTTTACATCTCGGACCAAATTTTCATTAATGTTAGTTTTAGCGTACACGAATGTGTTTACTCTGGCAGTGACGGCGTAATGGTTATTTATTCATGTGCTCAAATGCACTTACAAATGTCAGCTGAATACAAGTCAACTGTCTGCACACTAAATAACCAAGAAATTATTTAGGGACGCTTGAGAAAGCAGATATAATTTACTATTAAAGTACGTTTCAAATGAACTTTCACAGTTTTTATAAATGCTTGGCAAATTTGAAGGTTATGAGATATTTCAAAAATTCTTTTTGCGCTGTGTCAAGGTTAAAAAGCACTTTTTCATGATATAAAAAATTTGGAAGAAGAATGAAAATGGAGGAAGAAAAGCGAAGATGAAAAAACGAGCTTTTAATAAAGACCAAAACAGCTCAACTTTTTGTGAGACAAAATTCAGTCTTTGATCGTTCAAAAGGCGAAATAAGTTTTCAAAAAAGTAAAACAGATGGCAAGATATAATCCTTTAAAGTCACTTAAGTCACATATTTTAACAAATTCACTCTGTTATGATTTCATTAATTTTCCGGGGGTAAACAATGATCTTTCCACTAAACGGCTCCATTCAACAGAATAATTACACAATTAAACTTCCCGTGCAAAAGTCATAACTTTTTATGTTAATCCCAATGGGACATTTTTACAGTACACCGTAACGAGACAATGAATACAATAACATACAAAGTTAAATGCTCACGTAGTCCGTAGTCATTATATCTAACGTATTCCCAATTATATGTAAATGTTAACCTTCGCAGTTGCAAAATCTATCACCTCTGGTTTTCATCAATTCCTTACAAGTTTGTAAACACGAGAAACATGCGACTGAAGTGACTTTAAAGAATTATATCTTGCGATCTATTTTACTTTTTTGAAAAATTATTTCGCCTTTTGAACGATCAAAGATTGAAGTTTGTCTCACAAAAAATTGAGCTGTTTTGCTCCTCTATATATTAATAGCCGATTCTCTGTTTGTTTGTTTGTTTGTTTGTTCGTTTGTTTGTAAGTCACGCAAAATGGTAGATTAAGTTGTGAGCGAAATTATTTCTTTTTTTGTGTGCGACGTGAGTTCAAAGCAAATACATTGCAACCCCAATCGAACGTGACTTTTTTTGGCTGATGAACTAATAGGAATAACGTTTTGTTTTTATCATTATTGTTAGTTTTATATTCCACGTTGACTTGGCTTTGAAAACAGTACATCAACTAAATACAAAGAAACTAACTGATTAAACATTTTGGACAAAAAGCAGCAGTGGCAGAACGTGGCAGCATATGTTTGGTTTGCCACTGACTCTTGCCTGACTGTCTGAGACGGGTGAACTTTTTTTTGTGCAATCAAAATGTTTAAAAACCGATAGGTAAAAAAAGAGTATCATATCAAAACAAAATGTTTTTTTTTTTTGCTTTTTTTTTAATAATTTAATTACTTCTTTTAATTGTTAAGCGTTCTAATCGAACGTTTTTTTATTTTATTTATTCATTTAGCACGTGCCTTTTTTCTCTCCTCCGTGTGAACTTTTTAAGAAGAGAAGCCATTTTCCCCCTGTTTGATAGCACCCATGTTAGAGCGCGTAACTTTTTTACAACAAAAGCTAACAAAAAGTTGAAGTTTTCTCTCTATACGTTTTGAGTGTATTGTTACACTGATAAAAGATTGGCTTTACCAGAGGTTGTGACTTCGAATCTGCTTCTGGTTGAGCACAAGTTGTACGAGCCGTTTATAAGGAAATTTGACGTTTATTGATAGAGTGATACAGAGCAGGTGGATATGGGCGGCGAGCGACGCCGCCTTGGCGGCTAGTCTATATATTAATAGCCGATTCTCTGTCTGTCTGTCTGTTTGTTTGTTTGTTTGTTTGTAAGTCACGCAAAATGGTAGATTGAGTTGTGAGCGAAATTATTTCTTTTTTTGTGTGCGACGTGAGTTCGAAGCAAATACATTGCAACCCCAATCGAACGTGACTTTTTTGGCTGATGAACTAATAGGAATAACGTTTTGTTTTTATCATTATTGTTAGTCTTATATTCCACATTGACTTGGCTTTGAAAACAGTACATCAACTAAATACAAAGTCACTAACTGATTAAATATTTTGGACAAAAAGCAGCAGTGGCAGAACGTGGCAGCATATGTTCGGTTTGCCACTAACTCTTGCCTGACTGTCTGAGACGGGTGAACTTTTTTTTTGAGCAATCAAAATGTTTAAAAACCGATAGGTAAAAAAAGAGTATCATATCAAAACAACATGTTTTTGTTTTTTTTTTTGCTTTTCTTTTAATAAATTAATTTCTTCTTTTAATTGTTAAGCATTCTGATCGAACGTTTTTTTATTTTATTCATTCATTTAGCACGTGCCTTTTTTCTCTCCTCCGTGTGAACTTTTTAAGAAGAGAAACCATTTTCCCCCTGCTTGATAGCACCCATGTTAGAGCGCGTAACGTTTTTAAAACAAAAGCTAATAAAAAGTTTTTTTCTCTCTACGTTTTGAGTGCATTGTTGTACTGATCAACGATTGTTTTAAGGAGAATTAACGTCAAAAAACAACTTTCGCTAAAATAAAACTTTATCTTTTTACAAATCAAATGGCTTTATCCAAATTTGTGAAAAATTTTTATTTCGCTTTAAATAAGCATTTTAAGTTATGCTCCACAACTAACCGTTATTACGGTTGTGACGTCACGTATGTCCATCTGTTTTATAATGTATATGGACGAAGATAGCATAAGCAGCGTCTACGGACTGAGCGAAAGCTTTGAAAACAGTTTTGATTCATTGATATCAGTTTCCACTGAACAAGATGGCCTATACATGAACGAGCCGGAATATACTGAAGCAGAAATGAAGGCTTTAGGTATTCCAAACGAAGAGTCCACCATGTCCGATGATAACACAGTGAGTAGTAGCGAAGATGATGACAACAATTTGAATTCAAGTCGGTTGGAAAACTTGCAATGGTGTTATTGTCATCATTGTACTCTAATGCCAACGTTAACAGAATCAAAATGTTGTAAGAAGGATTTTCCTGATCTGTTTGATGATAAGCTACAAAACACGTGTTGTATAACTGAGCACAAAGACTTCGATATTATCTGTCTCAATAAAACTGTTCTGGAGTCTGTGTACATTCAATTTCAAAGATACAAGAATTTCACATCTCAAGTAAGATTATCCTATTTTATTGGTGAAAACATTTCTAGTGTATATTTTTTTGTATATTTTTTTCTGAGTTTGTTATATTGCGCACAATCTTTTTTTCATTGTTGTTAAATAAATAGAACAAGCAATGAAAAATTTTTTCTTTACACAGAATATAACCTGGTTTTTATAAGATAGTCGCGGTAATGAAAGCACTCATATGCCTTACAAACCGTCATTTCAGTCTTATTAACTTTAAAATTGGAGGCTTATTAAAAAGTGAAAAAAAAAGTTAAATTACAAATAGAAAAATACTTTATTCATCCGCGTATTCCCTACGACGTAGCTGCATTAACTTTTTTTCTTTCTTTGATGTTTAAAAACATTTCAATAGTCAATTGAAAAGGAAAAAGTTAATCGATTTCATTTATTGTTAGCGTGATCATAAATGTTAGATCACAAACGCAAACTTAACCTTGGACATACGTGACGTCACAGTTTCAAAAAGATAGAAAACTTTATTTGGTCATAACTTGACGAAACATGGTGCAATGAAGCTGAAATTTTGAACACGAGTTCTTCTTTAACAATACTATCGAACTATCGGAAAAAAATGACACATTAATTTTGACGTTAATTCTCCTTTAAAAAATAAATAACACATGAAATTTGGTTTTTTTTGGAACCATTGTTTAAACTGATATTTGATATTTGATTTCGAATCTGCCTCTAGGATAACTGACGTTTTTTCGGGTCCGCGATACAGGCGATGGGGTGACAAAAAATTTGGGACTAATTTTTTTGGGAGGGGTCTGTGACGTCATCAAAATCTTTGAAGAATGATATCTCTGTAACGGTTGATCGTAGCGGAACGATCCCATACATTTTTTTAATCAGTTTTTCGAGCTCTACAACATGGTAACACTTTCGGTTGCCAATTCCTTAATTTTATTTTTCGTGAAGTCAACGCATGCTGAACATGGGCGGCAAGCGACGCCGCCTTGGCGGCTAGTTTCTATAAAGAGCTCGTTTTTTTCATCTTGGTTTTTCTTCTTCTATTTTCATTCTTCTTCCAAATTTTTTATATCATGAAAAAGTGCTTTCTAAGCTTTACACAGCGCAAAAAGAATTTTTGAAATATCTCATAACCTTCAAATTTGCCAAGCATTTATAAAAACTGTGCAAGTTCATTTGAAACGTACTTTAGCTCAATTTATCGAAGAGGTTATCACATGGTCAACGAGACATCGTCCTACCGGAATTACTTTACCGTCTGTCCAAATAGGATAAAATTTCCCGCGCTGAATGAAGTCATTTGAAAATCATCTTCCATTTTCGTTCTCACATAGGTTTTGAATGGAGAAGAAATTTCTGGTCATGCTCTCACATGAAAACATCACCTACATTTTCCTATGATATTCTCTAGCCCCGGTTCGAAAGACGAAATAATACACGAGTTTATGTCATCGCAAAAGAGTGAGCCTATAAGAAAGAGCGCCGCTTGCGCTGTTTGTAATGCAAGCGCTTTGCTCCAGCATAAATATAATTTACTTTTCCTTTTTTCCATTCTGTCATATTTGTCAGCCCTTTGTTTTCATTAGTTTCTGACACTTAAGTTAATAATTATGATAATTTAATTCCTTCTTTCACACTTAAGGTCAAATAATTACTTTTCCATTTCATTTGTCATGATCTGCAGTGGCTGCATATAAAGACACAATCCTTAAGTAGGATACGTTTGGAAAGAATAAAAAAAAATTAGTCAAGTCAACACTGTTAGAGACACTGTTTCTGACGCTCACACTTTTTGGCTACATGATAGGTTTCGCTTTTCGTGCTTTCTTTTTCTTGTGCGTCTTTCGGTTTTATGTCAGCCATTTTGGCATAGGCGTATCTCTTTTATATTATGATAACGTAAATTCATCAATTCTCACTTTGCTTGTCAACGTAAGTTTCAGTTATTTTATTTGCCACTTTCTAGTTGATTTGAATTTTATAATTTTTGAGTTTCTTGTTTGAATATTTACAAGTATCCACTGATTCAAACAATTATGTGAGATCAGTGTGTCGCTCACAATAAGTTTTATTTACGCCCAACCTTTTAAAGTTTTGAAAACTGAAAATACTTAAGTTTAGATGTCGGTGAAATAAAATCATTCTTTTCTTTGACTCACGCTTTTCCATAGAACATGCTGTTGCAACTCGCTCTTAGTAGCAGATTATTCAAACTTGTTTTCCATTATCGTGTAACATACACACCAACTGAACTCAAAAAGATTTTTATATTTCTGCGAAAGCAAGAAAGCTATTACAACAGGCTTTGGTTTTTATATTTCTGCGAAAGCAAGAAAGCTATTACAACCGGCTTTCTTTTTTTTTTCTTCTTCTTTTTTTTCTTACTGTCCAAACCTAGTGATTTTTTTATCTCGAAATTCATTGGTTCATACAACCGCCGACTCAATATTCATTGGTACATAAAGCGCCACTATTACAAAAGGGTGCTACCTAACTTCAATAGGGCTAGTTTATTGGTTTGTCAGCGTGACCGAAGAAAACTTAGATTTCCAAAAGTTGATTGATCAATGTTGAGTAGATTTCAAAGAACATTAACACTTCCACAACCGAAAGTAAATGGTAGAAATTTATAATTATCTTACAATGATTCTACTCTGTTCCTTCTTTTTTAAAAACAAGTTCTCAATGTTTTATCGAAACGAGTTTGTGAAAAAAGGAATGAATTCTTTTGTTTTTTGGAAAATGTCTGGGATTCTTTAAGCCTTTCTTAATACAAAAGATCGTTTGTTTCAAGAGTGGGCTGTAATGCTTTTTAAGCTCTGGATACGCACAGCTCAGCTCAGTTTCCTCTTCAGCTCCAGCAGCCAAGGATGTCTGTCTACCCTCTGCCAGTATATCATATCATTTGATGTTTGATGTATGTTTCTCTAGCTATTTTAGCATATTTACTTATATAGCTTTTGGCTGAATTATCAATGTCTGTAATTAGGAATGAGGACTTCTATTTTCGATAACAAATAGGAAACCTATCTTGACGGTCTGTAAGTTTTTTCTGCTTTCACTTATGTTTGCTAATTTTAGTAAGTTTGAATCATATATTATCATAATCCAAATCTATGTTTACCATTGGGAAGTCTTTTCGTAATTAGGAAGATTGACCGTATATATTGAAAGACCTACGTAATGACTGTGATGTCTGTGAGCATCTACATAAACTCAATGTTATTTTGTTCATGAAGTTCATTGGCAGTTGATGTAAGCTTTTGTGTCAGTTATGCTTTCCTATAATGCCCTTGGGTGTATGCGTAATTAAAAATTTAATGTTTTTTAAGTTTCTGTATAAATCTTTATAATCTTTTCATTAAATTTAGTTCAGGTAATGCATGTTTGTAAATTAAAAAGTTGGCAATGACATATTGTTAATGAAACTGAAGCACAAATTTTTGTTTTCAGTTATGTATGTTGATTTTGTATGTATTTCTGGATACATTTTGCATGATCAAAATCTATGTTTTCCTCTTTTTGCTTGTGATTTAGGAATTCTGTTAGTAAGATTGACTAGACACATATATTGAATTCATAAATTCATAACAGTTAGATTGGATAACATGCATACTATTGTATTATCTTTAGGCTAATATCATTACATACCAACAAAATAAAGAAAATTATGTCATTCAGATGTATTCAAGTTTATTGGTGTTCATTAGTATAAAGTCTTTTATAGTGACAATTACGTTTTTCCGGATCTTTGGGGAGTACATGGTCAGAAATTTAATAAACATATATTGTGGAAATGATTCAATCTTCTTAAATTTCAAGAATGTCATAGTCTTTCTTTTTTCACACTTAAGCTGATTTTGCAGAAATGCTTCTGCCCGTAAGGGCATCTTGTTCTTTTTCATACTGTCTAAACCTAGTGGTTTTTTGAAATTTCGTTTGTGCATTTACATGAAACCAAAGCACCGTGCATTGCATGTCAGCGAAAGATTTACTAAAGTTTCTTTGCTCAATATTAAATAGATTTTAAAAAAGATGTACATATTTTAAGGTGAAAGCAGAAAATATATAGAAGAAACTTATAATTATCTTGGACTGTGATCATTCCTTTCGAACTAAAAAGAAGTTCTTGGCGTTTTGTAAACAGAAGAGTCAAAATAGGTATATATATTTATATCTAAACTAACGTAAACGTTTCCGTGGCACAGTTGGTTAGTACAGTCAACTCTTAACCGAAGGGTCGGTGGTTCGACCCCACGTAGGTCTTCTGAAGTTTTTTTCGAATTTTTAAATATGTCATAAAATATTTCGATTTTGGATTTTTGTGGTGCAGTTGACTAGTTACTCGGCTGTTACCCGAAAGGTCGGTGGTTTGAGCCCACTTAGATCGTGTAACACTTCTTGTCCAATTTCATAAATGTCATAACATTTTTCATTTTTCATGCTTCAACAGATTTTGCAGAAATCTTTTTGCCCGTAAGGGGATGTTTTCATTATGATATTGGTGATCGTATGAAACTCGAACAGACGGCTCTTCAGGAATTAGATATCTACATTTTGTTGATTTATTAGGGAGGTTCGTAAAACCGACGAGCCTGTTACACGAAAAAAATCAATTACTTGTAAGAATTAAAATAATAAAAAGTTACTTTAGAGATTTAAAGCCTTTTCTTGTATCAAAGAAACATCATTACTTTGCACGCTATTTTCAAGCGTTGATGTGAAGTTTCTAATGACTTTTTAGGGAAAAATTCACGAACAACTCTAATAAGTTGTATATAATTCCCTACTAATATACAGAAAGATAGATTCGTGTAAACGAAACATGATTTTTCCGAATCCCGCTAACGTGAAGTTGTTTTCAAGTTTCTATTTCAAGGTGAGATGATTAAGGGTAACATATTAGCCTTCTTTTTCAAAATTTTTAACATTAAACATATGTAAATGTAATGTATTTCAAATCACTTTGAATGAAATTGTATGAAGAAGTTGCCTGATATTTTTTAAAAACGCCTTTTCAATTTAATTACATACTTAACCTTTTTTCTGACTAACTTTCTCTTTTTCTTTCAATTCTTTCATTATAGATAAGTTTCAAAAATAATTATATGAAATGTATATACTCTGAAGTTCTATGTTCTTGGCCTCTTCGTCACCAAGTAAATGGAAGAAAAACTGAAAGTGTTTAGAACTTATCTAATAAGCCGTGAAGATGTGTTTACATGTTCTCGGGAAAATGGCTTGATAAATAACATTTAAGATTGTACCACACAACAATTACTGATTAGAGAACACTAATGCTTGTAATCACAAGGTTGCTTGGCAAATTATCTATAAAATGTTACTTTCCTACTCGCATTTTTACTTTTCCAAAGCGTCTGATAATATATGATGAGAATATATGAGAATATATGAGACCTTTTCCAATTTATTTTGGAGTGCATCGACATATGCTGCATTCTAGGAATTTTGTACAGAATATCTCCAGCAAATTTTGTTGTTATTACATCCTAGTTTGTTGTTTCATGTTTTGTAAACGCGGTATTAGAAATGATGAGAACAAAACAAATTTAAAGTTTTACTTTTGCTTTCAATCAGAGTCTTGTCGATTGCACGTAAAGTCCCTTGATCCAGTTGAATGGAGTTGATGGATTTTCTTAGTTGATCATATAGATCATATTTATATATCTAAAAATTAGTTTTGAAAAAAAACCAGAGATGATTTGAAACTGTCATCCCATCATTGAATATGCTCTGAGGTTTAAAGTAAAACTTAAAATTGAAATTGCAGGTCAGTCTTTTTCAATATTTAATTGGAGTGAACGGAGAAGAAGGAAATGCCCGTTTTAACATCGACAATGTAAATAAACATCATTCTTTCTGCAGCTATTTTTAAAAAACTTCATTACACTTTCATAAAAAGAAGTAGGTAAAATCTCCTTCATTTTTTAGCACACGTTTCTACCGTAAACATTTTCTTCTTGCTTCGTTTTCCACTCTTGGAAATTCAAATTTTAAAAGAAAAATCCCATTCCCTTTTACATTTCGTGGAAAGATTTCGCTTATGTTTTTCAAGAATAAAGTCTCTATAAATAACGCCCATTCTACATGCATAGTCGAGCGTTCTTGGGTTTGCAGAGCGGAAGTTTTAATAACTTTTAATTTTTAGTTTAAATTACACTATTGATCTCAATTTATGTTTTAATAAAATCCGCTAGCGTCAATAGAAATAGGTTTCTGAGCAGGCATACCGGAAAAGTGAGACCCGGGACCCGGGACCCTAAGGTGGTGGGACCCGGGACCCGGGACCCTCCAAATGTTAGGTGGGACCCGGGACCCGGGACCCTACTAACTGCAAATGGGACCCGGGACCCGGGACCCTACTAACTGTAAGTGGGACCCGGGACCCTACTAGCTGTAAGTGGGACCCGGGACCCGGGACCCTACTAACTGTAAGTGGGACCCGGGACCCGGGACCTTACAACCGGGACGCGGGACCCTGAAGCCATTGGTGGGACCCGGGACCCGGGACCCCAAGTCATTAGTGGGACCCGGGACCCGGGACCTTACAACCGCGACCCGGGACCCTGAAGCCATGGGTGTGACCCGAAAGAAAGGCAAAAATGTATGAATGGTGCACTATCACTCATACAAGTTGTTTTTAACTTTATATATCAGTTATTTTTAGTCATTCCTTTGCAGAATTCATCTTTGTAATGTGTGTGAGAAGTTTGCTTTAATCATTAGAATAAAGGTCTGCATGAAATTTTGTGAAGTTACCTTACCCTTAAGGTAAAGTACTTCCTTGAGATTTTTTTTTTTTGCGTGGATTAACTTTTGCGAGCCAAGGTTTGAAAGCGTTTTGCGTGGATTAATTTTTGTGAATTTGAGCAAAAAGTATCCACACAAAAAAGATTCTATAGTCACTCACTCAAGTGTTGATTAAAATTCTGATAAACATTCCCCCAAGGAATATACCAAAGTATCGATCGAACAACTTAAAAAAGAATTGTAAGGGACGGTTCCTATTGGTAGTAGCTTTAAAACAAACTTTTTTGTCGTTTTTCTTAAACTGAATGTGAACCATGTTCATTTCACATAACAGCCGTAGAACAACTTAAACACAAAAGAATTATAGCAGACGGTTTCTATTTGTAGCAACCTGAGAACAAACTGTTGTTTCTTTTATCTCTAACTGAATAAGAACCAGGTAATCAGTTCATTATTAAACACTAACGCGTGCTACCTGTCATTATACATCCGTCACACCAAGTTTTCAAAATAATGCTGAAGTCGCGATAACAACAACATCTTTTGTTGAGAGTGTAGACATCTTTATCAATAAAAAAAATGTTTTTCATGAAATTTTTATTTTTATTTGGCAAAATAGCAATTAGATATAATACTCCCGGTTATGTTCCAACTTCGAAAACTAGCGCATGGGAATATTAAAAATATAAACAAACATAGACGTTGAATGAAACGAAACGTAGTGAGTAGGTGAATCCTACTTTTCTTATTCTAACAATTTTGAGACCAGACCTGTTTGGTTTTATCATTGAATGCTTTATTCCCACTATTACTTCACTATTACTTCAGTAATCGCTCATGAATTCCTATTTTGACCTTCCTGGAACAAAAACGTGATTTTTCCATTTTGCTTCATGGTCAAAAATGTTTCGACTTTTCGACTTTATTTATCCCTGAATTAATCCCATTTCGCAAAATGAACCGGGTCCCACTTCTTACGGCTAGTAGGGTCCTGGGTCTCGGGTCCCACTTACAGTTAGTAGGGTCCCGGGTCCCGGGTCCCACTTACAGTTAGTAGGGTCCCGGGTCCCGGGTCCCACTTGCAGTTAGTAGGGTCCCGGGTCCCGGGTCCCACCTAACATTTGGAGGGTCCCGGGTCCCGGGTCCCACCACCTTAGGGTCCCGGGTCCCGGGTCCCACCCAACAACTTGGGGTCCCGGGTCCCGGGTCCCACCCGCTTTAGAGTCCCGGGTCCCGGGTGCCGGTTGTAAGGTCCCGGGTCCCGGGTCCCACCAACGACTTGGGGTCCCGGGTCCCGGGTCCCACTTTTCCGGTATGCCTTCTGAGCATGACACCAAGAAAAAAAGAAATAATAATAATAATAATTGTATTTCAGGGTAATCCATTTCCATGGCTATTCTCTTAATGAATATATCATATATATGTATATTAAACAGCAACAACAACAACAACAACAAAACAAACTACATACACTATCATCTATACATATAACTTAAAACGTTTAAACATATTTATTCCATAATTATAAATGCAAGGTAAAATATATAAATAGAAAGCCATATGATACAAGCATAGCACAGTCGACAAACAACTAAAATGACAATAGAAACCAAATTGGTTTAAGTTAGTGAATGCGGCCCTAAAACACTTTCGTCGTACATAGATAGATGGATAGAACGCCGCTGAAACCTATATATTTCGCCTAGCGAAATCTAATGAAACTTTAATACACTAACAATATTTTTAAACTCATTATGATTAAATCAATTGATTCTGTTATTATTGAGCGTTGGTTTCTTTCTTTACATTTTCTACACTATCTGAATCAAAACTCCGTCAAAGGATGGTTTTTATATTTTTCAGGAATAAACAAAGCGATATATCGACATATTGGATAAACAATTGGATTTTGGTTTCAATATCTTCGAAAAAGTTAATGCGCAATAGTCTTAGGTTGAAAGTAATAACTGCAGTGGAATTGAATGTGGTCAGGAACTTTTGCTTTATTTGTTCAATGTACCTAACTTGGTTTCAACAAGTATATTCAAAATTATATGAAATTTAAGATAATCCGAGGCAGGTATGTAAATTCAGTGAGGGAAATACACAAGAATATTAATTTCTGACATCGGAGTTGGAAAAGTATATTCATATTTTTACATACCATTACTTCAAGGTCATAGAAACTCTCTATTAGTGAAACAGAAGACAAATTTCCCGAGATTATTTTCCGTAACATGAAGATGAGGTTAGATGTACTTAAAATGAAAAAAAAACGAAGGAAACACAATTTTGAAGTCGAAAGAAATCAGGAGAACGACTCTATTATCACATTAATCAAAGATTACAACAGGTTATTCAGATAGTTAGTAGAAAAGGTGATAAACGTTTGTTGAAACAATGAATAAAATTATTAAAATTATAAAGTTATTAGGATGTTAAATGCTGCAATCTAAAATGCAATAGGAGATTTTACAACAGAGATATGTTGAAAACTAGGTTTTTTAAATTGAAACAAGATGCCCTGACAGGCATAAGGCTTTCTGCGAAACCAGCTGAAGCATGAAAAATGAAAGACTAGTGACATTCTTCAAATTTGAAGATTGAATGACTTCTACAATACAACATCACATTTTTGATCACACACTCCCTAGGAGGAATCCATGAAAGCATAACTGATATATATATATATATATAGATCAAAAATAGATAAAACAAAAATAGAACGGTAATAGTTAATCCCGCTAGAACGTTTCTCAACTTTTGTTCATTTGCAGGGATGATAGCAATTTACCTTTTAAAAAGTGTAAATAGGACTTAACTAAAAACAACAGAAGCTTTTTCACATACAAAGAAAATAAATACCCGTAAGGTGCGAATCGTAACCATGGATACGCATTTTAGATGACAGTTTTTTTTAAAAGAAACGATGTAAGAGCGAAAAGAAAAAAAAACACAAACTTTTTCGAAAAAAAATATTAAGAAACAAAGTAAAAGCGAAAAACTCATCAGAAATACTTGCAAAACTTTATATCAATAAACACCAAGAAACTTGATTATATCTGAATGACGTACTGTTCTTTATTTTGTTGGTACGAAATGATATTAAGCATTCAGTGATCAATTCAGATAAAACAATGAGTATGCATGTAAGTCAATGTAAATGTTATGAATTTATGAATTCAATGTCTTGTCTATCATCCTAACAAAATTCCTAATTCACAAGCACAAAAAGGAAAGCGTAGATTTTAATGATACATACATCTATATAAGCATACAAAATCAACATACATAACTGAAAACAAAAATTTGTGCTTTAATTTGAGTAACAATATGTCATTGTTATCTTTTTAAATCAGAAACATGCATTACCTGAATTAAATTTCATGAAAAGATTATAAAGATTTATTCAGAAACTTAAAAAACATTAAATTTTTAATTACGTATACACACCAGGGCATTATAAAAGGAGAACTGACACAATACGAAACTTACATTAACTCCTAATAAACTTAATGAACAAAATAACATCAAATTTATTATGCTTTCAAATATCACAGTGATTACGTATGTACGGTCAATCTTCCTAATTAGATTAGGATTATGAAAGATATGACCTAAACTTACCAAAATAAGCAAACATAACTGAAAGCAGAAATTTGAGTTTCAATTTGCTATCGTAAATACTAAATCCCCGCCCATTCCTAATTCAAAACATTGATAATACAGCCAAGAACTATACAAGTAAATAAGCTAAAATAGCTAGAGAAACATCAAACATAAAATGATGCACAGGCAGAGGGTAGACAAGACATTCTTGTGTGTTGTTGGAGCTGAAGAGGAAACTGAGCTGAGTTGTATGTATCCAGAGCTTAAAAAGCACTACAGCCCACACATGAAACAAACGATATTTTGTATTTAGAAAGGCTTAAAAGAATCCCAGACATTTTTCAAAAAATAAAAGCATTTCTTTTCACACACTGTTTTTATAAAACATTGAGAAGAAAAGAATGGACGCAGTAGAATCATTGTAAGATAATTATAAATTTCTCCCCTTTCTCCCTTAAATCTTCTTTTAAATCTGATCAATATTGATCAATCTACGCGTGGAAGTCTAAGTGGGTTTCTTCGGTTTCTTCTACCATTATGCGAACGGCGTGCAAATGTGAAGTCGAAAAATACCCGGATGATCACATGGCGGAAATTCAAGCCAATAAACTAGCGCTATTAAATTTAATTAGCACCCTTTCGTAATAGTGGCGCTTTATGCATCAATGAATTTTGAGACGGCGGCTGTATGAACCAATGAACTTTGAGATTAAAAAATCGCTAGGTTTGGACAGTAAAAAAAAAAGAACAGAGCCGGTTTTAAGGTATTTCTTGCTTACGCAGAAATCCAAATATGAGAAACATGTGGAAACGTAGGATTAAACTCTACAGAAGAAAGAATGCTAGGGATAATATCGAAATTAAAACAAACGTTGTTGTTTCCAACTTTCACTTTAAAACTAAATACATTAGTGACGAATGGATAAACGTGAATACATTAGTGACGAATGGATAAGGTATAAAATCATTAGAATCCTAAAGCTGTAACGTTTTCTGTTTTCCACATTTTATGCAATGATTTTCAATTTCTTTTATAGTAAACAAAGAACTGGATCTTAGATATTTAACCCAATCCACTTCATGTTCAAATATAACGTCCATGTTTGCTTAATTTGTCGTGTAATAAAACAGTTTTCTGTTGCAGTTCCTTCGGTAACGCTAATAAATTTTAATGTTAGTACATCCAACCTCGTTTTCATGTTAAGGAAAATAGTCTCGAGAAAGGCATAAAGAGTTGCTTTGGTTGCTTTATCATGATGAAACATTATGAAATTGTCTATTGAATAAGTGTTCAATCTGCAAAGCCAAGTACATCTTTCTTGAAAAGTTTTCTTTAAAAATTTGATATTTTGTCATTAAAGTATGAATATGTCATTCTAAGTTAATATTGAGTTAATCTGTAGTAACAGCTAAATTTATGTCAAATTTATTTTATTTTTCCCAAACGTTTCTTTCACGGTAGACAAAAAACGTACCAATATTTTGCAGGTATTTTATCAATATATTGAAATAATTACTAAATCTAGTTTTGTTTCTTATTTTTGTGGTGCAATATCTTAATTTTCTAGATGGCCGTTGTTGCGATGTTTAAAGAGGATTAATTTCGCAAATTTTCTCAATATCAATATTTGCATTTAATTCTTAATTCATTCTTAGTGTGCTCTGTCAACATTTTTAAAAATTAAGTATATTAGCAAGCTTGCAAGTGCCTTATCGGTAAAAAAAAATCGGCAAAATGTTATTCGGCAAAAATAAAAGTCGGCAAAAAAAATTCTTCTATTGGACAAAATTTAGTCACTTTTTGCCAACCAATTTCCAAGACAAAAAATGTCGAAAAAAGTTTGGGTATTTTGAAAGTTTTTTTAAGAAATTAAATACAACACCAAAAAGAAAGGTTAGGTAAATTAAATTAATTCGTCAATTTCAACAACATTTTCTTTCTTCATTTGTGTATTTTCGTTACTTTGTTCTTCTTGAACCTTCATTTGTTCTTGTTCAGTTTGTGTTTGTCCTGGCTGCACTTGTTCTTCTTCATAAAATTTCCTTTCAATTACATTTTCATACCACCGCAGAAAGCACCTGATAAAAATTGGCAACACAGAAAAGAAAAATCAGCGAAAAGTAGTTTGGCAAGTAGTTTTTGGGAAAAAAAACCAGTTAAATCGGTCAAAAAAGTCGGAAATAAAGTTTGGTTGGTAAAAAAAAAATCGGCAAATATTCTAGTCGGCAAAAAATATTAGACACCTAGCCAAAATTTAGTCACTTTTTGCCGAGTTTTTTATTACCGATAAGGTATCAGGTGCATAATAACGCTCAAACAATTCTGCACGGTTTCAAAGTGACAGATCCATATTGTTAGCCACGTGTTTTAAATATAACTATTTCTACATTTTCTTACTCAACTTGTGCTTATCACCAAGAACAAAGACTTGTTATGTACAAAGACTTTCGAATACACTTCCTGTCACGGTCAAACTTTTGATGTAATGAACATTTCTATTTCTATTTCCAATTAAATCGTGATTCAAATATTCTTGTCGTGAAAATAAATTCCACGATGATATTCAAAAAGTTCGGAAAAACGTACTTTCCAGAAATTGACAATAAGCAAATGGAAATTTGTTTCCATCGTTTTCATCAAGCTAATTTTGTTTCATAGTTTTACTGTTGCAAAAGTAACCATCATCATGATTTTATGAGCCAACAAAAATTAAAACATTTCAAGAATTCATTTAAAATATTTAATTTTCCTGAATTTATTAACATTTTTAAACCAGAATGTTCATCCTAAATCTTGGTGATTTTTAAAGATTATAAACGCAATTGTTTGATACTATTTTCATTAATGGGACAATTTTGAAATTAGAAATTGTACTATCAATACAAGTCCCAGTGTTGTAAGTAAAATAAAATTTGAAATTTGGTTTTAATACAAAATTGTGCTCAAGAAATTGTAAGTTGAAGTTGTTATTTTGGGTGATCAACTTAATTACAAAATATGAGACTCTATATAATTATGAAGTTAAATCAGTTATTGCTATTGCAACTGTAAGTACAGAAACTTTGTTTCCTTTCAGTGAAATATAAAACAGTGTACATGAGATGAACACTCCAATATGGTTTTGCATGCTGGTATTTGGAATTAATCTACATTTACTATTTTGTAAACAATGTCCTCCTGAAGAGCTGATTGATGTAATATCTTTAAACTATAGGAACGTCTCTAGCAGGTAAGTGTATTGATTCGAGATGGAAGTAGATTTTACTACCGGGCGCTCCAAGAAACGTCCAAGTGTTTGAAAACACCTGACATGTCTGACATTGCCACCTTCATCAGAAATTGCTATCCGACTGCAGCATGCCTATTCGTAACAAGTGGAGCCGAGATAAAGTCCAATATAGGAACAACTCGAGGTATCCACCAAGGAATAAAAGAGGTTGCATTTTTCAACAACATCACTGCTGCAGGGAAGCTCGATGCCCTTAAAACATGTTTTGACTTGCCAATGGCAATTGGTCCCCTGTATTGCTACTTTTCACGGCCGACGAAATCTTGCCTCATTGTTAAATCTAAACAACTTGGAAAATCCAAGTTGTTTAAAGTCAAATTCCAAAATAGGAACATCAAAATCACATACTATGATATACTGATTGATATACTGCTTTATGTGTGGTGGAGACGAACTGAAGCAAACAGTCAAAAGGGGTATCCAATTAGTTAACCACTCCGAGAATCAAGGAACATGTATTCAATCTGTCAAAACAAGAATTTAGATATGCTATTGGTTTGCGTTATGGCTGCACTTCAATTTGACGTTGCTTTATCATGCAAAAATGATGGATGTGTCTACCATTGTCCGCTACATCTACTGCATTTACCATTTCTCGTGACACACAAACAAACAGACAGACAATCGGTTATTAATATATAGATTAGTCCCCAAGGAGGCGTCGCTCACCGCCTATGTACAGCCTGCGTTGAATTAATGAAAAATAAAATTAAGGAATTGGCAATAAGTGTAACGATGTTATAAAGCTCGATGAACTGATCAAAAAAGTATGGGATCGTTTTGCTACGATCAACCGTTACAGAGACATCATCAGATTGTGATGACGTCACAGACCTTCCCACAAAAGAATTTGGCCTAAATTTTTTGTTTGTCCATCGCCTATGTCGAGGATCCACAAAAAGTCAGTTATCCCTATTGATTAGCGAAAACTTCGCGTTCTATTTGGGTCCCAATGGAATAGCTTCACACTGACGTCGCGCAAAAGATTACAAATAATTTTTCTTACAATTCAATCTACCATTTTTCGTGACAGACAGACAATTAAATTGACAAAATAATAAACAGAGAATCGGCTGTTAATATATAGACTAGGCGCCAAGGCGTCGATTGATGATATAAAAGTAAAGAATTTTCAACAGAAAGCAGTTAGACATGGGCGGAGAGCGAAGCCTTCCTGCCTGCTAGTCGGCTATTAATGTATAGATTTGCTCAAAGTACAATTGAATGGTGCGATTTCGAATGTAACAGTCACTTTGTCAGATTTGATGAGAATTGGGCAAATTGCGCTAAATTTGGACAAAGTTCCGAAAGTTCTTCAATTTTCATAAAGTTTCGTATGGATGAAATTTGAAAGGTGCTTATTTCGAAGTTGACAGTCATTTTTCAAGATTGCATCAAAATTTGACAATGTTGTGTTTTTGAGTTTGTATTTTTATCATTGTGTTGTGACTTGAAGTCTTCAAGCCAAGGGGCTTCTTGTTAACGTTATAATAAGTTTGAATCAAAACATGATAATAACTATAATCTTCCGTTTTGTCTTAATTTTTAATTTTTAGATGCACTACAGTGCGGTTGAAATATTTAACAGTTTCAATCCGCATATATCGTCACACTTGCCGGTTATTGCATTGGTGGTGTAAAAACAAATCTGTGTAAGTACCTTATAGATAACTTTACGTAGATAGAAAGGCCATTTAACTTTTTCACATGAAAGAAGTTTAAAGAACTTTAATCTCGTTCATGCTTAATTGAAATAAATTTATATTATTAATGTATTTCTCAATAATAATATATACTTGCCGCTCTGTATTATTTTTCAGGACAATATACAAGAACATTCAACTGTCCATCGGTCATCCAACATCTTATAAATATCGTCAGTGTAACAGTGGCTTTCGTATTATGGACAAAAAATGCATTCGTAAGTTTTAACACTTATTTTGATGATGCAATATGTTCTAGAAAGTAAATATCCGATTATTTTTCTAGCTGATTGTGGAGAAGAAGGTTGCATATATGGTCAATGCGTGAAGCCCTCTAAGTGTTTATGTTTTCCTGGATACATTGGACAAAGATGCTCGACAGGTTTAGTTGTTTCCAACCTTTTTTTCAGAGTTAGGATTTTTAAGATGAATTTGTTTTATCAGTTCCAGTTATTTCGTGTGTTCTGTTATCATTAATGCTTCACTGTTTAATCGTTTGTATATTGCGTCTGATATTCTGCATATCTGATGTCACTCATTGCAAGGAATAGATGGCACTTTGTGATTTGTCTGATACTAAAATGTACTATTTTATTTGTGGTATGAAAGAATCAGATTGAAAATAGGATATTACAATTCTTTTTTTGATAAGTTTTTAATGTATTTTTGTCTTATTGCAGACAGACATGATATTTAGCAGTCAATAGTTCTCCCACGTTAGTCCCAAGCTCTTCACAATTTCTCTTTTTTTGGAAAAATTTTAACATCATGACAGCGCCGAACTATAACTTTCAAGTTTTTTGTTTATATCATATCAAACGTTTCTGTGTTCTATACGACAAAATGCTGAGAAATTGATTTATTGTTCTAAACAAAATGTTGTTCTTTTAAATTCTGTAACATAATGAAATTCTAGGCGTATGTCCACTGATACGGGAAGTTTCAGTGATAATGCATGAGCAGTGAAATACACAGCCATGAATTAAAAAGTGTAACCATCGTAAAAAATATGTCTAACTTAACTCGAGTAACTTGACTTTGTGGTCTTTCTTGTTTATTTTGCATTTTGTTTCAAGACTTGTAGCGTACATACGACTGAAGAATAACGCAGAATTTTTCTTGTTTATACCCATACTTTTGGGCAATGACGAGAAAAAAAGTCAATATCTAACAGAAAAGTTATCATTTTTAATTACGTACATGAGTTTTACCTTGTTTGTGATACGGAAAATGTTGAATCATTATTTTATAAGAGTCAAGAGAACTTTGTGAAACGGCTATAAAGTCAAACTGGATGCCATGGTTTTGTTTTCGTCGTGAGAGTTAAAAGTAAAGCTACATTGTCTGGACATTTGACATTTCATTTTAGTTGTTTTAATCACTCCAATGTTGCCAGTGTGCCTGAGCGAGTTACTTAATCATTCTTATCTATGTATTAATACCCAATTCTTGGTCTTTTTGTTTGTTTGTCTGTCACGCAAAATGATAGGTGAGCTATGTGAGAAATTATTTCTTATCTTTTGCGCGACGTCAGTGTGAAGCCATTCCATTCAGACCCAATTACGTGTCATTTAGGGAAAATTATCTCGGTAATCAATAGGGATAACTCACGTTTTATGGGGTCCGCGATACAGTCGATGGGGTGACGAAAAAGTCTGGGCAAACCTTTTTTAGGGACGGGGCTCTATAACGCCAACAAATCTTTTGATCAACGATATCTCCGAGACGATGCGTCATAGATATATGATCCTATACATTTTCTTGCTCAGAATTTCGAGCTTTACAAGATGGTAGCACTTTCCATTGTCTATTCCTTAATTACATTTATCATGAACTCTTTAGGAGGTGACACATCGTAGGCTGATGGGCAGCGAGCGACGCCGCGTTGGCTGCTAGTCTATTTAAAAACATTAGAGGTGCTTACAAAACAGAGGTCTGAAGAAACCTGAAATGCCTAAAAAATGAATTTTAACAATTGAAAAACGTCTTCTTGATAAAAACTTTTTGGCACATTATTACTAGATAAATTAATCGATTGTATGAATTCATCTCCATTTTGTGAGTGGTTATTCCAAGGTAATTGAACGATTTTTTACAGATTGAACTAAAACAATAAAGTCTTCTTCAATTTTAAATTTTTTTCCTACGTATGTCTAGTAAGAATGTTTTCTGATTCTGCCGTTTTTTGGTTTACATCAAGACTGTTTTTTTTTCTTGGAGAAGAGAAACTCTCTTTAAACGACAACGGCTGGAAATTGTTATGTTTTCCAGTTTTAGTTTTTAATTACTCCTTTTTATTTAGAATGCCCAAAGGGAAAATATGGACAAGGTTGCCAAAATGTTTGTCAATGTAAAAACAACGCTGTTTGTAACAACACTGATGGTTCATGTAATTGCTCTGCTGGATGGAATGGAACGCTTTGTGAAACCAAATGTAACAGTTATTGGGGTGGGAATTGTAAAAACAAATGTGAATGTGTCAATGGTATTTGTCATCATGTGACAGGAGAATGTTTATGCAACAAAGGTTATACTGGGAAACTGTAAGTTTTTTCTTGATGTAATAAAAGCTTTACTTGGCATTCACTTGTAAGAAACAACAGCCACAAAATATTGATAACTGTTATTGATTTTTGAAACTTTTGAAATTGATGAACATATTGTGTAGATCTAAACAGACCATTCTATTGTGTATTTTGCTTTGCTGCTATCTTCGTTATTAGTATCACGTGCAAAAATGAATGGTATCGCTAAGCGACGATCAGCCGTTGAAAGATTGTAATGACATCACAGCCCTGTTCTTCACCCTTTAACCTTTAATATTTTTTTATGTCCTAAAAACTGCTAGTTAGCAAATTTAATGAGAGACTAGTTTGATAACTTATCATTATAACATTGGTATAGTCTCTACAGCAGTTTTCTATACCACTAATACAGGTGTGATTTGAAATGTCCTGAAGGAACCTATGAACAAGACTGTAAATTGAATTGTACATGCTATAATGACGCGAAGTGTGATCATGTTAATGGAAAGTGTACATGTGCTGAAGGATGGCAGGTGAGAAAATTGAATCTTTCACTTTCTGATTTTATTTGTTAAAATATTTGCATATTTATATGTACTTATTTGTCCGTGTCCTTTTTTCTGGTGTAAGTATTGTTTCGCGCTATTATTTTAAATGTATAATTAATTCTTATTGGTAAAATTCTAAATATTCCTTAAAAATTAAAATTATACGAATACTGGTTACATAATTTGCATAATTATTGCTAGCTTTGCATATTCTAATACTTCATAAAGCTTTCGTTTACCGCTGAACTATAGACGAGTAGATTAATTATGACGAATATTTCATCTGTAAACACCGAATTTTAGGCCTAACTTATCTCAAAATGTTAAAGAATCTTATTCAAATAAACTGGCAAATAAAAGCATAACTTGTGTGTACTTACGTACATCAGACTTCAGTACGTTTTTTGAAAAATTGACTTTAATGAGAGTGACATATTCTTACGAGATAATTTACCAGCATATGACTACTTGTGTATTTCTATTTCTAAAATGATAATCTTTTCTACGAACATTAAGAAAAAATACTGTTGTAAAGTTTTGTTAATGAACCTTTGTGTCAGAAAGAGATTTCTTTTGTGAAGTAGAGTTAATTGATCTTTAAGAAATAATAAAACTATTAAATAAAACCTTTTATCCATTATAAGTTACCTGGAAAAACATTTTCAGAATAAAAATTATATATTTGGAAAGAAAATCTTGATAACTACTTAACAAAAAAGACGCGTTCAAAAAATCTTGGACAAACTTTTTTGATACACACTGTGTATGTGTGAGATTGCGATTCGTCTGTAAAATATCGAAATCTCTCAGGAGATATCTACGAAAGACAAATCAATAAACAACATAAGTTGTCGGTAACACTCTTAATAGTTTAATCTTTCTGAAATTTAATAATTCGCAAAAACAAAGTCTGAAACTGGGACACGAATCGCGCTGAATAGCGGCGAAAAAAAAAAGATTAACAATAAGTTATTAATCAAATTCAAAGGACTTCTTTATCTTTCATTTTTGCATATATCTGCTTTGACATTGTGAACACTATTCAGAAGTTAAAAGCATTTTTTACCTATTATTCAATTCATTTCCTACATGCATTTTCCTTTCATATTCATCTTTAGGGTCTCACATGTAATATGCCTTGTTCAAATGGCATGTTTGGACTTCAATGCAAACAAAGGTGTCAGTGTGGTGAAAAGTATGAATCTTGTGATCCTGTTAATGGAACATGTTCTTGCTTACCTGGCTTTCAAGGTCAACAGTACGTTTTCGTTTTTGTTGTTGTTTTCATTTGTTTTAAGTTTTGGAATTGATTTGGAAGCAGGTAACATTAAGGAGGAATTCCATTTTTAAAGTAAAAAAAACATGGAAAAATATCCCATTTCATGTTTTTGAATGTCCATGAAAGCAACTGTATTTCGTTGTGATTGCTATTTTCCCTTTTATGTTTTTGAGAATTTGATTTCCAACGAAAAACAATAAGTGCAATGATTGACGAAATCAAAGCCCTGTATCCGAGCAAATCAGTCTGGTTCTATTTCAATGAAAATGTTGTAAAGTAGCTGTCAATGAGTTTGCAATAATAACGGCATGTTTGCAAATCCTGACAAATTCCAGGCGTACGTAATCAGCATAAAAATTGGTTTATTTCATTTCATAAATGCTCTGAGGAGGTCAAACTCCTAGGAGTAAAGATAGATAATTAACTTTGCTTTTATTCTCATGTCTGGGATACTTGAAAAATGGCTTCAGCCAAAACGGTGGTCTTGATGAGGATTAGAAATTATTTATCTCAAAATCAGACCGACTTTTTATACAATGCTGACTTTACGTCATCTTTTAATTACTGCCTTTAGTCTGCATGCTGCAGCAAAACAGCGCACAATTTAATCGAATCTACTCATAGTAAAGCCTTATGCGTCAAACTTAATTCATTTGATGGCACCTTTGAAGAATTGTTGAAGAAGGAAAATGGTATTTCTATCCACACCAAAAATCATTGTTACTTGATGCTGGAGATCTTTAAATCAATACATCATCTTAATCCAGAATCTATGTGGAATTCATTCGTAATGAAGCCAGACATTTACAACTTAAACCAAGGCTCCTCTCTGAATTAGCTTTTTTAAACTACAGTCGATTAACATGTAGTTTATGTTTCAAAACCCTAAATCCATACACATACAGTGTGTTTCAAAAACTTGGCAACAAAAAATTTCAAATCATCATCATTTTGAATAAAATATCCAATTATTTTTTATAAATTTTAAATCAATGGAATCTTTATTTTTTGTAGGAAATGGAAAAGTAGAAGAACAGAAAATCAAAAAATTAGATTGGAAAAACTCATTAAGTTTTTAACGATCAATTAAAGCAAAAGTTAACAACCATATCTTTATTTTTTAAAGGTGCAACATCTTTTATGCCGTTATGAATGCAATGAAAGTTTTAAATTTCATAACCTCGCTGAATCTTTAAGAAAGCAAAAAGATAAAACTGCCGTTTGAAGAAGATGTTGCGTTTGTTTTGGAAAAAAGCTCACGGAGCAGGAACAAAATAATCCTAAAAAGCTTGAAAATAATCGGAGCTCATTTTTTCAAAATTTTGATAGAACAAAATAATTCTCACCTTACATGATAAACTTTGATTCGTTAAAATAAGTGTTATATATCAACATTTGGGAAGTTACATGGAAAAGAATGGTGTTGGTTTAGCAACTCTTTGAAATTGATAGTTAACCCTTTCACAAATTATTAAATCCCTTTTCAATTTGATCAAAATCCAAATCTTTTGTATATGAGATAATAGTTGTCTAGGGAGCATCATTGCTAGCAATAAACTACCATACGAATAGCTCTTGAACATGTTTATCATTTATCCTCACAAAAGTTGTCCTTCATCACCGTTAGAGTTTAAAAGTGTTTCGTTTAGTTGTGAAAATAAGTGCAGCAACTTTACATATGGAAGGGATTGTGAACAAGACTGTGTTTGTCAGAGAAATACAACAAAACAGTGTGATAATGTGAATGGGATATGTATATGCAAGGATAATTGGAATGGCAAATCATGTGAAAACTATTGTGCCTTGCCTAAAGCTGTCAACACAACATCGGTGGATACCTGTGTGAAGGAGTGCAACTGTACGAAAGGTCAAGGTGATTGTCAATCCAGTACTGGGGATTGCATGTAAGACTCGATCACAATGCTCAGTGCAATTCATGAATGCTTTCATAACTCTATTATTAAACTCAGTGGAACATTTTGGCTTCTGATTCATTTTCAGATGTAAGCTGGGTTTTAATGGAACAAAATGTGAAACACCTTGCCCAAAAGGAACCTTCGGTAGAAATTGTGAGGGAATTTGTCAATGCTTGCATAGAGGCAACTGTTCTCCTATAGATGGCAGATGCAACTGCACAGCTGGTTGGTCCGGGAAAACCTGCAGTCAACCTTGTGATAAAGGCTTGTTTGGTACAAATTGTTTTCAAAGTTGCAAGTGTGGAGTTCATGGTAATTGTGACAGATTTAGTGGAAAGTGCACTTGCTTTGATGAGTATCAGGGTGAAGATTGCTCAGTTAGTATGTGCTTTCAATATTTATAATCTTTAAATGCTATAATTGTGCCCGAATATGACAATAAGGCTGTTTTTGCGGGTATTGCGGTTATTTGACGCCGGCGATGTCGATTTATCGTCCACCATTGATAATTTGCCTGCTGTTTCTTCTTCTGTTCTCGCTACCTTTCCGAACCATTTCAATCTTCGGTGACATATCTTTTTACCCTGTTCTGTGACTTCTGTTCGTTATTATCTCTGGTCATTCCACATACTTACAAAGTACTTTAAGTTGGAAGACATTGATTGTATCTTCGGTCGATTTATTCAGAGTCTGCATTTCTGAGTTTTAGAGGAACATAGGACTGATTTGTGTCAACGGATTTTAGTTTCGATGCCGTTGTAAGCTTCTTGTTGTCAAAAATGTCTTTCAGTCTATTGGCTGCGTTTATCGCAGGATCTTTCTTCTTTTGACTTCTTCATCAGTGTCAAGGATTGTTCCTAGAAGCTTTTAGGTTTTTCATAGGTTATTATTTTTATTTATCTTGAATACTTCTGTTTTGCTTTTGCCCATTTAGACTCCACGCTTTCCTAGTTCTTCAGCTACTTCCCTTTTGTACTTACGCTGTCCATTATAATCGCCTGTGATGTAGCTTATGTAGTTTGAGTTTTCCATGTCGATGTCGATATATTGTGTTTGGTATGATTCGGAGTAGTTGTGTTCAGACATTTTATCAGGAATTTGATTTTCTGGTATCTTTGATTGACAATATTGGTGATTTATTATGTGGGTTGATGGTGGAGCTAGAGATTTTCACAGGTGGAAGGTGAATTGGTTTGCTCTTGGTTGGTTTCCTTTTCGTACTCCAGTGTCGGTGTCAAATAATTTACTTTAGTTGTCGACGCATCTGACTATAAGTCTTAATTCGAGTATGATTTGTAGCTCATCTGAGCTGATTGTGTTTTGAAGATTATGTATGAACTCGTTTCTTTGAATGCTGTCAAACGGTTTGCTCATGTCTAGTGTTTTCAGGTATAGTGTCTCGTTTTTTGCCGTTTTTTCCTATCGCAAGTTTAGTTCTAAACACATGTTTTATCTGTATGCGCTCTGTTTTATCGGCGTTTGTTGATCAAGCCTAATGATGACCTAATCTTGGCATGATACACGCCACTGACATCTTTCTTAGGGCGGATAGTATTATTACGTTTGGTAGAATTGCTATGGCTTCTCTAGCATTTTCAGGTTTTTGTATTGGCACTAGCATGCCTGTTTTAATCTCTTTTGGATAGTCACCGTATGATGTCATCACGTTGAATATTTCAGCAATCAATGTTTATTGTTGGTGTAAATTAGTTTATTGTTGGTAAATATTAGTTTATTAGTTGATATAAAAAACATTAAGTAAAGTAAATTCAATTCAAATTCATCCGCTGCGTATTTTATTTGTTAGACAGGGATTTCATCACATCTTGGAGACTTGTTTATTTTAAGTTTGCACGCACCTTTGATTGCGTCTTTTGTAAATCGATTTTTCAATAGGGTTGGCGTGAATTCTGGCATCGGTACTACGTTTTTGCAGAAAATCTGTTTAAAATCTTTTGCGATGGTTTTTCTTTCCTTTTTCTCATCTGTTGTCAGCCCTTTTTCGGATGTTATTAAAATGAGTTGTGTTCGTTCCATTTTGTTCAAGCTCTTGACTGCAGTGTTCAAGGTTTTCTAGGATTGTTCTTATTTTCCTGTTCTTTTCGGATTTGATGATGTTGTGCATATCCGTCACAATCCTGTTGCGTTTATTTTTAACCAAGTTTTGTGTGTGGTTGTGGTGATTGTGTGGTGTTGCTTCGATTTTTCTTCTTTAACTTCGTTTGTGTATCGGACAGTTGCTACATATCTTGGTTGTCTGCTTGTTTGTTTCTTTTTGTGTATCCTACGCATGTTATTGCATTGATTCTGACTATGTTATCCCTACTCTGTTGGTTGTTTTTGTGCTGGTGAGTGTTTGTGATCTTGTCGGCAATGACAGATTTGTAGTCTGTTCGGGTTCGAAAGTCTGGAGTAGTTTATTGGTTTTTTCTTTGACTTTTTGACTTGCATGGTTCTCTTATTGAAATGTTTGCTTCCGTTATAACAGGTTCATGGTCAAACATGGGTACTTTTTTGGTTGTTGATTTTGAGTCCTGATTTGCATTTCGGGTGAGTTTCGTCTGGTATATAGTGTATGTGGTTTCTTTATGCGTTCTTCTGGGCTGTCTTTGTTTTCGAAATGATGATTTTTTTGTTGCCTTGGTTTATCTTATCTTATCTTATTCATCTTTGCATACTGCAAAGTTCAATAAGTTTTTCATCCTTTTATATATGCTGCCTGTTGCAAATTTCCCAATAATCATATGGGTCTTTTTTGTTGATTTATTTTTAGCGTCTGATAGTTGTTCGTAACGTGTTGTTTCAGAGTCATCTTGGAAGAGTAACTTTGTAATTATAAATTTTGATACATCATTTTACGAAAATATACTCTATCGTTTTTAAATTTTAAGCAATATTTCGAAGGGCTGTTGATACCTTCGTCGTCAGGCTTCGAGTTGCTCGTAACCTTCTTTTGTTTTATTCTGGTGTTTTATGGTCGATCCATTTGTAGGAGTGTAGATGCTTCTGAAGTTGTGATTCGTTTGTTTGATTTTGCTGGCAAGACGATGATCTGCTCCGAAATCGGTTTGAATGTGACCTTTCTTCTTATTCATCGAATATTGGTTTCTATTCTACCATTTTAAGCGTTGTTAGCGGAAGATTTGTAACAAATCTCAAAGTTTGCTGGTCTTTGTGGCTTTTTCCGACTTTTCGACGTTATGAACGTTATTTATGCATAAGCGTTGTTTATGCCCGTTGAATTCTCATTTACGCTCGCAATGAAGACGTCAAATGCCTTCTAATTGAGTTAAAAGTGTTATAAAGTGAGTAAATAAAGATAAACGTTCAAGCACAAACGGTGATCAATGTATTATGCTTGAAAATTTTTAGAATGCCCAGATTGGAAATATGGCATTGGTTGTATGAACAACTGTACTTGTACAAAAAGCAACACAATAAGGTTTTATTGGCACTTTTGTTTCAATATAATTCTGATTCTTTTTCTTTGTTTTTGATGATGTTTAATATGGCTGTTTTAGGTGTCATGCTATTAAAGGAAATTGCTCTTGTGCAATTGGATGGTTACCACCAAGTTGTGATAAGGCTCAAGGTATACATAGTTTTGAAATATGTCACAATAAAGTGAATTTCGGGTGTCAGATTCACCATGAACATAATAATTTTGTTAACTTATTTCTACATGTTACCCTGATATTTCGTTTTTCCATATAGTTTGCTCAAAAGGCTTTTATGGATTTAACTGTTCTCATACATGTGAATGTGAAAATGACGCTCACTGTGATTCTCGTGATGGCAAATGCACTTGTGCACCTGGGTTTTATGGACAGCAGTGTCATTTAGGTAGGTAGCAACCTATGCAAGTGTTTGGTCATTATTGATAAGTCAGGCCCGGCAGAAGCACTTTAAAAGTTAAGCGGCCAAATCACTTGACGTTTGGAAAACTGTCAGCCAATATGGTTGGGCAACGAAGAAACTTTTCAACTTTTAAGCCTTTGAAACAGCTATCACTCGTTAAAATATTTGAACAAAAGTAATATTTCCGAAAAGTGACTTTTTATGATTCTTTGATATATCTTATTACATAAACAAATGATATTAACACAATGCTTTCTATATGACTAACGAATTTTCGAGGAAACCATCTAAAGTCATAACATTTTTGCAATGCAAGTGAATAAGCGATGTTTACTAGATTTCTAAGGTGCGTTGTTCTTTAATACAAAACGATGAAAGTCAAACATGCAACGCTAAAATCATATATAATATAGAGAGAGATATTTCCGTAGATTTCAATTTAACAAGAATCTGTGTTCTTTTGAAATCAATCACTTAAAATTGCCAGGAACACCGGTGTTAAGAACCTCTCACAAAATCATTGGCTATATCAGCAAGGTTCAACGAATCTGTTCAATCTTTATGAACATGTAACACCATGACATGACTCAGATGTTTTCGTGTCATGATACTTCGGAGGTACGTTTTTGCATGGCGTAGTGCACTAAATGATCGTTCAGTTGTAACATTTGTTGCCAGGCACGTCAAAATTAATTTTGAGAGACCAAAAACTTCGGAAAGAGGCGTTCTTTCGCCAATGATTTTTTTCAATAAATGAACTATGGAAAAATAAGAAAAGCTATGTACGCAGAAAAAAAGTCATCCAACTCTACCCATAGTAGTCATAGTGCTTCTGGTGCTAACACTTTCTCTATAAAACGACCAGTTACATAAAAACGCAAAAGACTTGGGAAAAAAGCCAGTTGAAAGCTGTTAGGTTTTAGCTGAATTCTGCCAACCTTCTTCTTCTCAATAAGTTTCCTCGGCGGCTCCTTATAACTTTCCTTAAATTCATATACTAATTACGGTAGCAGCGTAAGCGAATACCGTATTAAAACACCCTTGGACTCCTACTACTACTACTAATACTACTACTACTACTACTACTCCAGCCGAAACGGCAGTTTTTAGCCTAAGATTTAGAGTATGCGAGTCCCCACAAAAAAACTCAATATACATTCTAATGAACGAACGCAGCCTTTTGAATTTTCGAAGGTTTTCAATCACATACATTTAAAATACGTTTTCTTTGATATTTTATCACTTAATTGATGAAGGAATGGATATTAATCAAATAGGTCTACATAAAACTGGGACTTTTAGTTATTTTTATGGTACTGACTCAATGAACTTTGGCACTTGAAAATAGATATGTTTTTCGTGTCAGTAAAGCACAGATCAGACTTTCTTATTACTTTCTACGTTTGTTAGCTATCTGTTCTGTCTTTGAACATCAAGGTTTTCAAAAATCGAGTTAAAAAAAGGCAGTTATCTGTTTGAATTCATTTTCGGTTTCAAAAAATTATAATTCAAAACATACATTTTTTTTTGAAGAAACGCGTTTTTTTTCTACAAAAACTCATATAAAAAAAACGTACGTTGTAAACAGCTTATGCATGTATAATTCTTTTGTCTTCTAATAAATTAATTGCTGGTGTGTTGCGATTAGACCCTATTTACATGAGTTAGTAATTTTAAACATTATAACATCGTTTATGCCTGTTTTCCACCAGTAAGATATCTCAAGAAATAACGTTTACAGAACGTTTAAGAACTTTAAGTAAAATTTCAAATTTAAAAGTATTCTTGTGGCAAGTACTTTTGCTGCTACCGTTTTGCGCCATCTGGCTCTTGTTTTCCTTAAATTCAACTGTACGTTTATATTACACTGCTCCGATTTAGAATGTGTCAGTGGGACTTATGGTCAAGACTGTGAATCAATCTGTGCTTGTCAAAATGGTGCTTCGTGCAATCACGTAACTGGTAGATGTAATTGTACAGAAGGCTTTATAGGAACACTCTGTGATAAAGGTTTAAAAGATATGTTATTTAGAGCAAATTTTCTTCTTAAGATCTTCATTTTTAGCTTCATGAATGTTTAGTATAGGTGTCTAACCATATCAACAGAATGCCAATGGATAATTAGTATATGTTTGGTTTTTTCATACAGCAGTTTAAATTAGCTGTGACATAATCTCTGAGAAATAACTGTCAAAATGTTTCGTATCAGTTATGCCCACAAATTACAAATGGAAGTGTGAAAAGAAAGTAACATTACATAAAAGATGATTTATTAGAGGGTGCTTTCGTGAGACCTTATGCGAACGCACACCAATTCCACTTCAATATTATGATGTATTTCATGATCGGTGACTAGACACTGAGCCGTGGCGACATTCATTTTTGGTGTTGCTAATTTGAGTTTAATGAATCACTCATTTAATAACCTTATCCCTTTCATATTGATCGTTATCTTTTTGAAAAGTTATGAATGTCAATTTTTCTTAAGAATGTGATGAGGGATATTATGGATATTATTGCAAGAAAAATTGCAGCTGTAGAAATGGAAAATGTAATAAAAAGGATGGATCATGTATTTGTTTGGATGGGTGGACGGGAAAGAAATGTGATAAATGTAAGTAATTAAATTTTATCTAAACATTTCTCCGTATTGTCTTTGTGGTTCTTACATAACTTAACATTTAATGTTTCAAGCTTGCCCTCATTGGAAATTTGGACCAGACTGCGTTTTGCTTTGCGGCTGCTACCAGAATAATTCTTTGAATTGTAGTGCTGACAATGGTGAATGCTTTTGCAAATCAGGTTTCACTGGTGAAGATTGCACTAAAAGTACGTTTGGCTCTTTTCCATAGCAATCACTTTACTAATAAAACCATTCAAGATTTTCTTGAGTTAGTCATACTGTTCTGATTTCATTTAGTATGTAGCTCTGGAAACTGGGGTCTTAATTGCAAAGAAGATTGTAATTGTGTAAAAACAAATGTGAACTTGACACTTAGTTTGGAATGTGATGTACAAAGTGGTCAGTGTCCTTGCAGGAGAGGGTATAAGGGTCGGAGATGTCAATCAGGTATCACAAGTTTCTCCTTTAATCCATCCTATAATTATGAATATTTATCGTTGTGCAAAATATATACTTTAGTGTGCAAAGAAGGAAGTTTCGGGCAGCAATGTGAATTTTTATGTGCTTGCAACAGAACAGGCATGACTGGTAAATGCCATCACGAGTTTGGACGATGCCAATGCAAAGCTGGTTTAATGGGAGAACGGTTTTGTAATGAAAGTAAGGACACTCATTTCTGTGGTTAAGGGGAGTATTTTGTCAAGCAAAAGAAAAATCTCACGATTCATAATGATTTCACATCGTTTTTGTTTAATTAAACATTCTTTCTTCAATCATACTGGACGATATTAACCATTCAAAGAAAGTAAGGTTCTTGCAGTTGATCATGATTCAGGATTACATCATGTGACTCTTGATAACTTTCAATCTATTCTTTTTGTCGATGCTTTAGCTTGTCCTGCTGATAGATTTGGGGAGGACTGTTTACAAAACTGTTCATGTGATGATTGCAATCCAGTTACTGGGTGTAGAGGTATGTGTGAATGCTGCTGTTTTAATACTAAGTTAGTACTAATCAACAGATGTGTGACTACTCACACTATTTTTCGCACTGAAGTTACGAAAATCATTTGTCGGTATTACTGTCCTTGTCATGTAGCAGATTCAAAAAATGTTTTTTATGGCTTTCGCTGGTCATATCTTGTCATATCAAAATTTTAGGCGCTTTTTAAGATGTTTTGTTTACTGTTTAGTTTTTACTAGGGTCATTAGACTTCAGAAGATTTTCAGCTTAATATCTAATAGAAGTTAAAGGAGAACTGGAAAAGTCGCATGAATTTATTTTCCTTGCGAGTTCCTTTTCCAAAATTATTTAATTTTTCAAACCAAACAAGTATTTTAAGTCATTATATCCCTTGGTTTGAAATACAATGACATAATGAACTACTGTCCCTTTTTATTTTGTAGCTGCACAATCTGTTGGGAAGAAATTGAAAATATGCATTCCTGTTGGAGCCATTTTTCTGATTGCAATTGTCTTGTTGATAATTTTTCTCATGAGAAGGAGAAATATCAATTCAAATGAGAAATACACAGCGAGGTAAAACAGTGTATACAAACTAAGCTGTAGGCCATCGAGAATAATAAATCAAGATCCTTTTTAACCAATTTAAGTAGCTAAAACGTTTTTGTTCAGTAATCCTATGTGACAATTTGAATTCCATGTAACAAAGGTAAATCTACGTGACAAATTCTGTGTTGAAGACTGACATTCCATGTAAACATCATCCTTTTTTTTCCAGTGTAAATCTCGAAAACAACGAAGTCAATTTGAGAACAAACGGTACTATTTGTTATTTTGTTGTTGCTGCAGGGCTTTGTTCTTTTTTTAATTACTTTCCAACCCCTTCCGCAAAATAACGGATATTTTCCAATGCATGGGATTTGTATAAGAATGTATAAAATTTGTTTACGTTCGAACTGTCTTCCTGACTTGGTTACAGTTGCAAATAGTTTGGGTTTCCATGCACCCTTCTGAAATGTTTTTATCTCTTATTGCTTTCTAGAATCCAGTATTTATGACCAAGTAGGAGCTATCTGTGAATCAGGTGTAACAGATATAAACAATCCGATTAATTCATCCAACAATGATCCGAAACCTGAACCTGAATATTGGGTACTCAATGCTGCCAATTTCAATGACAGTAATGGTTATGATCTCCCTGTGTATGAAGAGGCACACACCAAACAATATGACAAATTGAATTGCAAAGAGGAAGAGAAAAATTACTCCATAGTAGGAAGTTTTGCTGCTGAGCCCCAGGTTACTAATAATGAATACGCAACTGTTCTTCCTTTAAAACCTACTAAAGAAATAGCTGACAAGCACTAAAATAAAAGAAGAAAGAAGAAGAAGAAGAAGGTAGGCGTTTTTCTGTTGACCTTATATGTAATAATGTCAATATCGTCAATGCCTGCTATAATCCTTTATTTGCCTTTATCAAAGCTTGGAGGCCGGATTACACTGAATACTGAATGGATAAAATTTCAACTTAATGATATTCATTATTTAGAAATGAAATAGAAATGAAGCACGTGAAAGATATTAATTAAGAAAAGCAAGATGGCATATGCAAGGAAGATATCATTGAGTAGCGAATTATTTCTCCAGACAATCAAACATTGTTTATTTTGTAATTATTCCAAACAGTTCATTTCCATAAAGAAATCGTATGTGTTAATTTTCCAATATAAATTTTAGATTCGATGTAGGTATAATATTAAAGAGATGTTGTTGTTTTTATTTCCGGACGTTCACGCATCCAAAGGAAATCGATTTCATTATAGTTGTTTTTTCGCGTTTCATGTCATTGTTAATTTTTGATATGTGTTTCTTTAAACTTTTAAAAATTGTATTTAAAAAGGAGAATTGATGGTAAAACCAACAGTTAATACGTGAAAAGTCTGCGTTTCTAGGGGTTCATTTCCAGGAATATCTTCCCTGACATCCCTTCATATTCCGCAAACTTTCTTTTGAAATGAAAGACGCATTTTGTTGATTTTCTGACTTTAATTCTCCTTTAAAGATAATTGTCTTATTTAAATTTTTTACGACCTTCTTCAATATACAGTTTTTATATAACTTGTTGTTTTTTACCAGTATGGTTTGTTGCCAGTGTATAAAATGCCTTCTGTGTTCGGGTGGCAGGTGTTTTTCATCAATCGAAAGGGGGAGGTAGAGTATTCATGTAAGAAACTTTTTCATGACCATTTTAAAACCCGCCGAAACGTCCATAGGGATATTGAAATAGCGTATAGCGCAATATACTACTAGCCAGTTCATGTTTAATGTAATACGATGGACACTTTACACTTTCCCTTCTAGTAATACAGTGTTTAAATGTTGTGACTAATAATTTTTTATGAAGACGTCTTTTCACATTTTATGACAGTTTGTGTTGTTTCTGAGACTGTAAACATACCATAAGATAGACTGAGTTGGTTTTCGTTAATCAAATCAACAAGTAACGTTTCTGCTTCAAGCTATCGCTATGAAAGTGAAATGGGATGATTTTGGGATAAATTTACAACTTCTTGAGATTGATTGCCGGTCAAATATTGGTCAATATTTCCTTGTAACCGACCAACTGATCTATTATAGGCCTGTGTTTTCCTGTATTTACCCGGCTATATGACGTTACATGTTGGCTAATTCTCCCTGTCGATATTTATGCAGCACCTGGAGAAACAGGTTTTTTGACTGATAGACCTCATTCTATATCTTTTATCTAATACATATCTTGGATACTTTCGAACCTACAATTAGCAGTTGAATTTGCCCACTGGAATAGTATACTGATCTTAACCTGCGCAGAGGCCAGTGTCTAGTCAGTCGATAGTTTCTAATAGGTTAACCTCTTCTTCGAGGGTTAATTTCTCGATGCAAGTCTTCTCTCTCAACTTGATAAAAGAAATAATGTTAAAAGAATATCGAGAAGGCCAGAAGATGTCATACCTCCTTTCTGCTACGTTCTTATCACTTCAACTGTTGTAGAAATCTAGAAGAATTTCCCTCGTGGAAACGTCCGTTCTTACTTAGTCGCAGATTACGGACAATTGTCTAAAGGTCCTGATGGACTATCGATTAGTTTATCGGGGAAAAAAGAAGTCGTGGAAAAGTGATTAATTATTTTGGTGGGTGAATAAGGTTTTCCCCGACCATTTTCCCCCGACTTTTCTGCAACCGACCAAAAATGTTTTCGACTTTTTCCCCCGGTAAGGTATACAATAACTCAGACGTTTTTGTAATATCTTGATTATTTTTTTCTCGTTATGTTGAAGATAATTAGTCAGGGAAAAGTGACTAATTTCAAAATTTAATCGGGGAAAGTGACTAAAATTTCCTTAGGTGACTGAAATTTTCCCCGACTAAAATTTTCCCCAACTAAATTTTTTACCGACGTTTTTTTCTCTGATAAGGTATTCCGTCAAATATCAAACCTCTACAGCTATCTACAGTCAATATCCAGCATTAAATTGATTAAATTTTGCTTTACCTTGGTGATTTCAATGCTCGACATTCAGATTGGTGGGCGGGTGATGTCACCAATACTCATGGTGGGAATATAGCAGATCTAGCCTCTCAATATGGCCTAAATCAGACCATTGGTGAGCCTTTTCATATTCTTCCAGACTCTCTATCTTGGATTGACCTCATTTTTACATCAGCAGGGAATTTTTTGACAGACTCGGGGGTTTTACCTCCTTTGTATCCTAGATGCCATCATCAGCCAATTTTTGCTAAGTTTATCTATCTGTACATGACCGTGTATCAGTCCTTACTGAGTGTTTGCTCAATATTTTTTCTAACTTGTTTCCTAATAGAATTATAACCATCAGGAATAAGGATGCGTTGTGGATGACATATGGGATCAAAAGAATGATCCTTGAGAAAGCCAAAATATATAGGCGTTATGTAAAAGACGGCCGTAATGCCTTTGATCATGAAATTCTTCGTGAAATCACCGTTAGGTGCAGAAATGCTATTAATATTGCCAAAGAAGTTTATTTGACAAGACTTGGCAATACCCTAAACGATCCCAATATTGGTCCAAAAAAGTACTGTTCTACATTAAATCGTCTCATTCATAAGCGCAAAGTGACAAAGATTCTCTAATTCGAAATACCAACGACATGATTGTCACAGAAGTGTCTGAAAAAGCCAATGTCTTCAACACCTTTTTTTTGCAAGTCAATGTTCTCTCTTTAAGAATGCTAGTGTTTTACCCATGATAAATCAAAATGTTAATACTCGTTTAGACACACTTCATTTTTGATGAAGCGAAACTTCTGGCTTTTATTCAGTCTTTAGATGAAAATAAAGCCCATGGATGGGATGGTATCTCAATACGAATGGTCAAAATTTGTGAAGAATCCTTGTTAAAACCACTTATGAACATTTTTAACTACTTGTTAGCTACTGGTACTTTCCCTAACGTTTGGAAGAAAGCTAATATTGTCCCAATCTATAAAAAAGGGGATAAAAGTATTATCAAAAATTACAAGCCAGTGTCTCTTTTACCAATATTAAGTAAACTTTTTGAAAAGTGTATCTACGACACTCTTTACAGCTACTTCGAAGATAATGATACTTTTTCTGCAAATCAATCTGGCTTTCGAAGTCCTGAGGGATTTCCTATCTGAGCGTGTTCAAACAGTCACCTTGGATGGCTATAATTCTGTTTAGGAACATATTACAGCTGGTGTTCCCCAGGGGTCAATTTTAGGTCCTATATTATTTTTAATTTTCATCATTTAATTTTCATTACTTTTAACTTTCACCTTTCTTAAAGCCTCGAGTCAAACATTAAAATCTTTGCTGATGACACTTCTCTATTTTCCACGGTTTTAGATCAAGTTGAAAGCTTTAGTAAGTTCAATAGAGACTTGGAAAGAATAAATGAGTGAGCTTACCAATGGAACATGTCGTTTAATCCTGACCCTGCTAAACAGGCCGTTGGAATCTACTTCTCAAAAAGGGGAGTCTCAGCTGATGTTCCCGTTATTTCATTTAACAACTCCCCCGTAACTTTAATTGAAAGTCATAAAAGTCTAGGTCTAATCTTAGTTGAAAAGCTAACCGTTGGGCACCATCTTAGAGAGAAGATCTTAAAAGCGAACAGAGGCATCGGTCTTATCCAGAAATTACTTCGCAAATTTTTACCTAGAGACTCGTTAGTCACATTTTTCAAAGCCTCTATTAGACCTCATTTACACTACGGTGATATCATATATGACTATCCAGGAAACACCACTCTGTCTCGAAATCTCAAATCTAATCAGTACAATGCTTGCTTGACAATTACCGGCTGTATCCGTGGTACATCGCGATAGAAACTTTATGTTGAGCTTGGTTTTGAAAGCCTAGCTGACAGGCGTTTCTTTCGTCCAAAAGCTTCACCGACATTCTGAATCCATCATAAAGGTCTGTTTCTACTGACTCGGTTAAGGGTTGGGTTCAGCCACATTCGGGAACATAAATTCCGACATGGTTTTCTTGATACCATTGATCCGTTTTGTTTATGAAGAACTAACTCGATAGAAAATACTGAACATTTTCTATTGTAATGAAGCATACTTATTCTGAATAATAGTTAGTCTTTATTTTATTTTATTTTTCTTTATTTTTTTAACGAAAGACACTTTCTCTTTGACAATCTCAAAAACCTCAACGTGACATTTGTGCCACGAAGCCCTGAATCTCTTTGCAAACTTTTGCTTTTCGACTGATCATGATATTCTTAGTCACGTTTTCTTAGTCTTAGTCATTACATCCATTTGTGGTACAAACAGGTTTAGTGGTCCACTCTTTCAATATATAACTCCAGCCTAGTTTTATTTTTTTATTTTTCATTCATTTTCATTTTTTCATCTAATTTATTTTCAGATCCTACTTCTGGCGATATCGCCTTGAGCGCCTTGCGGAAGTAGGGTCCTTTAACGTTTGTATTTCTAAGTTGTAGTATTTGATTGATTATTTTAAGCGTGGTACACTATCAATTATGATAAGAGATACGTGGAAAAGTAGAAAATTAAGCTTTGTTACTAATGAATCTAAAGATCTAACAATCCTTGTAGATTGTGTATGTGAACTATCAAAACAAATGTGAACTATCAAAACAATCAGTACCATTGATGTGATTCAATTGGTATCTGAGATCATGACTATTTTGCATATGTAAAAAAAAAACAAAACAAAAACAGTGTATTGTGTATCCATCAGGTCTATGTATTGTCTATACGCTGCAAATCTCAAAGTTCTCAACAAACAGAATTTTAGTCTTCATAGATTAGATGAAGGGAGGTTTTTATCGAATAGAAACATAAAACAAAACATAGTTTTTGTTCTAAGGAAACCAGAAAATGTTTCAACTATGTTCCTTCCAGATTGGCTAAAACAAGCATATGTTACTTTGCCTTTAATTTTTTAAAGTTATCGAAAAATGTGATGGGTCAAGAAAAAACAGGGAAATCTCTATAGAATTTAATTTTTGTATACTTTATACATGCTAGACTGAAATAACAAACTTGGTGTGTATATCTGAAAAAATACGTTGCTTGTCAAATTTGTTGGTGGTGCCTACCCAGCCACCCTACTTCCGACGACCCTTCTTCTGAATTTCATTGTGTCTGTACAGCACAAACTTTCCTTGTAGGTATTCATAGGTTTGCAAATTTTCCACAAAGACACCAACCTACGCTTCTTATAGGTAACACATGCTGCTCTTCATCATTTTCGTTTCCTCTTCTTTGCTACTACTGCTAAGATGTCTAACATCTCTTTGTGGTTCAAAATCAAAAGGTTTAAGTTATCAGGTATATCTTACAAACATTCATCATTTTCATCGAAAGATCTATTAGTTTCAGGTTTCAGCTATACGTTATTTAAAAACAACTTTCTAAAAACACTTTATTTTTGATAAAGCTTTTTTCTTTGCACATATGCTTTCTGCACGGAGTGACGTCACACGCTGAACAGATTAAAAATCTTATTTTTTTCAACAGGAAAACATGACGAAAAAACGTTTTTTGAAAGAAATGAACGAATAAGATTATTATATTTTGAAGTTTTGGTATGGGATAAAGCATCTCAGGCGAAAAAAAATTAGGGCGAACTTCCCCTTTAAAATTTAAGTTGCACTAGCAAATTTACACGAAACTATAAAAAACATCCATAATGCCATCAACGATTGGTCATTTATTAATAACGACAATGACACCTACATGACAACGACAACTTTCCCGTTAAACGTCTTTAACAATTTTCATCTGCATCTCCGACAACACTTGTCGGAAGTTAAACCGACTTAACTTTAAAACCTTACGAGTAACGCTTAGGAATTAAATTTGAATTTCTCATGTTGATCTTCTCAAATCATTGGCTCAACCAAAAAGATAGTTATGTTCCATCGTTGGTGAGCGCCAATGACTTTCTGACTTGTGCGTTAGTATGCAAATGTCTGGACCAAAATTATTTGTCCAAATATGCACAATTATTTCACCAAAATCAGTCATCACATTGATCCAAGAAACAGTGCTATTTCCCTGGTTTTGCTAAACGTTGGAACAGAATTCTTCAAAATGTGTTTCCATTTTCAGTTCAAATCGCTATATCCATAGTCACAAGAAAAAAACTAGTCTGGAATCAGGGCCGTTTTCGGGCCGTTTCTTATGAATAAGTCGGGTTCCGTGAAAAACTAGAACCCATGCTTTTTTATGGTGCAAAAAATCTTTAAATCAGGCTGGAAGCTTTAGATTTTTTGAATTATTGGATTTCTGCGTAAGCAAGAAATACTTTACGATCGTCCGTGTTTTTCTGATTTTTTTTTTCATCCTGTCCAAACCGGCGCATATTTGTTTCTCGAATTTCATTGGTTCATACAAATGGCGTGTCAATGTTTATTGGTGAATGAAGCGCCACTCATGCTAAGGGCTGCTAATTAACTGAACTTATTGGCTCGATTTTTGCCATGCCATGTGATCATCCGGCTATTTTTCGACTTTACATTTGCACGCTGTTCACATAATGGTATACTATCAGCGGTACCGAAGAAACCCACTTAGTGTGGCTGCGGGACACATATAAACGACCAGTGATGATGATCAAGGCTATATTATTACAAAACAAAACGCGATTACAGAGAAAACATATCAACAAACAAATCAACAAACATAAAATAATAATAAATACATACTTGTTTATACTGACGCTCGACCCACACACAAGCCACATACAACAGGAATAAATTCACAACAGATTCACAATTAATAAAGACGTTCAACTACAACGTATCGAAACGTATCGACTGTGACTAACAATACAATACGACATAAAAACTACATACACGGGTGCACACAGCACGTAAAATTAAACACAACGTAATTGTAATTGTCATTAACATCTGGCTCCTCACAAGTCCAACGGATCTTGGTTAGGCTTCTCTGATGGGGAATCGAACCAACCATTTTCGATTAGCAAAACGATTTTCGATATCGGTCGCAATAAATTCTCGTTTGTTGTCGTTCGAAGCTCGACTTTACGAACGATACCAAACTCGTCGGCATAAACTTTGGTGATGACGCCCATCGGCCACTCGTTCCTAGGCGCTTCCATTACAAGAAAAACAATGTCGCCAACAGAAAGGTTTCGAGACTTCTTTTGCCACTTTCGTCTGGTTTGAAGCCCGATCAGGAATTCTTTACGCCATCGATTCCAGAATTCATTAACAAGGTGTTGAATTCTGCGCCATCGTCGTCTGCTATAAATATCTGATGGTTCGAACGCTCCTGGCGGTGGCGGTACAACTCTAGTTTTCATTGTTAGCAACATATTAGGTGAAATCGGTAACAGACTATTCGGGTCGTTCAGCGTTTCTACGGTTAACGGTTTTGAGTTTATGACAGCTTCGACTTCACAGAGAAATGTACGGAAGGACTCATCATTAAGGCTATGGCTGTGCGTTTGTAAAAGATTGCAGAGAATTCTTCTGATGGTGCGTATTTGGCGTTCCCAAACTCCTCCAAAGTGACTGCCGTACGGAGGATTTCTTTTCCATACAATGTCATCACATCCCTGTGTTTGTAAAAATGTGTTGACCTTTGAACGATCGATTTCTTTCATTGCTTTCGCTAGCTCGTTTTGTGCTCCGATAAAATTACTTCCGTTATCGGATCTAATACTTCGGATTCGTCCTCGACGTGAAATAAATCTTCTCAACGCGAGAATAAATGAATCTGTATCAAGACTGTTGGTACACTCCAGATGAACAGCACGACAAGACAAACATGTAAAAATTACGCCATATCGCTTTAAATCTGACCGCCTTTCCTTGATAATAAACGGTCCAAACAAATCCATACCACAATAGGTGAAAGGGGCGGTAGGTTCAGTTCTGTCGAACGGTAACGAACTCATCTTCTGTACTCCTGGTCTACCTTTCAATTTTCGACATAGAATGCATCGCCACAATATTCTTCTTGTTAACGAATTCAAACCCAATATCCAGTAGCCATCGTTACGAACTTTATTCATAGTGAAACCTCTCCCACCATGTTGCATGTCTTCATGACACGATTGTATAATTAGATTAGCTATTCTGGAAATCTTTGGTATAACAATAGGATGTTTCAGCGAGAATTCAAGTGACGATCTGTGGAGTCTTCCCCCAACACGAATTAAGTCGTCCGAATCAATGAATGGATCAAGCTGATACAATTGGCTGTCAGATGAGATTTGACTGGGTGATTCACGTAGACCTTTTAATTCTTTCTTAAAATACTTTCGTTGTAATGCTTGAAGAAAAAGGTGTTCAGCATAATTAATCTGCTTGATGGTAAGAAGATTTGCTGCTTCATCATTTGATTGTAGCTTTATAGGCAGTGATTGGTTACGACTTCTTAATTTGCTTACAAATAAAAGAACATAAGCAAAGACTCTTTTTACTTTCTTCCAACTAGAAAATTTGCCCTCGAAGTAAGTGACGAGATCCAGTTGTGATTTACCATCTTTGATTATGGTCGACAGACAAACATCTTGTGTTTTCTTCAATTCAGGATCTTCATTTTTAACATCAAAGGACGAAACGTTATGTGTAAGATCCAAATCTCCCCATAGAAATGACGGACCATTAAACCACTGGTCAACTTTTACTTTGTCCTTGTACGTTATTCCACGCGAGGCATGATCGGCAGGATTCAACTTTGTCTGGACATAATGTCATTGTTCAGGATACGATAACTGTCGGATATTGTTGACTCTGTTAGCAACGAATAATTTAAATCTTTTGTGGTTGTTTTTAATGTATCCAAGTACAATCTGACTATCACTCCAAAAAATTTCATAGTCGATTGGATATTCCAATTCTCTTCTGATAGTATATCCGATTTTTGCCGATAAAGCTGCCGAAACAAGTTCTAATCTAGGTATCGATAAGGATGGTTTAGATGGTTTCACTCTAGACTTTCCCATGACTAACACACATTGAACCTTATCACGGTCGTCGAGAATTCTTAAATAGCTGCAACTGCCGTACCCAATTTCACTGGCGTCCGAAAAATGATGAAGACTAATTTCTTTAACTGCTCCAAAATTAACCGGTATAAAACAACGCGGTACTATGATATCTTTTATCATAGCTAATTCTGATATCCATTGTCCCCACTCTACCATTATGTCTTGAGGAACTACGTCATCCCAACCAGATTGAATTCGAGAAAGTTTTTGAAAAATCATTCTTCCCTTTAACAGAAACGGAGCAGCCAGGCGAAGAGGATCATAGATGGCGCTTATCGTTGACAACATATTTCGTTTAGTTACGGGACGTGCGTCCAGGACAATTTCGAATCCGATGGCGTCATTTTCAATGCTCCAGTTAACGCCCAACGCCTTTTCATTTGACAGATTTTCGAGACAAAGATCGCAGTTTTTGATACCATCTCGACGTTCTTTCTCCGGTATTGCTCTCAATACATCGATGCTGTTGTCTACAAACTTAGTGAGATGAAATCCGCCTTTTCGACAAATGCCAATCAAGTTTTTCACAAGTTCAATTGCGGCAAGGGAATTCGGCAATGATTTCAGAAGATCGTCGACGTAAAAGTTTTTCAAAACGGTTCTTGAAACTTCTTCTCCATATTCTGATTTGCCATTTCGGGCAGTTTTCCTGAGAGCGAAATTGCTACAACTAGGTGAGGAAGATCCGCCAAATATGTGGACACACATTTCATAAGACTTTAACGGATTCTCATAATTTCCGTCCGGCCACCACAAAAACTGGACAAATCCACGTTGATCTTCAGGAATACGAACTTGATAAAACATCGATTCGATGTCAGCCATGATTGCTACTTGCTCTTGCCGAAATCGTAAAAGAACTCCGATTAACTGATTTGTCAAATCTGGTCCTTGCAACAGCACTTTATTTAAAGATGTTCCCTGATATTCTGCACTGCAGTCGAACACGACTCGAATTTTCTTTTTCCTTGGATGGTAAACCCCATGATGCGGTATAAACCAAACTTTTCCTCTGGGATACGACTTCTCTACTGGTCTAGCGTATCCCTGTTTAAGCATTCTATCAATAAAGGTTGTATATTCTTCATGAAATTTTTCATTTCTGATAAACTTTCTCTTAAGACTTTCTGCTCGCTTGAGTGCCATCGAGATGTTATTTGGAAATTCGATATGATCTTTCCGAAAGGGCAAAGGTACTTGATAATGACCATCTGTGAAATTTACACCATTGTTTACTATCTTCATAAACCTTATATCATCTTGCGAATATTCTTCCATGGTTTCATTTATGGGAGGTGTGTCCACGCGATCAAGCTCGTACATTCTTTGCAGCATACTCTCAACACCACTATCTTTAACTTGATCGAAGACAGTAAATTTGTGCTGAAGTGGTTTTTCATCGGTTATACTGACAACACGAATATTATTGCACGATATTGAATGCATACTGCTCTCCTTCGTTATTGGTCCAACTATGCACCATCCCAAAGATGTTCGATAAGCAAACGGACCCCCATTTTGACTTGAAACTACCTCTTGAGGTTCCAGTGCTTTAGGACAGTTTGCTCCGACAAGCAAACCTACTTTAATGTTATCATCGGCACTTAGCTGTTTTGACACTTCATCCAAGTATGACCATTGTTTAATTTTATTAGGTGTGGCGATGTCGTCATTGCTAACTGGTAAGCTGCTTCTAGAATATGTCTTTGGCAATCTAATCCAACACTCACTTGCACTGTGCAAGGCTCCCTTCAACATTAATCCATCGATTAATTCTGACTGCTCAGTATTCTCTCCAGTAAGGGTTTTCACTACAATATTACTTTTAATACTTGGAACTGCTAGACATGATAACAAATCGCTATGAATAAACGTTCCCTGACTACAATTGTCAAGTAAAGCATACGTCAAAATATCTTTGCTGGCTTTCTCATGACGAAGCAAAACTGGAACGACACACATGCTGATATTTCCATTTTGATGCGAAGACACATGATAACTGTTCAATTTAGCATTTGGTTGCTCTGTTTTATTGCAGATATTTTCGGCTGCCGGTTGTTCATTGGTAACCAAACCTTTATTCGGTACGTATTCGTGCAATGCTGTCGGATGTTTTCTTTGACATATAATACATGTTCTTTTACTTGAACAATTTCTGACGATATGTCCTTTTCCATAGCAACCAAAACACAATCTTTGTTTCAATAGCCATCTACACCTTTCTTGAATTGGTTTACGGGTAAATATTTCGCATTGTTCGATATCATGCTTCTTTTCGCAAACTGGGCATGGCGTTATCTTAGAGATGAAGGATTGAACAGGTTTAACATTTTTCGACATTCTTGCACTGGATGTATGAAACTGGAGGTTATTTAACGCTTCTCTAGAAAATAATGGATCGTTCACCAGAGTATTCTCGAGGTCTACAAATTCGAGTAAGTCTGCTAACTGTGGCTCCCGCATCTTCGCTGTTCTAATTGCTAAGGCTTGACGATTCCATCTATCTCTCGAGTAATTTGGCAATTTGGTTACTATTGCACTTAAATTATCAGGCGAATCGAAACTATTCCAATAAAGACCTTCTGCTAGCGTACTGCACTTTAGCAAGAACATGTAAAATTTTCGAAAACTTGCTGCATCTCCAGGTTTAATTTGTTTGCAAGACAACAATTCACTACGATAAGCTGCTAATATTCTATGCTGATCTCCAAATCTCTTATTAAGGAGCTGTTTAGCCAATACATATCCACGTTCAGGAGGTTTATGGATGCAGTTCTTTATAAGCTCCTTGGCTTCACCTCTGGTATACTTGATTAACCGTGTTAATCTCCCACGTGGATCTTTAATCCTTTTCTCGACCATCTCTTCAAAAGACGTTATAAAGTACTTGTAATCAAGCGGGTTTCCATCGAAGAAATCCAAATCTGCCTCTGGTGCACTTTGCATGGCCAATAGATCCAGAAGTGATTTTCCAAATGCATCTGCAGAAGTTTGCGTTGGTTGATGAGAGGATCCAAGTGATCGATTTTCATCTTCTACATCATGTTCTCTGACATCTCCTTGTTCTGAATCCTTTAATCGACCAATTGACACGACATTAGCTTTTATGTTGAATCCATTATCAGCCTTAGTTCTGGGCCTTACAGAAGCTGCCTGGGTCAGATTGTCTGCGATAATCTCCTCATGATCCGGTTTCGTATTCATTGATTTGATGTTTTCGGATGCCGGAAAATTTGAACGTAGCATGGACTTTCTTTTCTGATCTTGAATTTCCAGCCAATCTTTTACTTTTTCTTTGGGTTGTTCCGACTTGTCATCTAATCGATACAGCTCTGTGGAAGTTGCTGATGATGTTGGAAGATTCTTGCGATAAACATCCATCTTGGCCTCTGACTTCGCGATCTTTTCTTGTAACAACATCATTTCCATCCTTTTCTTGCTTTCTGCAAATGATGCTTCCACTTTCAACTCCGCCAACTTCGCTGCTTCAGCAGTCAAAATATCTTTTGCAGATTGTCTTGACAATCGAGAACGAGTGCTTTTAGCGTATGACTTTGACGACAATGACGGTTTGTCTTCTTCTGTCTCAATGTTTCTCGTCCATTGAAGAACCTTCGTTTTCATTGAAAGTACATCGCCTTCAACTTGCATAATCCTTTGTTCTATTTCTATAAGCTCTTCTTGCGATAAAAGATGAATATTCCTTTTGCATACGTCTATGTATTCTTCCGATAAATACTCCAGTTTTGGTACCTCATATTTAACTTTTTCAACATTGGAAACGTTTTCCATAAGTTCTTCTATCCAACGCAACATTTTCATCAACTTTCGATGAATGGCATTTTTCTGTTCATTCATTTGCTCAATTTGGTAGGCTCGACCCTTCGGCGTTGCCTGTCGCCTTCGTTTTGACTCATCAGTCAATTGCGACAAACTGAAAGACTTCCTCATTATCGGCAATAAATGAGACGAGTATAAACAACTTTATGTGCCTGCGGGACACATATAAACGACCAGTGATGATGATCAAGGCTATATTATTACAAAACAAAACGCGATTACAGAGAAAACATATCAACAAACAAATCAACAAACATAAAATAATAATAAATACATACTTGTTTATACTGACGCTCGACCCACACACAAGCCACATACAACAGGAATAAATTCACAACAGATTCACAACTAATAAAGACGTTTAACTACAAAGAAACGTATCGACTGTGACTAACAATACAATACGACATAAAAACTACATACACGGGTGCACACAGCACGTAAAATTAAACACAACGCAATTGTAATTGTCATTAACACTTAGATTTCCAAAAGTTTATTGATCAATGTGGAATATATTCAAAAGAAGATGTACACTTCCAAAACCGAAAGTAAAGGGTAGAAAATTTATAATTTATCTTACAATGATTCTACTGTGTTCATTCTTTTCTAAAAACAAGTTTTCTAAAAACAAGTTTACATTGATTTGTAAAAACAGTGTGTGAAAAAGGAATGCTTTCGTTTCTTGGAAAATGTTTGGGATTCTTATAAGCCTTTCTAAATACAAAAGACTGTTTGTTTCATGTGTGGGCTGTAATGTTTTTTAAGCTCTGGATACGTACAGCTTAGCTCAGTTTCCTCTTCAGCTCAGCAAGAATGTCTAGTCTACCCTGCCTGTGCATTATTTTATGTTTGATGTTTCTCTAGCTGCTTTTTTAGCTTATTTACTTGTGTAGTTCTTGGCTGTATTATCAATGTCTTGAATTAGGAATGGGGACTTCCTATTTATGATAGCAAACTGAAATTTATCTTTACTGTCAGTAAATTTTAATAAATGGCGGACATCTTTTTTTAACACAAATTTCTGCTTTCAGTTATGTTTGCTGATTTTGGTAAGTTTGGGTCATATTTTTTCATAATCCAAATCTTTGTTTACTTTTTGTGTTTGGGAAGTCTTTTCGTAATTAAGAAGATTGACCGCATATATTGAAAGACTTACGTAATCACTGTGATGATATCTGAAAGCATGTATTTAATTTAATGTTATTTTGTTCATTAACTTTATATGCAGTTACGTACATTTCGTATTGTGTCAGTTATACTTTCATAATGCTCTGGGGTCTATGCGTAATTAAAAATTTAACTTTTTTAGGTTTCTGTATAAAATTTTATAATCTTTTAATGAATTTTCGTTCAGGTACTGCATGTTTGTAAATTAACAATATGGCAATGATATATTGTTAATCAAACTAAAGCACAAATTTTTGTTATGTATGGATGTATTTTGCATGATCAAAATCTATGATTTACATTTTGTGCTTGTGATTTAGTAATTCTGTTAGGAAGATTCACAAGAAATTTAATATAATTGTGAAAATGATTCAACCTCATACGTCATAGTCTTTCTTTTTTCATAATACAGCTAATTTTGCAGAAATCCTTATGCCTGTAAGGGCATCTTGTTTTTCGCTTCCTCTGGTCTTCCAGGGGCAAGTTTCACCATATTTGGCTGTTAAATAAACTCAAGGTATCCCTATATTTCGTCTTCCTCGAGGAGACGAAGAGTATAGCGAGAATTAGCGATCGAAATGGGTGGATGTTGTGACACAGAGAGACACGGGATGGTTCGTTGATAACCCTCGAGCAAATTAAGAAAATGAATATACACAATATGTTATGTGAATGTTATTTCGAAGAACAACAATTGGGAAGGGGAGTAGGTTCTATCATATGAAATTTTCTTTACTATTTTTATGCATATAGCCAGCTACAGCTAGAAGTATATGTATACAATATATTGTGTTTATAAAGTCTCTTGTTACAAAATATGCTATTTCAACAATATAAGTAATAAATGAAGTTAAAATAAATAAAATTATGAAATTCTATTGCAAAGAAATCTTCGTCTGCTAAAAAATATTAAACTGAAAAATTTATTATATTAAACTTATTATATATATTTATTAAACTTCTTATATATAACAGCCACTTTCTAGACAAGGCCCTTAGAGAATCAGGTAACTCTATTTCTACAAAGACAAAGATAATGACCATTATCCATTGATCATTCTCGTATTTGTTTAGGTGCTCTACTTATAAAATTTTACGAAAAGCTTTCTGCAATATACTTTTATAGAATTTTATCATTTTCTATAATTTGATTTACAAGTGTCATTTATTACTTACAAAGTCTTTTGAATAAAATTGTTACAAAATGTTTTAAAAAATATCTAACAAAAATGTATTCCTTTACAAAGTATATATCTATGATAAGCCCATTTCTTCCTGTTTTCCCATATGTAACTTTGATTTCAGGATATATCCCTACTTATATATCCCTATATCCCTACTTTAAACCTACCAGTCAAAAGTATTCCACCATCAAGTTCCACAACAAGACAATCTATAATTATCTTTTTTCCTTAACATAAGAAATTTCAACGACAATTCCTTTTTACCATTCAAATCCCTTATTCTAAGCATATACAGCCTGCAAGACTTAATAACTTTATTATTTTTTATGCAACTCAATAATTCCAGTGACACAACTCATATTTATGGGCCATGAAAGAGCCTCTTAATTAGGAAAAACAGTGCTGGTTTTAGCCATTTTAGACAATTAAAATTTTCTTGCACTTAATCAAATAGCTTCCTCAAAATAAACTTCTGTTCTGCAGTCCCTGTTATGCTATTATGACAAAAAGAAATATGAAGCTGCTTCATTATCTCAGTCTACATAACCAGTTTCTTTTATTAATCATGTGCTGTGAATTTACAACCCAAACACTCAAATCTTCCAACAAAGTTCATGTTTATGCTTCCAAAATTATTGCACAACCACATCAAGTTCTCATATTACTCAGCCATAAATGTAGGTAGCACAAAAGTTTTTAGTTAGTGAGTCAAGTTCTTCGAGGTTGTGGTCTATTAGATGCATTAGGCACAGTTGCAATGTGTTTGTTGATGTTATGACATACGTAATAACATTGAATGTTTCCATAGGTCAAAGGCATTTTTTATGTCTATTTTCTAACATGTTTATATCCAAGCAAATCTAAAAAAGGGATCAGAATCAGCATGCATTCAGTGATTGAATTCGTCAAATATTTGGTATCTATACGATATGTACTCTGGAGTCCTCAATAATAAGAGGGGTGCAATAATAGCAGATGGGACGTTGCAATAGATATTAATAATAGGTAGGGAGTGGTAGAATAATTGGCGAAAATTTGCAGGAGTCAGCACACTTGAAAATTACTTTGGGCTAATAGAGTCAGCGAGTGTAAGAAAGTGCAATTTCCTCCCTTCCCCATCTTCATCAGAAACTAATTGAAATACTTAAAGCAAATAAATACCTTAAATCCATAAATCATTCTGTTCACAAGGAACTTTTTTGATAGCAAAGCTAGAATCCAAACTGTTATGTCTTTTGTAGATACAATTTCTTTATTTGTTTTGGAATGTTTTGGTTTTAAGACAAGCTAGTCATGATGGAGATAATTACATAAAAAAACCCACTTTGGGAGTACTTCTGCCTAGAGAAACTTTTATCTCAGCCATTTTTATTATCTCTCAGTAATATGGCACATAGGTTGAGATTTAGGTTTAATTTAACCACTAAAACAGACTTTTGAGGGGTGTAGGTGATGAGAACAATGAAAACACAGGGTCTTAATGAAAGTGTGCCCAATTAATGCTTTTATGATATGTATATAGCTATAAAATAAGCTGTTTTCAGAGGCTGCTTCAGTGTCCTTGAATATCCAAGTTCAATGATTTCGTTTCAATATAAGTCCGCAACAATTTCGTTCTAATTTTGTCAGATTTCATCTTGTGAGGCTGTTGTAAATTCATTGAAGGTTCTTTCTTCATAACATGGTCATCTCTGGTCCTTATTTTAGAAATAACTCAAGGATGTAGGAATCTTTCACCAAGTGCTTTCCTTGTTGTCAACAACAGTAAAAATATATTAGGACGTACATTCCAAAATCAATTTTAATCATGAACGTCAATCAGTTTGTGCTCCAGAAAACATGCAGTGATATCGTCAAATTTTCCAGCAATAGAACTGATAAACAATGTCGATTATTAATCTTTCTTGAAACATATTCATTGATATATATTCCCAAATACATATCCATTCAAATAAGCAATAATTGAAAATCTTTCAGTATCTTTGCAGTTAAAATTCTTCTTGAAAGCTTCTAACATCAGTTAAGTGAGCCAAAATATGATTTACAATTTAAAAGCCCACAACTACAGAACACTTCTTACTGATCCCTTGAAACAAATCTTCAGTCTTGTTCAATGCACATGTATAAATTTTTGAATAAAACTTATCAGCATCTCCATGATGATCTTTGAAAGTATAAAGCCAAACAACATCACATTTTATTAACTGTAGGTCAGGATAACAACCCTTTCGACCAGTTTTTTCCATGATTTTCCTTTCAAAAACGTGTGAAGCATTTTTTCTGCAATTTTAGAGGACGTAGAATTTATCATGTTTGGAAATTAAACCAGGAGTTAGAACACGTTCTACCAGGCAAACCTTTCTTGAAATGTTTACAAGTAAACGATGCCCAACAAGAAGAGTCATAAGGCATATCACCAACAACTAAAATACATCCCTCATCTGACTGACCACTTACTGATTTCAGATCGTGATCAATGGCCGCAAAAATTGCATCAAGGAGCATCTCCAGAAAAGAAATCTTCCTGTCTTGCTGCTACTCCTGCTTGTTTTTTGCACCATAATTGTACGGGCCGTATCAATTTGAGGTTCATGCTGCAAATCGGTCGTTTAGGGCCGCATCTTCCAGACTATTTTTCTTGTGACTATGCTATATCTAAGTCTTCTGTTTGCACTGACCTCGATTTATAACTAGAACTTCGCTTATACCGTTGACTTGTCCTGTAGGTTTTTCCACGTTGTTATTTGTCGTCTAGTGTTAAACCTCGAACGACATGTTCTTTTTGAGGTTCGTTTACAGGAAAGCCCACACACTAGCAGTGATAGTGTAGTGATTGGTATTATCGAGTCCCATTCGTATCGTTTCGATACTTCCACTTGATATCAGCTCACTCAATTAGCAAGCATTATGGAGGGATGACCAAAGGCACAAAATTCTTAATATTTTTAAAATATTGTAGACTTTCTACTTTTTCAGCAGGATACACATTGATAACAGCCAGTACTTATCGGCTTAAGTGCAAATTTCTTATAAAAACATTCGATCCAAATAAGTAAATATAAATAGATAAATAGATCGAAGGCAATTTTAACATAGAGAAAAATTAGTTTGTGCAAGTGGACTGGTTCGTTTCACCCTGTATGTTCAAACAGGATACAATTTATCAAGCTGAATGAAGTAATGTGATAGTGAAATGGTTTTTATTTCAGTGGATAACCAAGCCGAAAAAGAAGAAGAAGAGGCCCAACAAGAAGAATATATTAGAATGTATTTTGTTCTGGAAATTGCAGGAAATTTTACCTATTTATTTTTATTTTCCCCGCAGCAAGCGTAGCAGGCATAGTAGTTCCACGAGATAGGCGTATGTTAGTTTCCAATTTTGATCATCATCTTCATCATCATCATCATCATCGTCATCATCATCATTATCCAACATTTCGTGTTACTGTTACAAGGTTCTATACAATTATTAGCTGACTTTGCTTTTTTCCCGTTTCAAAGCATGGCCGGGGCAGATCCAAGGTTAGGCTACTACTTAAGCAAATGTCTAACCCCAAATCAATTGTATATTGTTTCTCATAAATAATCAAACAGAAACTTACATCAAAAACCACACCAATAGAGAAAATATGTGAAGAGATTCCTGCAAATCCAATTATCCCCCCCCCCCCCCCCCCCCCCTAAACTATCGTTGCACAAGGTGCGCGCCATGATGTTAAAAATTCCCGTTTTTGATAGCCTGAGTTGACAACTACCTTTTTCTCTGCGCAAAATTGGCTTTACTAGAAAACGTCAGTATCAATTAGGGAAGTATCATGAAATTTTGAATTCATCTAACACAACTGTTGAAAAGTAACTTCAAAACCTAGAAAAACAATTATTTCGAGGCTGAAAGTTACTCTACAACTTTACCAGACGACATCGAGACAGTAAATGACGTAACTTCATTCAAAATTTTGCACACATGTTATGATGAGGTGCATCAGATTCTAAAGAATTGTTCTTGTGGATCTGATAGCGTCTCCATACGCTTCATAAAACCAATTTCAGAGTCCATCACATCACCACTTGTGCATATAATCAATAATTGCATTGACAAGAAAATCTTTCCTCGACAATGGAAGATTACTCGCGTATGCCCTATACCAAAAATAGATTCACCAATAAAAATCAAGGACTACCGACAGATATTGGTGCTGCCTGTATTATAAAAAGTTTTCGAAAGAATCATCTTGATTCAGCTTTGTAAATTCATCGAGGACAAAGCACTCTATTATCAAACACAATCTGGCTTTTGCAAAGGCCATTCCACCGCTACCTTACTCATCAAAATTCGAAATGACATCAAAAAAGCAATGAACAAAAGTGAAGTCACCCTATCTATATTGATCGATTACTCAAAAGCCTTTGACACCGTAGACCACCGGAATCTACTATTGAAGCTAAGACATATGAACTTTTCCTATGATTCTCTTCAAATTTTGTCGAGCTATTTGAAAGATAGGAAACAGTATGTACAAGTTGAACAAAAAACCTCTTCCACGAAACCCATGTGCTTCGGAGTTCCGCAGGGTAGTATATTAAGCCCTGTGCTATTAATCTCTACGTTGTTGAACTTTCAGATCAAGTGATATCATCAAGTATACAATACGCAGATGACACCACCCTTTTTGCCGACACTGCACAGTCAAAGATTTGCAGCTAACCATTAAAGAGATGGAAAAGGACGTCGAGAATCTTCAATCGTGGTCAAAAGATAACAACCTTCCATTTAATAACGACAAATTACAGCTCATTATATTCCATTCGCAACGTCTAAGAAAATCAAAGCCAACTTTTCCGATGTTCCGGAAAATCGATTGAGCACAAATCAGATGTTAAATTGTTCACCTTGACCAACATTTATCATGGTCAACTCATATTAATGCTATCATCAAGTCTTCTCAAGGAACACTGCGTGCTCTCCATAAATTCAGTCGCTTTACCCCGTTTCATGTTCGAAAAACCTTGGCTGAAATGATACTATCCAAGCTTAACTACAGTAATGTCGTTTTTGCTCAAATTCCAAAGTATTAAATTCAACGACTACAAAAGTTACCTTAATGTTAAATTCTTTGATCCAAATAAGACGCTGCGTTCTGCTTCCAAAGAGCCATTGGTTAAAGTTGTTGGTGATGGATCATTCCAAAGTCAAGCCCGTTGGTATGATGATTTACTCTTTAAAGACTTAAGAAATTTTCTTTGGAAGCCAAAAACTTTTATTTTGATAAGGCCTCAGCCCGGGCCTTGTCACTTTGATGTTTTTTTCTTTTCTTTTTTTTTAAACAATTTATTTGATTAATATATATAAACTAGTATCCCGGGCAAAACCTTTTTACCGAACTTAACTTCGAAAACATTAGGTCAAATCCACCATTCCCGTGTACGTACCCCGTGACGAAAAAATAAATCATGGAATCGCAACTCAAAAGTGTACCCATGTTGTAGAGCTCGAAAAACTGATCAAAAAAGTGTATGGGATCGTTTCGCTACGACCAACCGTTCCAGAGATATCGTCGATCAAAGATTTTGATGACGTCATATCCGCAGTACCAAATAAAATTTAGACCCAAATGCTGCGTCACCCCATCGCCCGTATCGCGGACCCTAAAAAACGTCAGTTATCCCTATTGGTTCTCGAGATATTTCCCCAAAAACCTCGCGTTCGATTGGGGCTGCAATGCAATGATTCCCCGTGATCATAAGAAAACTGACGTCAAATGATGCCACGTGCTTTTGGAATGATCGTGAAAAAAGTGTCTCTCGCATCTACGTGGTTTTAAGCGCACATAAGAGGACGATGACCGTAAAAATTGAACAAATATATCACTCTCTAAAATAAAAGTGGGATGCACAATCGCGGATTATTATAATAAGACTAGTATCTCGCGTAAAAGTTTCTTACGACTTTAATTTCGAAAATGTTGTTACGAAAATAGGTGAAGAAAAATTAAAGTACCAAATCTCGCAAAGAGACCGTACCCATGTTGTAGAGCTCGAAAAACTGATCAAAAAAATGTATGGGATCGTTTTGCTACGACCAACCGTTGGAGAGATATCATCAATCAAAGATTTTGGTGACGTCATAGCCGCAGTACCAAATAAAATTTAGGCCCAAATGTTGCGTTACCCCATCACCCGTGTTGCTGACCCTAAAAAACGTCAGTTATCGCTGTTGGTTCTCGAGATATTTCCCCAAAAACGTCGCGTTCGATTGGGGATGCAATGCAATGGTTCCCCGTGATCATAAAAAGATCTGACGTCAAATGCCACGTGCTATTATACTAATCGTGAATGTGTCTTGCGTGGTCGAACTGCCGCTATATGACCACGATTAAGAAGATTTTGACCATTAAAAAAACAAAAACAAAACACTCTCTAAGTTAAATGTGTTACACACATTGCGAATTGGTATAAGTAGACTAGTAACCCATGTAAAATTTTTTTACAGGTTTTAATCGATGTGAGCTGAACAGAGAGAAAGGCTTAGTATAATGAATTTTAGTATGATAAAGTTTAAATGTCTAGAATGTAGTATCTCGTTTTAAACAGCGTGTAGAACACGGGTTTTAATTCATCAAAAATAAAAATACGCGCTGTGCATCCACTTTTTTCACTTTTTACATAAATTGTATAAATTGAAGATGCAATGCAATGGTTCCCCATGATTAAAGATATCTAACGTCAATAGAGAAAAACTCTTCACTCATTTAATTAAAAATCTCTAGGTATTCCGGCTAAAGCATATTTAGTTCAACACTGGAGTTATGAACAGAAAAACTTTTTAATCAGAAGATCTGAAACACATCAAAATATTCATAATAAATCTTTCACGATACGATATATGCAGTAGTAAAAATAAATTGTGCGTAAGGTAAACAACAAAAAGATTAACATCGCTGTAACTGCTCACGGAATCCACACCCCAACGTAAATAAAAGCCAAACGCGAAAGTCGTAAAAGTGTCGAAATGTGAATTAAAAACAATTGCGATTTTCTTTACGAACACAGACCGTCATGATTAAAAACCATGATATTCATTTCTTCAATCACGTATTTTTTGAAAAGTAATGACGCAGAAACCCTATGAATACTATAAGAAAAAACAAAACAAACAAACAAAAAAGTTCTAAAGCGTACTTACCCTAAAAACATTAATAAATCTTCGCGCAATACTTTCGTTGTTGTCTTTCGTTGTTGTCTGATCTCGCGAATAATCAAAACATTTGAAACGATTAAATGCATCGCAATGTTTTACCCTATACTAATCGCAGAAAAATATTAACCGCCGTGGTCTGACACTCCATTATGAATCAGTGACCGCAAAAACGACCCGAAATTTTAGAGAGTGAAAGCGTGAAAAAAGCGGATGCACACTCGTGATTAGTATATAGACTAGTATCCCGGGTAAAACCTTTTTACCGAACTTAACTTCGAAAACATTAGGTCAAATCCACCATTCCGATGTACGTGCCCCGTGACGAAAATTTTAATTACGGATTCGTGACTTAAAAGTGTACCCATGTTGTAGAGCTCGAAAAACTGATCAAAAAAATGTATGGGATCGTTTCGCTACGACCAACCGTTAGAGAGATATCGCTGATCAAAGATTTCGATGACGTCATATCCGTAGTACCAAATAAAATTTAGGCCCAAATGATGCGTCACCCCATCACCCGTATCGCTGACCCCAAAAAACGTCAGTTTTCCCTATTGGTTCTCGAGATATTTCCCCAAAAACGTCGCGTTCGATTGAGGATGCAATGCAATGATTCCCCGTGATCATTAAAAACTGACGTCAAATAATGCCAAGTGCTTTTGGAATGATCGTGAAAAAAGTGTCTCTCGCCTCTACGTGGTTTTACGCGCACATAAGAGGACGATGACCGTAAATTTAAACTAAATATATCACTCTCTAAAATGAAAGTGGTATGCACAATCGCGGATTATTATAATAAGACTAGTATCCCGGGTAAAACCTTTTTACCGAACTTAACTTCGAACACATTAGGTCAAGTCCACCATTCCCGTGTGCGTACCCCGTGACGAAAAAATAAATCATAGAATCGCAACTCAAAAGTGTACCCATGTTGTAGACCTCGAAAAACTGAGCAAAAAAGTGTATGGGATCGTTTCGCTACGACCAACCGTTCCAGAGATATCGTCGATCAAAGATTTTGATGACGTCATATCCGCAGTACCAAATAAAATTTAGACCCAAATGCTGCGTCACCCCATCGCCCGTATCGCGGACCCTAAAAAACGTCAGTTATCCCTATTGGTTCTCGAGATATTTCCCCAAAAACCTCGCGTTCGATTGGGGCTGCAATGCAATGATTCCCCGTGATCATAAGAAAACTGACGTCAAATGATGCCACGTGCTTTTGGAATGATCGTGAAAAAAGTGTCTCTCGCATCTACGTGGTTTTAAGCGCACATAAGAGGACGATGACCGTAAAAATTGAACAAATATATCACTCTCTAAAATAAAAGTGGGATGCACAATCGCGGATTATTATAATAAGACTAGTATCTCGCGTAAAAGTTTCTTACGACTTTAATTTCGAAAATGTTGTTACGAAAATAGGTGAAGAAAAATTAAAGTACCAAATCTCGCAAAGAGACCGTACCCATGTTGTAGAGCTCGAAAAACTGATCAAAAAAGTGTATGGGATCGTTTCGCTACGATCAACAGTTGCAGAGATATCGTCCATCAAAGATTTTAATGACGTCATATCCGCAGTACCAAATTAAATTTAGGCCCAAATGTTGCGTCACCTCTTCACCCGTATCGCCGACCCCAAAAAACGTCAGTTATCCCTATTGGTTCTCGAGATAATTCCCCAAAAACGTCGCGTTCGATTGGGGATGCAATGCAATGATTCCCCGTGATCATAAAAAAACTGACGTCAAATGATGCCACGTGCTATTATACTAATCGTGAATGTGTCTTGCGTGGTCGAACTGCCGCTATATGACCACGATTAAGAAGATTTTGACCATTAAAAGAACAAAAACAAAACACTCTCTAAGTTAAATGTGTTGCACACAACGCGAATTAGTATATATAGACTAGCCGCCAGGGCGGCGTCGCTCGCCACCTATGTTCAGCTTGCGTTGTGTCGCAGAATTTAACTTGTGTAAAAGATTTTTTAACTTTTTAATTCATTTCTAACATTCAGAAGATTTAAAACAGAAACAAACAGCAATACGTCTCAGAATATACATATACGCAGAAGAGAAGTAACTTTAATGTAAAAAATGGCAATATATAACACAGAACTGTTTACCCAGACATACAAAACCAAACATTGAATAAGATTACAAAAATGTTAATTCAAAACAAATTGATACCTTCCAACTTTTGCTTTTGTTCCAAAGTTACTACTGGGCTGCAATCATTAATTAATGAATTTTGAAATGATATATAGTCTGTTCTTCCCAAAACCATCAACATCATGATTAAAACCATGAGTTTCATTTCTTTATGCTTTTTTATTATTGCCTAAAAGAATAATATTTCAATTGTAATACCGAAAATAAAAAAAACAAAAAGAAACAAAAAACAAAAAGGAAATTCAAGTGCGCATTTATCCTAAAAACAATTACTAAAAACACAAATTTACCCAGAAGATAAAAAGTAACAAATAAAAACATAAACATATACAAACTTATACACCCAGGCATAGTACGTAAACAATCATATACCATGACACAAAATAATGCATAAATTTGATAAAATGTAGACTGAAAAAAAATCCATACAATAATCCTTCTTTTTTGTAGGGCATAATTCATAATTTAACCATGTGCTTCATTTCTTTGATGGTTATTTACACTTTTCTTTTCTGACAGAAAATATTTCAGTTGAAGAACATTCATTGCAACCATATTGAAGCAAACAAAAACAAAAGACATAAAGTTGGCTGGAAGACAGCCAGATAGACAAAGTACCACGCATCTTAAATTGTATAGAAAATCTACATGGTTAGGTGAAATGAGACAGCATCAGACGTTCCCCCATTTCCACAGCCATGAGAACCATTTTTAATTGATTTGTAAATAAATAAATTACAGCGCGCGTTACCAAAACAAATTTCGTTCGTTCCGCGTTCCTTTTCATCCAGTTTTCATCCAGCGAAGATACATACTAAATGATAAATGATAGAATAACTCATAACTCATAATTCAAAACTAATAATTAAAACAAGAGGCCGTATGGCCTTAAGGTCAGCGCTTTCAGCAAAGTTGAAAAACGACGGACTGTGAAACAAAACCAAAAAATATTTGCTCCAGAAAGGTCAAAACAGCAATTTCTGAGTTGTAACTATAGGGTGATTAAGGGAATAAAACATTATATATATCCATGGTTATAGCTCATGAAGTATATTTCTTTTGTTTCAATTTCAACTGCTGTTTATCAATTAAGCTACGTTTACACTTACAAATAATTTTATAACATGAACTGGGGCCAGTGTAACTCAGGCTAAAAATGAAATTAAAGCTCTATTTCGGGTGTAGTTTATTCATACCGGGAGTTAGTGTAATAACGCTACCACCGTTTCGCACCGTATGGTTCTTGTTACCTTTTCCTTATTGGTCGGGAGATTTTCGTGGCAGCATATAAACTGCATACAGTAATACAATACGCATCAACAGAAATCATATGGGCATAACAACACTACAATGAAAGATCAGCTACCTTACAGCGCTGACCAACTAATAAAGTATGCTTAAAAAAACTTTAAGCAAAGCAGGCCTGTCAACAAAACACAAACCCTAGTGGAAAAATCATTAAATCACAAAGATCATTTTTATTGAAAATAGTGTACAAATTTCTAATGCACTCATTCACATTGATTTTCAACTAATGTGCCCACTGGGATCAGTCAAGGGTTGCACACTGATACAGGTACCATCTTGGAACAAAAAGAAAACAAAACTACAAGCAAGTTGTTAACAAAATATCAATCAGTTAAGAGTATACACTTGGAACAAAAAGAAAACAAAACCAAAAGCAAGTTGTTAACAAAATATCAATCAGATATAGCAACAACAAAAAGTTCATTCAGATAGTTCAAGGAGGGTAACATGTGTGGAAGCCTGCTTATAATGAATATTGAAGGTATTGGTGAGTAGCAATAGAAACAGCTGGCTGTCATCCATAGATGTTATGTCTTTGTCAGGAAAACACAACTGTAATTGCTCCTCGTGACAAAACAGCTTGAGCTTATCTGTTCCATTACTGACAATGATAGAGTGACTCTTCTTTCTTTTTAATGCAGTACTGAGCATAACTTTTGAACAACTGTTGCATTTTATAACTGCACTATTATCTCCATGGTCGACTGACTTGTTACACTCTGGGCAAAGTGGTGCCAGTGACTCGACGGAATCAATTTTGACTCCAGAAAGAACTTGATCTTCAACCCGAGGGATTGTTTGATAATCATCTATTTGTGTGGTACTGACAGCATATGTGGTACTGTGTACGGTCTGAAGACAGATTTCTCCAGAATACTTCATTTTCAGGACTTGCTTTAGATCATACGTAACAAAATTGTCCAGAAGATAACAATATTCTCGCCATAACGTAAGTTTAATACAACTCCGCTCATCAACCAAATAGCAATCTCGAATGGAAACTTCCTGATCGCGTACGTAGACATTTCTGAGTTCACCCAATATTACAACACCTCTGACATTTACCTGCTGATCAATCGGAACTTGATTTATAACTTGATAAACCGTCATATATTCTACTTCAGGGTTTCGTGAAAAACCCAACTCTTTATCCTCAACCGTTGAATGGTCATTAATGTATAGAACATCCTTTTTAGATTTCACATTATCAATGGTGCAACCCCTTCTTTCATGACACAATTCATTAAATAATTGTCGTTTGGATGGCGAGAAGCATAGGGCATTACTAATTCTTTTATTGGCAGTCTGTATTCCAACTCTAAAATATTGCTTGCCAGTCTTTGCTATTTTTACTGGAGACACATCCGTCACATAGCCTGTTATACTTTCTCCATCAACTAAAAGAAACAATGGTTCACATATACTTTGTTTGGTATTCAGATTTGAATACTTCAAGTACACTTTTTTTTTATATATAAGGATCTTTAAATTTGCTCTGGCACAGGTGTTTTTCTCACTGTTGTACATAGGCATATATCTTACTTGGTTACCCTATTTTTCACACCTGCACAAATTTCAATCGTTTCTTTTCGAAAATATAAATATTTTAAGTATAATAATATTAATTCACATGTTTTATTTGTTTAGAAACCATTTGAGTTTCGCAACTTCAGCCTAACCAGTTCCTTAATTTTTAACCCTTTTTTCTTCTTTTTTTTTAACCCTTTTTAAGTTATTTTTAAGAAGAAAATGTGTATCATTTCCCAACAAAAAAGCAGTTCAAACATCTACCCCTTAAAATTGCAGTTATTAGGAAAGTCATTAGGAATGAAATTAGAAATGACTGATAATTTTGGATATTACCATGAATGCTGCATTTTAGGGTGCAAAAAGGAAATTTATACAAGTGGCTTTGGGTGCTTTGTTATAATTTTTACATAATTCATGGTTTCAAAAAATGTCCAGGGAGAATTTCCAATTTCCAAAAAAAATCCCTGGAAAGAATTCTACAAAATTTTATACTAGACTTAAAATTGGAAGAGTAAAGTTGACTAAGATCAAGTGATCTCATTGAAGAAAATAAATTTATATTTACCTTTACGTTTACCAGCAGAGGAACCAGAATTCTCCATATTCTTCGTTGAACCAGGAAATGAAAGAGAAAGACTGGGCAAAATTCCCAAACATGTACCTTACCAAGGGATATTTGATTGGCTAAATAACTGAACAGTGGATTTCATTGGGTAACAATCAAGACATTCTGGTTTTCATATGCCTGTCAACTTTAAGGAATAGCCGCTATGCATCAAGACTTCTTGCACATGGACACCGGCTTCTTTGAGCAGACCCGCGGTCTCTTAAAAAAACAAAGTGGTTTTATAGCGATCAGCACAGTAAACATATGTTTAAAAACTGCTTTCCGCGTCACGCTAGTTTGCTCTGGTGGTGGTGTGTGTGTTTGCGTTCCCTACTTTTCCAAAACAACTCAGTTGAAAATCAGTTTTTGTCGCGATTTTGTACACATGCAATACAGGCTACTTTTCATCGCTAGTTAATATTGTGGATTTATCAGGTGCAGATTTTTCAGTTTTGTTTCCCAAACATATCTTCATGAACATAATGCGCCAAATTGCTTTATCAATAATTTAACTGCGTCATGATCTGAATAGTAAACAGAATGCATGGAAATCTGAGTGTCAGTATGTTGCGAAAGATCTTTGTGGATGTACACATGATCAATCAATGACCCAGAGATATGAGTAGCAGTTTCATTCTTTAATGTATAATTTAAATTTAAATAATTATGCAACATAGTGTTATTCGATTGCAGGGTATTAATATTGAAATCTCCCAGAATTATATGAACCAAGTCAACTTGGCTACTCAAATTTTGGATAAGATATAAGAAATTTGCAAGGCTTAGGTTGTTTTTTCGATATAAAAGGATGATGTTCAGATGGTCTGAGCAAGTATTAGGTTTGCACAATGTATAAAGAGAAGCTCCTGGAATGGAAATATTATTGATCAGTGTGACATCATCATTATATGCTAATGCAATGTTTGAAAACTTGTCATTACTAGTGTTGTTAAATTCCAATGAAAAAGGAGTCAAAGTGCTTGATATTTGTGTGGTGTCCATGTTGGATGTTAATTGAGTTTCAGTAAAACAAAGTACGTCACTTTCCATAAGTGCATTATCATGCTTAATGTCGATTGCATGTTTCGAAAGAGAACGAACGTTAAGTAATGAAATTGAAAGGATGTCTTCTGAACTTTCTGAATTTCTATAATCAAGAGATAGATTTTCTCTCATAAATCCATACTCAGCAGTTGCTCTTGGATCGGTAGTTACATGTTTTTTATCAATGTATCCTAAGATATATAATCCAGCTAAAGATGTTACACGACTTAATGCAACATAAACTTGACCTGCATTAAATCGCTTTTGTCGAAGCATATCAAGACTGAATACTATTTTTGGGAATGTTTTACCTTGAACTTTATGAACTGTGCAAGCCCATGAAAGAACTAATGGAAATTGAAGCCTTTTAATTACTGGTGATGATAAACTATTCTTCCTTATTTTTATCTCTTTTTCAACTCTGTTGATTGGGACTAAGTTCTTCCAAAAGGATCACCATTAATGGCTTTTACCCCTATATCTTCATCATCCATTTTCAGATATATAGTACCTATGTTACCTCTTTGATCAAACTTCAGATGTTCAACTGTTCCTATTTGACCATTACACAGTTTATCTTCGACGTCAAGATTTGATGTTAGCATCACTTTTGCTTTTATCTTTAATGAAAGTTTTTGAGCTAATCCACCAGTATCCATTTGACTTCGTTGATACACCTTTTCAAGAAAACTTGCTGCAATATTCTCAGGCAACTTATCGATGGCTTCAATTTCGTACTCAACACATGGTAGTTCTCTTAATTTTCTCTGGTTATGTTCATTAACTAAAGCATTCTCAGCCCAAATATGAATAGCATCAGTTGGATAGTTTGGGTCATCTATTTCAATTCTTCTCGTTTGCAGTATTTCTTTATCTCTGTCTGTCAGTAATCCTAATCTGATATTGTTTAAAAGATCGATAAATGTTTGATCACCTCGTTGTCTCATGACTTCAGTAAGTTCGGCAATTTTGAAGTAACGCCAACAGTGAAAGATATTCAACATATGATCATTAAATTCTGCAAAAACAGGTTTTTGTTGAATTGGTGGTAGTTGATAAAAGTCACCGCAAGCAATTATTGATATTCCTGCAAAGGGAAGATCTTCAGTGCAACCGAATATCTCGCATAATCTTTGATGAATATACAGAAGTAGCTTGTTTGACACCATTGATATTTCATCGATAATTATTACTTGAAGTTCACTATACTTTTGTCTAAGCGAACTTCGTTTTTTGTCACTTAATTTTGAAACACATTTACCACTCATTCGATCTGGTAATATTCCTAGCGCTGAATGGATAGTTGAACCATCAACATTTACAGCTGCTACTCCAGTTGGCGCTAACATTAGCATTCTTTCTTTGCTGTGATCACCTGAACCATAGGACAGAGCTTTATGTAGATACATTTTGATAGTTGTTAGTAGATGTGACTTTCCGCATCCGGCACTCCCAGTAATGAAAATTTGAAAAGGTTCTTGTTTTGGTGTTTCCTTGCTTTGCAAAGATTTCATTGAAGTTCTCACCCATTTGTTAATGAAGTTAAATATCTCTCTCTGTTTTTTGTTTAAAGAGCGGATTCTTTCATTCATTTCATCATCAGAAATTGTAATTGGTGTGCGGGCTGGCACTCCACAAATATTTTCGTCATTAAAATCGTCAACTTCCTCCTCTTCGTTTCCATTTTGTTCTATTTCACCTCTTACAGAATCATTTTCTTGTTCTCCAGCCGCATTTAAACCGTTAGCATTGTTAGCATTGAAATGAAGAAATGCATTGTTGACTATTTCACCGTAAGGTTCACAAATCTGTTTATTAGTATTGATGACGTCTAAAACCTGTGGATCTAATAGTTTTTCTGCATATGTTCCAGATGCAGTAGCCTTTAATTCAGTTTCATTTCGGAAAGGGTAAAACATGAACAACATATGATGAGCATAGGCCTCTGGCTTCGTTATTTTGTTAGGTACATGATATCTTAATACACACTTGGTTCTTCGCAATTTTACGCGCTCTTTCGATGACATAAGTGGGACAGTGGTCGGTAGGCGAATCGCTTTTTCATCGAACAACAGATCTTCAAGAACTTCTGGTTGACAGTCATTTTCGTCTTCATCAGTAACTCTTACATCCAATACATATCTGGACAGAAATTCTGCAAAACATAGGTTATCCATCATGGCGTATTTTCCTTTCTTAAAAGATAGGTTTGGTCTGTCAATGTAGCGGTCCAACATATTTCTTTTGAAAATGTTAGTCTCGTAATCAGGCATATTCGCTATTTCTTCTTCGCTCCGACAAACTCGATAACGGTTTTCAGGAAGATTACTATTTGCAAAGGTTACTGCTGGACATGTTTTGCGTAACCAAATTTCTGGCAAAACAATTGAAACTGCTTCTTGGATTGACATTTCTCTGTGAGTTCTGTAAGCCTTGGATACTGATTTCATTTTCTCATAAGCAGTTTGTCCTGTTTCATGTGCTTCTTTAGCTGCTTGTTTCATTGCTTCTGTAGATTCATCCTCTGATTTGGACAGATATGCGCACATGTACGCTACAGCTTTGTAATAATCTAAAACAGGTTGTATGTCAATGTTTGCTTCCCATGCAAGTAAACCATCTTCGAAGTAATTATTTATGAAACAGGAAGCAGGAGATCGTTTAAAATGGATCTGATAACTAGTATCAGGTGATATTTCCAGTGAGTGATAATAACTTGCTTCTTCAATATCTAATTCCTGTAATATCTTTTCAATGGATTCAGGTGGGTCGTAGCTCTCTTTTGTAGAGTCGCACATGTTGCGATATTTCGGATTTAATTTTTCATTGATATATTTTTGAACTTTATCTAATAGTTCTTTTCGTGTTTGAAGCATTCTTATTTTCTCTTCCGTAGGGGTTTCATCAGAGATTGGTTTAGCTAGACGCGTTCTGTTTGTGAAAAATTTACCAAACGAATATCTACACTCAATATTTTTATATTTCCGACAAGATCTGGAATGACTATGTGTTTGGTATGTTTTTACCAAGCGAAACAACTCATCATTGCCTTGTTGTTCAGGTAGTTCACATTTTACAACATTATCTACAAATGCAATATATTCGTCTTTATTTTGTTCACTCAAAATAGGTGCATTTTCAACCCATAATAAACAATGAACATGGGGACTACCTCGTACTTGGAATTCAACCCGAATAGCATAATGAATAACTTTTCCAAAAGGTCCATTCAGAACTATATGTTTAAAAAAATTTTCCACTCGAAATTGAAAATGTCGTGCTAAGAGCACCGGGTTGCTATTAAGAATGTTTGTTCTTTCAAAATAGTTCAAATTTTCAATTTCGTCTGCCGTTAAATTCATACCGTTAAATTTCCCTATAATTTCAACTAATTCATTCCATCTAAGATCTGCACAAGAAAGGGTCATGAAATAAGTTGGCAATCCCAGCTGTTTAACCATTGCTAGTACCTCAAAAAGAAATCTTTTCCAATATGCAGGAGTTCCTTTTAAAGTGTTCATGAAATTAAATGCTTCGTCACTAGCTATTAGCTCTCCAATTTTTTCTTTAAAATTTTGGGAGATTTGACCTGCTGTCAATCCGTCAGATTTTATTTTTTTCATAGCAATGTTGATAGATTTGTTTAAATTCAAATGTTGCATTAGTGATTGAGCAAAAAATATATAATCCGAGTCCGAAGCAAACTTTTGTTTATAGTTTAATAATCTTTGGTTGAAATATTTACAGGGACTCAATTTTTCTTTTCTGTCATGTGTATATCCAAACTTTCCTGTCGGAAACAACCATGGATGTGCAAGTAGTTCGCAGTCATTATCACAGATTAAAGCCAAAGGTTCTTTATTTTCTCCTGGTGCAATAGTTACGTTTGCATCATCTCTAACTTCGTATGCAAGTTCAGGTACGTACGCAGTTTCAGAAACAGCCAGTCGAAATTCATCTAAAGGATTCATGTCTTCTTCCTCGTCTCCTAGTTTGACAAGCGGAATCTGACTTTCGTTTACAAAGTGGATTTCATCTTCAAATGTATTGTTTATTTCTCCGATCCAACAGCGGGGCACATTTTCTATATTTCTATATTTTCTATATTCAATGTTAGAATATAATGCAATATGTTGTTTTAAATACATCAAAATTCCCCTTACAACATCGGGCCTTACTGCTTCAAAAAAAACATTTGATTTAAATGACATTTTCGTCTTCAAAGCAACTTGGACTATGCCATTGTTATCTAATCCTCTTGGCAAAATATTACAAATGTCATCAGCTTGTATTGGAACGTTACATATAGCTCCTTTCATTTTAGGAGATTGTCCTTTTGGCATGATAGTGATTTTTTTAAATAGCAATCTTTTCGATATAATCGTTTTCTCAAGTTTGCGAGCATCATTGAAAATACCAGGCAGCTCAAACACTTCCAAATCGTTAATAACAGCTTGGCAGGGAAGTTTTCCTTTTATTAACTTTAGATGGCATGTTTGACAAATGTATTCACTGCCGTCAAAACTGAGAACTTGAAAGGCAAACACTTTTTGATCCACAGTATAAATGTTATCGTCGAAGATTCGAACTGATTGTTTATATAATGTTCTGTTACAACATACACAAATATAATAAGGGCCTTCTTTGATGACTTTCTTAAATGAATCTATCGATCCTATTCGTTTCTTTTGTTTATCAACCCGATCTTTTTGTCGTAGTTCAAACTTAATTTCTTCAGATTGATTTGCACGTTGTTTTTTCTTATAAATTCGCGTTTTTTTGTCAATTTTGACTTGTCTTCACCTGATAATATACTTCTTCGCTTTCGTTTCCTAGTTCGATTCACTTTTCTGAGTTTAAATATTTGTTCATCCGATAATCCAGCTCTCCGATTTTGCTGTATAGTTCTATTCTTTTCTCTGAGTTCAGAGTTTTGTTCATCCGATAATCCAGCTCTCCGATTTTGCTGCACAGTTCTATTCTTTTCTCTGAGTTCGGATTTTTGTTCGTCTGATAATCCAGCTCTCCGATTTTGCTGCATAGTTCTATTCTTTTCTCTGAGTTCGGAGTTTTGTTCCTCCGATAATCCAGCTCTCCGATTTTGCTGTATAGTTCTATTCTTTTCTCTGAGTTCGGAGTTTTGTTCATCCGATAATCCAGCTCTCCGATTTTGCTTGCTTGTTCGATTCTTTTCCCTTTGTTTCGATTTCTGTTCATCGGTAAATGAAGCCCGTTGATTATTCATGCTGTTACGATTTTTTCCCAATATTTTGTTATAATTTTTGTTCGGATGAAATGCCAACCCGATAACTTCGCATATAAGCCCTTTCTTTTGCCCGATGTTTTTCATTTTCAACAGAGCTTTGTATTTTACGCTTACTTGAATGATGCTGACGACACTTTTCATTCCTTAGAAGTCTTCGAACCTCTACTAAAGCATCAGCACTAATCCGCACATCATAACTCTGAATTTGATAATAAACGCTGTCTGTTTGTCCGTTGACATCAAGATAAAAATTTTTGATATAATCCTCCGCAGAACTGACAGAATCGAATTTCATTAAGACAGACACTCCATTAGAATCTGGTAAGCCTGTGCTCGGATTACGGGCATGCGAATCGAAAATGTAAGTAAACCCATTCACCCAAAACAAAGCCGTAGCAAAACCACTTGTGATGAAAAGGGCTCCCGTAGTATTTCCACAATGGAAACGAAAGAGGAAATTATCGCTGTTTGAATTTAAAATCCCCGTGACCACACCATGCTTCTCAAGGATTATGTCAGAACTGTTGAATTGTACGCTGTCAGGTAAGTCATCAAAAGAAAGATAACCGGAGAAGCCTAACTTTTTATACAGATCATTACCTAATGTTAATATACGATCTAAATCCCATTGAGACCAAAACCGCAAATTCTTAGTGCCGAATAACATATCGACCATAACGCGATACACGCACACTGTTTTCCAGGGGATTCATTGAAGCGAGGATCGCCTTGATTAAATGAACCACAAACTGTGACAGAAGGAACTGGTCCCGGATTTAACTCAACATCGCCGGCCATTAGCAAAATCATATTAGCGCACAGAAGCAAATAATAAAACAGTGGCAAGTTTCTTAAAAAGAAGCAGGTCGCCCTTGCGCTTCCATGACAATAAATTAAATCCTTTTCCTTATTAGCCCGCGATATTTTGGTGGCGGCATAGAAACTACCTATGGCGATACGATATGCATCAACAGAAATCATATCGGCAATAAGAACAACTACAACAACTTTGACACTAATCAATATTCAACTTCAGAATTCAGTTACTAGTTTTACTTTTACTTTTGAGCTTTGAGATTTACTGAGATTTGAGCTTTGAGATTTACGAGCTTCGGCTGTTCACGTCCGTGAACTTAGGTTTCCGCCAAATCAGGCGGCCCTCAAATGAGGTGAAATAGATGTGCCAAGTAGTTGTCGTTTCCTAAAAGTAAAAAAGATAACAGCTATATCTAACTGCATATTGCACAAACTATTTGAGGAAAATGGGTTAATAACATAAGATATGGGCTCTCAGACAAAATTTAAAAATAGTCAATAAAGACTAAAACCTATTCTCTTAAAATACCTTAAAATGAAAGAAATTTTGGCGGATTCACTCAATAGCCAATGCTCCAATGCAATTTGGTGGAATTTATTTTGGCTGATCGAAAAGAAAAATAAATTTGGCAGGAATTTATTTTAGCGGTTCAGGAAAATTTTTATACAGTAAATGAGAAGGGGAAAGTACATTACAGAATTACAAGTACTACAGAAGATCACCTTTGGTGCAGGGGTTCTAGAAATACAGTGTCTATTTTCATTTGAGAAAAATTATATATGTGACGGTTTGAGGGAAAATCAGAATAAGTTCTAATTTCTGATAAATTTATCAGTTATCAATTAGAAAACACTACATTTAATCAGTAATTCCTTCGAAAAATCAGTAACTGATGAAATAACCAGTTAAATATTTTAGTTGAAAAAAAATTCGCCATGTTAAATTATGTATAAAATATATTCAATTTGTAAAAAGTTTTTCGGTATTACACCATCGTCAGTTACATAACATATGAACTTTAACAATCAGAAATATTTATCAGAAATATTTCAGTATATATATAATTCTGATGAAGCAATCAATTATAAATGAAAGCAAAACCAACATGCTTTTTAAGATTGCAAGTGGTTTTCTAGAATATGGAACATTTTAGCAGAGGTGGTGGAATGACCCACATTACATTATTTCCCGAATTATTCATTTTGCATTAAAATACTTTCTTTTGAAAATGTTTTCTTTTTCACTGCATTAATTTCATGCGTTTGAAAATTTGTTCTAAAATTTTTGCAATATCATTGCGGATAGTTTCCACTTATTGGTAGTGGGTTCCCGCAGCTCCTTAAACAAGTTTAGTTTTACCTTGACAAACCAAACTTTTTAATCTAAGGTTAAAATAGAAGATAACTTTCGGTTTTTGGTAACTGGAGACGACAAACAAATGCCATTGTAGATGAAAAACAACAACAGTCATTTATTTCAAGAAGTCATCGATAATGGGAGTAACTAGTGTTTTTCCGTTTTTTACCCTACAAATATGCTTATATTAGTAAATTCAATTCTACTAATAAATAATGTGTATTTAAATTGATCACTTACTTTAGAATACTCTTAACTCAGTTCTCCAGTTCATTGTATTTTAAGCAGTTTAACTACTGTATTAAAATGTTTATTGTGTTGTAACATTATACAATATTCGTATATTTGAAATATGATATCTTCTAATCTAAATTTTCTTATTTTGATTAAGACTCAGTAGAAACCCATTTACAAAAATTTTTTGTTGCTTATGATTATACTCCCACACTTTTCACCGTAAGTATACTTACAGTTGTTATGCTTATAAAAAGAAATTTAGTGTATCAGTAACGACCAATATATATTACTAATTATTATTAATCGGAATAACTGATTTTATTCCAGATAATTTTCTGATGAATTACTGATTCATTTATCAGTAGCATAACTTGTTACGGTAGCAGCGATAATGAATACCATATTAAAACACCCGTGGACTCCTACTACTACTCCGGCCGGAATGGCAGATTTCAGTCCGCGAGACTCTACTAATAACGCAATGTAAGTTCTAATGAAGGAACGCAGCCTTCGAATTTTGGAAGCTTTTCTATATCAAACATTTAAAAGTAGATTGCGTTTTGTTTTAAAAGTACGTAATCTGATATTTTGTAGCTTAATCCATGAAAGGATGAATTATTATCAAATAGGCCTACATAGAAATGAGACTTTTAGTTCATTACGCTAACTGAAAATACTTGATATGTTGCTTTTCTTGACGGTAAAGCTTATCAGTTCAAAATTTCTTGTTAACTCATTTGTTAGCTACTATACACTATGTTTCTGTATAAAGGCTTTCAAAGATCTAGTTCGAAAAGGCAGTTATTTGTTTGAATTCATTTTTGGTTTCATGAAATTATAATTAAAAACATTAAATTTTTTTTTCAAAACGTGTGGTTTTTTTCTACACATGGTCTTACAAAAAATTTTCATAAAAAAAATCATATATATACAGCTCACCATGTAATTCTTTTGTCTTCAATGAATTAATTTCTGGTGGTTCATGATTAGATCCTTTTTACACTAACTAATAATTTTAACATATTTGTTTATGCCTTTTTCCACCAGTCAGATATAAAAAAAACGCAAGCCTCAAAGAACTTTGTAGTAACTTTTCATAACTTTAAGTACAATTGCTGCTACCGTTTTGCGCCATCTGGCTCTTGTTATGATTGTTTTCCCTCAAACCATCACATATATATTATACAATTTCATTTTCCACTCTATCTCCCTAATGAATGATTTTACCTTCTGAAAACTAACAAGAGGCCAGGAGGCCTGAAGGTCAGCGCTTTCGCCAAAGTTGAAAAATGCTTGACTGTGAAGCAAAATGGAAAAATCACATTTTTGTTCCAGGAAGGTCAAAATAGGAATTCATGAGTGATAAACGAAGTAATAGTGGTAATAAGACATTCAATGTTAAAACCAAACAGGTCTCGTCTCAAAATTGTGTCCATATTAATTCAATAAAAATTTTGCAAAGGAATGACTAAAAATAACTGATGATATTTAAAAAATACCATGTGCTTGTATGAGTGGTAATGCACCATTCATATATTTGTCACTGAAAATAAAAAAAGCATGCAAAACAACTGCCGATTATTTAAGAGCCAGTTTTTGTAAGAGGCTGACACCAGTGATAGTGACCACCTCAAAATTATCTCATTTCGAGATATTTTCTTGTCTATGTTGTGAATGGTAACTGTGCCAAATATTTTGCTCTAAACTCGTCTTGGCTCTGAGTTACGGTTTCATGAAATGGGAGCAACAGGACCAGTAAATCATGAAAACCAAATTTGGGCAGTTTTCGAAGGTCATTATTTTTAAAACGAAACACATGTACAAAATTTTTGCAATGAATATTACTTCAAAATCAAATGGGGAACAAGAATATATGACAAAACAATGTACCAAAATTGTCAGCCTCGAACAAAAAATATATAAGTGACGAAATTAAAAAAAAAAAAATGACAAGACTATAAGTAAGTGAAGAGACATATATAATGACTCCACATAGGTAATTTATTTAATAGACAATATTCATTCTATTAAAGTGATGTATGTAGAGTTTACAAACATGTTTATTTCGCTCTTTTGCTTTAATTACAACATTACATTACAAAAAACACAGAATATGATTGTTAGAGTCATTTTAGATTATGTGTACCACACACTGCTTACCGAAAGCTAGCCGTACCTAAGCCGTACCTTAGCCGTATACTTAAGAAAACCAATGATTTAAGTTGCTGTGTATGACAAAAGTAATTCAATCAAGTTCAAAACAGTTAGAGAAGTGATGTAACAATAATAAATTAGCATTACTTTGTATTCCAAGTTCAAATTCTAATTAAATCAATAAGTAGTATGTTAGGCGATAAACGTTTACCTACATTTTATAAACTTCAAGATGTTGTCTGATTATTTTTGATGACTATACTATAGATAGATTTACACATTTTATTTTTGTGTGAGTGACATTTAAAACTTGCCTATATTGAGGGACACATTTGTATGAATACATAAAAAATAACATATACATATCCGATAATACACAGGTCCTTTTTTTTGGAGAGGCAGCAGCAGAGCTCTCTCTATCTCCAGGTCTGACTAATGTGGCACAAAACACAAAATCAGCGCTCGCTAACTCAACAGTGTTATAATAACAGATTCAATGATGATATACGTTGATATTACGAATTCTTTTACTTCTCTGGTGAAAAATAACCCTCCTTCAGCTTTCATCTCCAAAAAACGATACCTGTGTGATGGGCAAACTGTAACTCGTGTTTTAATTTGAGGCCGCACTCACCCTGATAAAATAGCTGTAATTATAAATTATCTGAAAAATCTGAATTAAGCCACGATTAGCAAATAGCCTCTATTCCACCCTTATTTTTAAGCGGTATCAGATTTCTATGAGGAATCCAGGCTAGAACTGTGGACAAAACTCTGGGACGGAAGTACGGACACACGCTAATGAAAGATCAGCTGCTTTCCGCGCTGACCAAATATAACAATTTCATATTGAAGTCTTGCTGTATATGCATCTACCGGTTTCAAACCAGCTAATTTTTACGGTCAAAACCTTGTTAAATTTGTTTGGGAGGGTGAGGTTTTGGCCAAGTGATGTCTCGTTCTTCCAAACGCTTTTAACAGAGTTTTCACTGAGAAGTTTGATGGTTTGAAACCGGTAGATGCATACCCTCCTTGCCACATTATAAATAAATTTATATCTGTTTAACAAAAGGTTATTTATTACATGACACTTATCCAGCAAAGAACTCTAAGTTTTATATAAATTTTAGTGATACATGTATCATCACTGTATCATTTATGTTTTTTTACATTCCCTTTACAGGAAACCATGTAAGGTTTCTGCATAATTTCCTGCCAAATAGAAAAATTTTAGTGTGTTAAATTATTAACTAAGAGGCATTTTGCCACAACAGTAATCATCTATTGAATGATTCAGTAATTCAGAATATGATTCAGGTCAATCTGAGAAAAACCGAAAAACAAAACCATTTTCTTACCTGGCCCTTTTTCTTTCTCTTTTTTAGAATTGTATCCTCTGAAATTTCGATACGTGATTGCAGAGATGGTTTTTCTATAGTCTGTTCAAAAAAAATGTGCACTAATTTCAGCTTTTATATAAAAACCAGGCTCAAGGGAATTGATGTAATTTGCTAAATCTGGTTTCCACATGATAACTGAAATTAGTGCACATTTTTTTTGAACAGACTATAGTTGTTATATTCTGTGTAATAATAGAATATATAATAATTGAAGTCGCATTTATAGCTGAAGTTCCTTTCCATAAGATAAGCAGCATGGCATTGGTTCGCTCCCCAGAATGCACTGGAAATTAGGGTGAAAGAGGGCGCAATTGTACAAACAATTTCTTCTGGAATTATTATTGAACATGTTTTACATTCAATTTACTTAAATGTTATATGCTAGCACTTTTATCTTCTAAACGTAATATTATTTTTGCTCAAAGTTTCGGATTTTAAACCGCAAAATTGAAAGTTTGTGATAACGGGCGTTTAATTAGGGCGTGAAGAACTGTGATCTTACACACGGACTGACTGACTAACTGACTGACGGACTGACAGACACGGGGAAATGAAAGATCAGCTACCTTGCGTCGCTGACCAATTAATCTTTCAAAACTAAATTAAAATGAATGAACCATTCGTAACTGTGTAAAGGAACATCATTTTTTTTCTATCTGCATTTCTTCACTGAACTTTCTTCTGTATAGCCATAACTAAAATGTAAACAAACATTTAAATACATACACATTTGTTACCTGTTATTTTATTAATCTAAAACAAAGTAAATAAAACGTTGAAACATGTGCTGGATGTATACTCGTTATTTGTTGTTCGTTTTCGTTTTCCACATAAAAACCATTTCAGTATGATTAAATAATACGTCAATACATTTACTTACGTTCTTTTATTAATCTAAAATAGAAAAACAAAAAAGAAAAGCAAAAAGTTAAGCAATAAAGGTTTTATAATAATACCTTCGTACAGACCTGTTCGTTCGTCAAACGATTAATGAAAATGGATTTCTTATCAACGAACATTGTCGCTATAGTTTGTACGATTTCGGCAACCAATGAAAACGGCGAAAAGACGATCACGTGTCAAAACAAATGATCGTTGGATTGCAGTGGAAGAGTTTCTTCACTGGCCGGACTGCCGCTATATGACCACGATTAAGAAGATTTTGACCGTAAATTTTAAAAAAACACAACACTCTCTAAAATAAAAGTGGTATGCACACACGCGGATTAGTATAAGTAGATATATTTTTTAATCATTGTCTTTTTTCATTTGATCTGATTCTCATTACTACACTAGTCTTTCCATTACTTACTGTAGTCCATTCTTAATTCTAGTTTCGAACTACTTCTTACTTCCTATTTTGCTAGGCCTTTGAGCTCGATTTCTTAGTTTTCTTGTTGGATTTTTTTATCATAACTGCATTTTATTACTATAAATATTTTAACGAAGTTATTTTAATAGATATATTTTATTCATTAAGAATTTTAATTTTAATTTTTTAGTTTAGACGGAAGAACAATTTGTATAAATTGGAGCCAATTTAATGTAAAATAAACAAAATAAATAAATTTTGGACAAAAAGCAGCGGTAGCATAACATGGTAGTATGTTCGGTTTGCCAGTGTTGTATCCTCACGCTGGCCTGACTGTCTGAGACGGGTATACCATTTCTTTTCGTGCAATCAAAATGTTTAAATACCAAAGCTTTCCTTGCCGGACAAGTGAAAATGGTGTGTCATGAAACAAAATATTTCTTTGCTTTTCTTTTAATAATATTTAATTTCTTTAAATTGTTATGCCTTTCTGATCGAACATGTTTTTTATTAACTTTATTCATTTAGCACGTGCCTTTTTTCTCTCCTCCCGTGCGATCTTTTTAGAAAGGGAAACCTATTTCCTCCTACGTTTGCACCTGTTTGATATTACCCACGTTAGAGCGCGTAACGTTTTTGAACAAAAGCTGATAATAACTTGAAGATTTTTTCTCTCTACGTTTTGAGTGTATTGTTATACTGATAAACGATTGGTTTTAAAAAATAAATAAGTAACGCATCATGAAAAACCTGAAAAATAGTTGATGTAAAACTGATGTAACACTGACTGCACTCCAGAGGTTGTGACTTCGAATCTGCTTCTGGCTGAACACAAGTTGTACGAACCGTTTATAAAGGAAATTTGACGTTTATTGATACAGTGACACAGAGCAGGTGGACATGGGCGGCGAGCGACGACGCCTTAGCTTCTAGTCTATATATTGATAGTCGATTCTCCGTTTGTCTGTTTGTTTGTCACGCAAAATGGTAGATTGAGTTGTCAGCGAAATTACTTTTTGTGTGTGTGCGACGTCATTGCGATACAAATACATTGCAACCCCAATCGAACGTGACTATTTTTTGGCTGGTGAACCAATAGGGATAACGTTTTTTTTATTTTAATTATTATCAATTTTATATTCCAAGGACTACTGTTGACTTGGCTTTGAAAGCAGTACGTCAACAAGATACAAAGAAATCCACTGATTTAACATTTTAGACAACAAGCGGCGGTGGCATAACATGGCAGGGTGTCCGGTTTGCCAGTGTTGTATCCTAACGCTTGCCTGACTGTCTGAGACGGGTGAACCTTATTTCGAGCAATCAAAATATTTAAAAGCCGACAGGTGAAAAAAGTGTGTCATGAAACAACATATGTTTTTGCTTTTGTTTTAATAATATTTAATTTCTTTTAATTGTTATGCGCTTCTGATCAAACGTGTTTTTTATTCACTTCATTCATTTAGCATGTGCATTTTTTTCTTCTCCCGTGTAATCTTTTTAAGAGAAATCATTTCTCCCCTACTTTTGATAGCACCCATGTTAGAGCACGTAAAACAAAAGCTAATAATAAGTTTTTTCTCTATATGTTTTGAGTGTATTGTTAAACTGATTAAATTGATTGGTTTTAAAAAGTAAATAAATAGCACATCATGAAATGCATTTTTTTGGAACCATTCTTTAAACTGACATTTGGTTTAAAATCGTAAATATAGGCCATGGGAAAGTCACGTTTGAAATGCATTATGTAAAACAAGAAAGTTTGCTGACATTTTTAAATGTGACCGCGACAATGAACTGCTGAGTTAAGAACATGCAAGATTTGAAACACCAGGAACGTATGTCTTCATGTGCAACGGAGCTTTATTAAGCAATAAACCCACCATCAAAGGAAGTTAAAACAGTCCAGGAGCCATTAAAATTGATCCCCAGTTCTCTCATAAAACGTTCCTCGCTTATCGCTGGTTTTAAGTGCAAGAATTTGGAGCAGGTATTTTTATTCGGGCTCCAAAATTACAAAAACTTGGAACACTGGCTGCTCGACTGGGAGAGTTAAGATGCAAAACTGACTACAAACCAGAGGTTGCGATTTCGAATCTGCGTCCGCCTGAACACAAGTTGTACGAGCCGTTTATAAGGAAATATGGCATATATTGGGGTCTGCGGGGTGATACAGAGCAGGTGGACATGAGCGGTGAGCGACGCTGCTAGTTTATTGGTTATTTAATTATCTTCCGACCTGACAGAAAATATTATTTTGGCTTTTATAAAGTGGTACAATACACTACATTCACACTCGATTAGTTTTCTTTTGTTTAGTTCCCTTATTTGTGCTTATTTTGCATTATAACACATTTTGAAACCTCTTCAAAGTATTTTTAAAGTATGTATTGGTTTGAGCGTAAGCTGGCGTTACTTTTATCGATTGCCCCCTTACGTGTGATTGGCAAAAATATTTGGTTATCCATTAAAAAATCCCAGATCCGCCCAGATCATAGTACTATCTATAGGTGGGAAACAGAATGTTTTTAGTATCTTTATCCTTCTTCTGCATCACAGACAATCTTCAGCAACTTGACTGTCATATTGATTCTGGTGGAGGTATTAAACGAGCTCTTGTCAAACTGCTGACGTGTTTCTCATGAACACATTATGGTTTTGGTGATAAAAAACGGTCATCTCTGGTCATTTGATGCCATTGAAACACCATCTCAAGGCGGATTTTTAGCCATGACGAAATCAGGCCATTGATCTACACAACAAAAATTTTGCACTTGATTATCTGTTCTCATAGTTGGTTATAAACAATCAATATGGATAACTAAAGAAACTTTTACCAATAAAAAAGTTGCTAACACATTTAAACTATTTAAAAGAAAAATGTGGAAAAATTGTGAAAGGCGTATGTGGGCTTCTTCAATGAGTTTTCCGTCACGGCGTGTGTAAATGCCAATAACAACAACAGCATTTGTTTCATTTGATACTCATTCAAAACATATTGAACGGCTACAAAACATTATAAAAATTATATTATACACATACACTGAACAAGATGCAAACAGATACATGAACAAGGAAAATTACTTACTAAAGATACAGTGAACAAAGGCTGGGAAGCCACACAAGTCACACCACAGCACACTTGACAGACATGTACAGGTTTTTACGATTTCCGAATTTACCCGAAATGCATCACGATCCGCCATCTTGGTAGACCTTGGTAGTAAAGTAAACAGCTATCAACTGCGTACTGTGCGTGATTATAGTTTTTAAAACTCCTATAAATATGCCTACATTATGCTGTATCGTTGGCTGTAGCAACAAACAAAGTAAAGAAGGTGATCTTAGTTTTTACCGCATACCAAAAGTTATTTTGAACCAAGGAGAGCAGATGAAATCCATCACCGAAAGAAGAAGAAATTGTTGGGTGGCAGCTATAAATCGTGGTGACATCTCATACAAGAAAAGTGATAGTTGGCGTGTTTGTGGTGTGCATTTTATTGGTGGCTCACCAGCCAATGCTTTGGACGAAACCAATCCTGATTGGGTCCCGTCACTAAAGCTGGGTTATGTAAAAAGTGACCCACAAAATAATGCATGTAGTAGTAGTAGTGCTAGTGGCTGTAGTAGTGCTGTTAGTGGAAAAGAAATTGAAACAACAAGAGGAATAGCTAATGTGCGGATTCATGTTGAGCGAGTAATTGGTGTAGTCAGGCAGAAGTTCACTATGCTAGAAAGTACCATACCTATTAGCTTAGTTATGACCAGACCAGGACAAGAGGAGCCTATGCTTGACAAAATCACCACAGTTGCATGTGCTATCACCAATTTGTGCCCCTCAGTTGTTGGAAATGAATGAATCACCTTGGTGAAACTTATACAAATGGCTTTTTTTAAAGCCACATATGTATAAAAAACATTAATGGCATAAGCTATACAGTAGCTGGTTAATTGGATCAAAGATGTCTAAAGAAAAAAATGGCTATTTTCATAGCCCACATATTTAAAAAAACATTATTGTGGCAATATTCTATCAGAAATCAGGTTGGTTGATGTATGCCCTGACCAGGGATTGAACCTGGATTACTTGTGGTTAACACAAGGGTCTTACCAGTTAGACGACCAGGACGTAAGTATAGTAAGTTTGAATAATAATAATAATAGTTTTTTTTACTAAAAATAAGCCAAAAGTAATGTTTTTTCATAATTGTGGCTATAAAAATAGCCGTTTTTCTTGATATTCACTCTTCCATAGAGCAAGGATAAACATAATCATGATGGAACAATTATTGATTTGTTGAGCAAGGGAGAGCATAGTCATGGTCGGTGGAAACAGCTTCTTGTGGTGCTTCACTAAAATGTTTGCTGACAAGTTCCACAAGAATAACGGAATGAAAGAAGGTACTGCATTTTTCCAAGTGAGATAGCCAAAATGATTCATCAAACGGTATGTTTTCCAAGAAATAGTCCTTTTCGGTCCAAACAAAAAAAATGCATGATTTCACATTAGTAATGGCCATTTGTGCTTGGACCTGAAAATAATATTGATGGTTCTTTTTTAAGCTGATATCATTTCCAGATTTTGGAATCCATTATCTTTTTTTGGTTTGACGATGAAGTAAAATCAATCTCTTTAATTGGAGCATAGTTGACTGTTCGTTTTGATGTTGGAAGCAACCAATATGCAGGCTCTTGAGTTACAGTTTTTTTCTCTTGTAGTCTAACAACAGCTTCAACATAGAACATTACAGAGGCTACATGAGAACAGCTTTCACCCAATCCTGCGCCATACATGTGCAGTGGCATGAAGAAATCTCTCCATTATTGTTGGAAATGATCCAACAAGACACTGGTTTCTCACTCAACCTTTGACTATGCAATACCCTTGCCCGAAGAACAATGAAAGTTTTGTTGTCAACAGTATGGTTAAATGATTGAATCTTCTGTATCCAACCAGACAAAAAACGATCATAAGATTCCAAACTCTTGTAGTTTTTGAAATCTTGCATGCTATAGAATGGACTTTGTCCAAGAACTAAATAGTTGACCATGTCGATGTATGTAATAGAAGGGAAAGTATCAGGGTCAGTACTCCATTCTCGATCAGGGATTTGGTAGGGATCTTGAATCAATCAATCAATCAATCAATCAATTTGACATATATTTTATATAGATTACCATCAATATGTACAACGATAGTTATTTCTGCAGATATAATTGAAAATGGGCAATCTATAATGGAGACCGCCAAAATTAGCAAAGCTAGCAAGCGTGACGGACACCGAGGACATCACAAAAAAACAACCACGGGACATCACAGCACAGGACAAACTAAAAAACAGGCTGAATAACAAATTAAATTACAGTGTAAATGAGTGAAGCAGGTTTGAAAAAAAAAAAAATAAGAGAAATTTTTTCTTCATATCTTTTACGAGCGGTGACAGGCAAAGAAGAAAAATAAGATGACATGATGACAATAAGATTGAATTCGATGAAATAATAAAACAAAAACAAATTGCAGCGTAAACGCCAGTGTTTGTTTTTATCAACGAAGCGGTAGGTCTACCAACATGGCGGATCTCCAAAATTTTTTAAAATCGCAATGCATTGTGGTCCAAATCGTAAAAACCTCTATACCTACCTTACATTTATTAAAAAGACCTTACATTTATGACAGGTACACAACATGGTTACCATTTTGACATACATGACAACAAAGTACATTTTACAGACCAATATTGAACATGAATATAATACAAAATATATACAAAATACCTAAACAAGAAAAAGACTATAAATGGGACAAAGCATCCTGAGCAGAAGCCTGCTGCCTAGCTGTGCCTCAGCTGCCACAGCGTGTGATATCTTTCTGAAACACAACATACAAAGTACGGTACTTTGTAGTATGAAGAACTTATCGTCGGAAACTCCAATCGCTTTTTCCAAAACAAAGGCCCGGTCTATGAAGTTAATTCGGCGCCAAAATCTCGTTTGTCAAGTCGTCGAGTCGTTTTAGATGTTTAACGCGGTTCACAATAAGTCGATTTTCAAGTCGTCGAGTCGTTTTAGATGAACACTCGCTTTTCAAATGAAGGCGTTTTAGAAGTTTGTTCGTTTCAGATGATGACGCGTTGTTCAAAATTTGTCGGTCTTTCATATCAAAAAATACTACAATTTCATGATCTGTTTATTCAAAATGACACTATTCGTGAGCCCCGTTCTTGAAATCAGGCGATAAAGGTGTTCCACACTAACTGAACATGAACATATTAAAGAGAATCTTTCAGATTTCTACTAACAAACAATCAAATGCATCTGAAAGAAAAGGGAATCCTTCACAGTTTGGTCATTGTTTCATTCATAACACCATGCAATGGCCCATCCTTCATGCAACTACTAGAAAACATGACGGCCAGCATCATGACTTATGTAAATATGACACAAAAATCTGTTTTTGTCTAAAAGCCAACACTGACTTAGAGAAACTGGTAATCAGGTTGCACCGCCTCATTTTCTGAACCGACTGAACATCTAAAACGGCTAATCTTCCGAAGCGCCTCAATTACACAGCATCTAGCGACCCCAATTTCTAAGACGCCTCAAATTGAAAAACGAGTGTTCATCTAAAACGACTCGACGACTTGTATGTCGCCTTATTGTGAACCGCGTTAACTTCTAAAACGGTTAATGACGTCACGAGTCAACATCTAAAACGACTCGACGACTTGATAAACGAGATTTTGGCGTCGATCTAACTTCATACCGGTCACCAGTGAAAGAAACGCTTCGTACGAAAAATTCCATGCGTGAAAATTTGCTCCGAATGTTTTTATAATGATATTTAGTATTTTTAAATCACGTTAAGTGAGACGCCAATGGCGCTATTTATTCACATTTAGCACCCGGTCGTCTAGTTACAAATGAAAGTTATGTAAAAAATACTGATTGAAGATGTTGGTAAATGTTTAAATTGAGGTTTTCCATAAAAACAAGCAGTCAAAACCCCGATTTTGGCTTAAGTAGTCGTAATTTAGTAATTGCTTGCTTGGGGAGGCGAGGAGATTACGTAAAAATGTTTCCATTATCAGATCTCGTGTTACATACACACCAACTTAACACAAAAAGAATTTGTTGCATTGTGATTGGTGATGAAATGAAACTCGAACGGACTGCGCTTCAGGAATTAGATACTAGTTTCTGTTGATTTATGTGAAGTGTTTTCTTACTTTCTGTTTCCAAGGTGAGATGATTAAGGGTAGTATGCATGTCTTCTTTTTCAAAATTTTTAACCTTTCCTAACCTTAATTATCTATATATTTGATATTATAGACGAGTTTCCAATGTTAATTACACTTTTATACCTTGTACATACTAAAAATCAAATACAATGTACGAAAATAGATAGGAAGTGCTAATGTGTATTGAAACTATCTAATGTCGATTGTCTTTAATGGGACTCCAGAGAACCAAATAAAGTGACAACATTTTGAAGTGTATAAAGAGACTTTTATTTCCTGTGAGGCTGCGTGCGCATACTCACAGGAAAATGACTTGATTAATGATATTCTATGTTGCAATATACCGTAATTATCGAGCAAAGAACACTGGTGTTTATAAACATTATGTGTATTTTCCATCACAGACACTAGAAAATTTCAACAAGCTTGCTCTTTAGTCTAAATGTTCTGGAAAAAATCTTCAACAGAAATTGTGCTTGTAGATAGCTCTTTTTGCAGTCTTTTAGAGTTATCTCCAATGCAAAGCCTTTTTGAATTTTTTTTTCTAGTTATTTCTATCTTGTTTCCTTCTTCTTTATAAATTTTGAAAATCCCTATACAAAACGTTTACGTTATGTGTAGATTTCACAATTATATATAACTAATTGTGTACTTCAGTTGACAACATATTGGCCTGCAAGATTCAAAACCTCTTTACAAGTCATTAAGAGTTACATAAAGTTGGGGGACATATTAACCCGTATGACTTAAAAATTCAGTCAAAAAAATTTCTTGAATTAACATAATGAAAATAGTTTTTGCTTCCAAAACTTTTTGAATCAACAAGATGCTAATGATTTTTGAAGATTTCCTATTTTACTTAAAGCCGAATTAATGTCAAAAAAGCAACTTATTACTTATAAAATAACTCATTATACATGGAGAAAAATGGAGAAAAAGAAAGACATTTTTCAAAATTTCTAAAAAGTCTTCTAATTAGCGTTAAAATAAGCTTTTAAAATATCACTTGGTCATTTTCAAACGTGAGTGACACTACATTTGGAGTACTTAAAAAGGGCATAAACCAAGAATAAAAAGTTTTTGGAAATTAATTATTAGCTCTTTCTGAACACAACATGGAACTTTAGTAATAACAAAAAAATCTAGGTTAACAAATAAATTGTTCTTTAAATATACTTGAACACCTACCCCAGGGATTTTTCCAAGCACTTTTGGTTACTACCGTTTTTTGTAGAGAAGATTGAGTTTGACAGTCTAGGAAGCTATGCAATTTTAGAGATTTAAATCTCCACAAACAGGCCTTGTCATGAGAGGCATGTGAAGAGAGTTGAAAACTAAGATGTTTTTAAATTTCATTGAATAACATGAAAACGAGTCCTACTGGTACCACTTTCGTTTTCATATTCTTTGGTAAGGTGAAGAAATAAATGCGTATAACAAAGGAAATTTCAAAATTACCTTAGCAACGGTGGTCGTTCTCCCTAGCAACAGAATATTTGGTGAATAATGGCCTAATTACTCTCTCAAAACATGTTTTTAAACATTATGCATTAAAGACCTAAAAAATATTTAATTGACAATGAATGATTGAGTTTCTAAACTCAATTCAAGATTGAGTTTTAACTACCGGTAAACGGTAGTTGGAAAGTGCTTGGAAAAATCCCTGTACCCGTGAGTGACACTACTTTTTTTGTACAAGAGTTTTCAGTACCTATGACATATAACTTATTTCCAGCTCAACTACTTTGGATGTTTACTTAATTTTTGTATATGTCATCACAAAAGGATCAATAATGAAAATGGACAAAATTTGTTGGGATTTTTTAGCTTGAGTCTGTGATTATCTGATGATGTATCATTGTGAGTGACACTACAACAAAATGTGAGTGACACTACTGGTCAATACAAAGAGTGTAATTAGTGCAATTCAACTATGAATTACGTTTAATAGTTATATATCACATCTAAAATGCTCATGATTGCTTCAATTATAAGAACAAAAAACAATTGTAGAATCATAAGAAGACCTCAATATATATATAAACCACCTTGACAGTGAATTATGGGTTCTTTCAAAGGATGACCCACAATATCTGGTTCCTGATACCAGACTGCATTTCAGTCTGACTCCAATTTCCACCATTTATCAGATTTGTACAGGCACCTGTTATTCTATCTTCTCCTGGAACTTAAAAGTTTTGCTCGTGAAGGTAGTGAATATTATAATAATAATTAAATTTTTACTGTGGAAAATATTATACTGGGTAATTTTATGTAAAAAATAATAGCGGACTTATTTAATAATTGTCTATCAAGTTATAATGTCTAATTTTTGGTATGAAAACTATTTGATATTCTATCACTATTATTTTAGGCTGAAAGGGAATACTTTTGTGTGCCAAATAAATGGGATGGATTAGAAAATTTCCTAAAACCTAATAAGCGGGTGGGTTTTAATTTTCGGGGGCTGGAAAATTTGAAAAAATATTGATTTTCGATAAAATCAGAAGATTTGTGTTCTTAACATGTTAATATAACTAAAACTTATAAACTGTTTATTTGGCACACAAGAGTAACAACTTGCTAATTTTTAACAACATCATGGTTAATTTGTCTATTCTATAAGGGTTAATAAACGAAGTTAACTGCCTATTTGGCCACCATACTGAAATTTGTTGAATTGTTTTAGTTTAGTCTTTGACTACTCAAGTCCAGGAGCAATTGCTTGGGCCAATTTTACCTTTGGTGACTTGTGTTTCATAAGTGTTACAATACAATTCATAAATGTTGTAACATTTTCTTGAAAACAGGACAATTGATGCAGTTTAGCATGTATTCTTTCACCCGATGAGCAACCAAAAATAGTAGCTGAAGTAGAAATGAACTTTTTTTTATCTCCCTATTTCTCAGCAGCAGCATGAAAATTCTGTAAAATTGACTGGTAAGAATTTTCCATGTTTAAATGGTCCTATACTAGAACAACTAATCGTGAGTGGCACTACACTGTGAGTGACACTACAGATTTTAAAGTACTGATACGAGCTACACTAAAGAAAGATTTCATTCCTTGGTAGGGTTACACTCTCTAGGTACCAATTGCTATTTACACATATGGTTCATTTATAAAGTTCTGCTCACTAACTGACTCATGTAGTCACAACTTTTCTACCTAAAACGTGAGTGGCACTACAATGAAAATTACTCGTACTTAAGACTGAATATCTCATATACGAGTTACCTTCATCCAAATTTTTTGCATTGAATCTCTTTAAAGTACTCTATTGGTGATATTGAATTTAAAAAAAACTTAACTTGTCACTTTTAAATGTGTTAAACATTGGTCACAAAGGTTTCATAAAATTTATTGAAGTAATTTTTCTCAAAGCGCTCTACTTTAGTACACTGGGTTTGAAACATACAGTAAAGGTTTCTGTCTTTTTATGACTGATTTTGAACCTTCAATATGTTACCTTTCAAAAAAAAAAAAAAAAATCAAATCCATAATGCAAAATTTTTTTTCATCTCCTCATGTCCACTTATGTTTGAAAATGACCACTTGACTTTTTTACTGACGTCACAAGGTGACTATACTGTTTTCTGTTTGTGAACGGCCAAGACAGAAAATTCGAAATAATTCAACTGTATATATCTATTTGTGCCTTTTAAAATGAGTTTTATAGTAAAGCCAGTCCCAATATTATATAGCCATCTTTGATGAGCACGACATTTCTCTTTCACAGGATTAGGAAAGGAAAAGTACGCAATTGTTTCTCCAGGTCAGTTAGTCCTTACCCCTTTTATTGGAACAAGTAAATGCTGTATTATAAATTTTGAGTTTTTGTGAAGGTAGAAAATCAATTTTCAGGAAAAAAAAAATTACTTTTTACAAAAAACAATTGTTTTTATTCACATCTTTTGAGCAGTAATTTTGTAAAAGAAGTCGCTTTTGTCCTTTCTCTATAATGTTTCTTCTATCCCTTTTGAAAAAAATTTCATTTAAACGATAAAGCATTTTGAGGATGATTTACAAGTTAACTTATTATTCCTTTTTATGCAATCTATGAAGAATCTTAAAACTATAACAGAATTCTTTTTTTCTTAGAAATTTGCTGGTTGCATACTGTGTCCTGCTGTTGAATCTTGGGTCTTTGCAAGAGGTATGACAGAATCAGAAGCACTTAAACTGCCAAAACCAATTCCTGGTAGTGATTTCTTAACTTTTCCGACTGATCGTAGATGGGATATTCTTGGGTTTGTGAAATCTGATGAGGTTGAAGATATCAAATGTTGTGAAATAGGTCCAGATGGTCTTCGGTATTATTTGATCCATTGGAAAGCATCGTGGAAACCAGAAAGTGCATTGATTTATTGTGAAAAGTTGTTGCAAGACTATTGGCTGAAGAATTCAATAATTCACCAAGAAAATTCTCTTCCTAAAAATACCGTTGACCAAGTGGATTCTAATAACTTGAATAGTGATGCAAGTTTTAAGAACACTTCCTCCTCTATCAATGAAGATAATCCAGTTTGTATTGAGAGTTCTGATGCTCCCCGTCTGGCAGAGAGTATAAGTGAGGACGAGTCTTCCTCTAGTGTAAATTTTGTTGTGACTACCAAAAATGTTGATGAACGATCTGGAATACATTTGTCGGATAATGCCACAAATTCAATTACTGATGAAAAGATTGAATCTGTTGTACCCAAATCACAAGAAGTTAATGTGATCGAAAAAAAAGCTGAAAGGGTTGAAAAAGATGGTCATGTTGAAAGTATCCATGATGAAAATGGAATACAAACGGGCAGTGATCTCTCTAAAAAAGGTGCACCCAAACGAAAAGCTCGACCACCACGCCAAAGTGTCCATTCTGTAAATGACAAGGTTAAAAACATTAAGAAAAGAGATAAAGGGAGAAAAGCCAAATGCAAAAAAGCGAAAGTGCCAAAAATCTCTAAAACACTATCCACAGTGATCGATCCTTCAAACAGAGAGGGCATTACACAGAACGATGAAACTCTAGACGAAGAAGGACAGCCCAACAATTTAAAATGTATGGTTTGTGACAAGCACCTAGCAAGCGAGCAAAGTTTGATGAAACACCTATTGACACATAATAATAACCACACATGTACAATATGCATGAAAACTTTCAAGAGTACACATTTCCTGAAACACCACATGGATAAGCATAATCTGTCATATCAATATTCTTGCCCCATTTGTGATAAAAAGTTTAAATTCAAAAACAACATGCGTGGGCATTTAAGAAAGCATAATATGGAGAAGAAATTCCAATGTGAAATTTGCCAAAAGAAATTCATTGGTCGATACAATTTAAAGGAACATATGAAAGCACATAGCGACAGTCGACCATTTGAGTGTGACTTTTGCAAGAAATCGTATAAAGATCGTGGGGCATTGAATAAACATTTACTAACTCATCAGGAAAAAAAGGTTCAGTGTGAAATTTGCAAAAGACCATTCACAAATGCCGCTCAAGTGAAGAGACACATGCAATTCCATTACAGCTGGCCTGGAGACAGTTATAAGCGGAAAACAAATATTGGTCCAGATGGGGAAAAGGTTAAGTATAACTGTCCTCATTGCGAAAAGACTTTCAATCATTATTCTAACATGAATGCACATATTCATAAGAAACATATTGAAAAGAAAATTACATGCCCAGAGTGCCCCAAAACATTTGCATACCAGTATGAGTTACGTGAGCACATGTTTATTCATGTTGGTGGAGAGAACTCAAAGTTCAAATGCCAGTTTTGTGATAAAACATTCCAGCGTTCCACAACACTGAAAAATCATGAACGGACTACCCATCTTGGAATCAAACGGTTCAAATGTGAAACCTGTGGTAAAATGTTTGGTACCAAATTTAACATGAAAGTTCATGTGGAGAAGTTGCATAATAGTAATAGTGAAGGTCAAACTAAAGTCCGACGAACACGTGCTACCAACCCAGAACCTGATGTAACTTCTATAGTATCACAAACTAACCCTAACATGATGCCACCACTCCCTGCATTGCCACCTGTTGCTACAGCTGGCTTATCTGCCCACCCTATGCTAAGAAGCATCACAACTAGTGACATTATACGAAATGCTATGTCACATATCCCGGAACTTGGTTATTTCCCCGGCTTGCCACCTAATCCAGCAAGAGCTTATCAATTTTATGGAATGCCGCCGACTGATTTTGGAGTTTCGTGATTGATTTGCATCATAATAATATTTAACTGATCTCTATTATTGGATTTAATGCAATTCCTCTTATGAAATCCTCTAGATATGATGCACCATAATAACATTTTTTGACATTCTTCTTCAAGATAATCTTTTAGTAAGATAAGGAACTTATGTTGTTCATAGATATTTATATGGAATGAATGCTCATTCTTTTAGCTTATTTGTTAATACTTTTGTTGCAGGACCTAACTTGTTCTCTTGTTTTCCCATTCAGTGTTCTGAGATGCCTATTTTCGCATTAATATAAAAATAGCATTTAACATTGAAGACAACTATTTCAATGGCAGCTTTCTCAACTTGTCCCATTAACCCACATAAAATGTTTAACATCAGAACTGCTGTTAATGTTCTTCTGTTTAGGGAATTATCATTTTTCATTTTAACATTACTATATGTATGTATATAATATAAAGGTGAAACATTTTTTTGAAACTTTTGAACACACTTCCTGCACTGGTTAAAGTTTGGGAACATTAGCATTTCTACTCCATTAATTCTTACTCTAATCATGCTAACGAATACCAGGAAAATACATTGTAAAGGATGACTTATTCTGGAAGAACATTAAAAAAGAAATTTAATATAACCACATGGAAAGTTTATCATTTTCATCATGGTGAATGTGTTTCTTAGTTTTCCTTTTTGTGAAAATGAATCTCCAAGAGACATCAAAATTCAAGGTCCTTCAAAAACTGTTTTCATGAATTTACTAACATTTTCCAACATAAAAGTTCATGCTAAAGCTTTGCAGTAGTGCTGATTTTTCGAAATTACAAAATGTGATTATGTGATTTTGTTTCCATTAATGGGTGGAACAATTTTGAAAGTAGAAATTGTCTTATTGATCCTATAAGGCCTATTCTTGTTCAGTTAGTGGTATAAGTGAAATGAAATTTTGAATTATGGAAGTATTAATAAAAATTTGTGTTTAATAAATGGTAAGTTCCAGACTGTTGCTTTAGACAATCAACTCAACTGTATGTTCAGAAATTTTTATTCCCTTTCAGTAAAATATAATAACAGTCTAGATGAGATGAACACGCCAATATGGTTTTACATGCTGGTATTTGGAATTAATCTATCTTCACTATTTTGTCAAGAATGCCCTCCTGAAGAGGTTATCGATGTGATATCTCTGAACTATAGGAATGTCTCCACAATGTGAGTATACTCATTCCAGTTAGAAGTAGATTTTTACTATTTATAATTTTTTTGTTTCAACTTAAGTCAATTTATGTGAATGTGTCATGATTGTTTGTCACTCAAATCTTTTGTAGTTCAGCATATTTTTTTCGTGCCTTCAATTTTTCCCACACTGAGTGAAATAATTAATAACCTTTGCCTACTTAAGGTTCTTTTAGCGTGCGAAATGCTACAAATACTTCGCCATATTTTTATTTTTTGTGGGAGTAGATTTTTTGTAGATTAGGTAAATTTGATAAGTCGTTGAACTATCATTTCGTAGAAACAGGGACCAAGCATAACGAACAACGAAAAAGAAAAACATGTAAAGAAACAATGTTTCATATCTAACATATATCTAAGACCTCTATGAGAAGCATTTGTTAGCAACCAATGCTTGAAGTTTAAACCACTACAAGGTGGCTTTACTTGAGTGTATGTTTTGTTGGTACAGCTTTGATTGTGTATTAATGTTGATTTTGGAAATGATTTTAGAAGCATCTCAGGGGCTTCAGTTGAGGCCGGCGACCGGCGATTTTCGCCGACCATCGAACCACGAATGACCTGAAAGTCGCCGGACATAAATCCATTACGATAATTTTTTTTTCTATTTGTAAAATGATTTTTCATGAAATGATTATTTCACTTTCATATTCATATTCACTTTAGAAACTGGAAAGACAGTTTTTGGAAAAACAAACTAAAATTGTTGCTGTAAATAGAAACCATCTCTGATGATTCTATTTTTCGAAAGTATTTTATTTTTGGAACTCACTGGAGATTAAAGCGTTCGAACGGCGGTTAACAGTAGTTTACAAACATGTGCATGATTTTGTTCTTTTTTTTGTTAAACGATAGACATAAACATGATAAATAATTTAATGATTCTATTTCCATCATGGAAGCAATGTTAAAAATATTGTTAAATATCATGCATAGCAACTGTCTAACTTCCCTAGCAACTGGGAAAACGGATCCTACTGGTACCAGTTTTAACTTCAAAAACTTTCGTTGTTTCAGTAGTTAGGTTCAAATTTACAAGGAAATGTAAAAATTTGCATAGCAACGGTGCCCATTTTCCCTAGCAACGGCTTTATTTCACTAGCGTAACTGTTTTATTTTAGATCCAGTAAATATATTGTTGCTCGTTGAAAATCCTTGAGTGATGTAAACATAAAGGTAGCAAACGTTTTTATAAGTTTCGGCAAAAACATTAGTGTAAGTTCTAAAGACGCTCGTCGACGCTCTACTAGCGAATGTTTGTGGACGCTGCTTGACGCTTATGTCGACTGCAGTAGACGGTATTGGACGTCTAAAATATAATTTTCAGTCGACGCTTGTGGACGGTAGTGAATGTTTCGTGGACTTGTTTTTGTTTGTTTTTCGATGAAAGTTATAACCTGTATAATCAAATGAAATACATGTTAACCAAACAATGGGCACATGCTTGATCGCTATTGGCGCCATACGTAGTAATATTCCTCAATGCAATAGTATCAATAGAGATCGAATAAAGACTAAATAAATGTTTTCTTTTTCTTTACAAACGCACGTGCTGTGCTTGCAACACAGAAAAGAATTTTTTTATCGACAAAGTAGCAAGCTATACTCACTGATATACATAAACAATATTACTAAAGAAGAATGCTTACGTAGTTAAGAAGTTAGTTAAGGTAAGTTTTTCATTAGTTTTCAAGTTTTATTTTGTTTTGACATGCTGTTTTTTACGATTTTATATCGCAAGTTTGATAGAGAGTATACATGTCTCTTAATAATATTAATATTAATAATATTAATAGAAATTATACATTAGATTTACATAAACTTTTACGTGGACGAAAACTAGTGCACGCGGATTTTAAATTCATGAAGCCCTGTATTTTTAAAGGAGCCTCGAGGCTTACACAGAAATTCCAACCCTTTTTTAAAAAGTGCGTGTGCAAAGACATATAGAGCAATATTTGTTTAAGGATGGATTTCTTATGTTTCTCCTGCGATTCAAAGACTTTTTACCAATGTGTAAAATGTATGAAAGCTGTTTGCAATCGTCCCACATGTTCAACAAGCGTGCCTGAGGATACAGAAGGTTATCAAGAAGATCCACCAAAACGAGTATCTAAATGTGACAATTGTGTCAAATCCGAAGATAAAGTTCCTGTAAAAAAACAAGCTAATATAGCGTCATTTTTCGTCAGGTATGTTTAACATGTTCGGAGATTCTATTCTGTATGACTTTTAAATTTTTTTTTTTCATGACATGATACGATGAAGAGAATTTCAATGTAAAGTATTGCTTGATTACGAACTTAAGTGCTGTTCCGATTACAATGAGTTAGCGTTATTCTAGTTACGAGATACGGACATTTTTAACATAGTTTCGATGAGTTTTAATGTTCTAAAATTTAGTGAAACTGTATTTTTAGCAGGAAAAGTTTATCCCCTCATACTCTGCATCTATTTCTATTTGGGTTTTCTCTTTCTATATAGAACTAAAAGCAAAATGTCTAAAACAAAAGCATCAACTTCCTTTTCCGAAGAACAATCGACGATTAGAGGTTCAAGTACTCTGAAAAGGTAAAGTTTTTACACTATACTTCATCGTCCATGTAAGGAAATGGTTTTCTGAGACATTGCAGGCTTCGTAATTTTTTAATTTTTTCTTTTAAATACATTTCCCTCACGACCGACGGTAATTAAGTGGTTCGAATATCTGACCTTACAGAGAAAATTATAAGCTTGAATTAACGTTCTGTTATAGAAAAAAAGAGACACAAGATGAAGAAGCACCTACTGCAAAAGTCAATAAACGAGAGGGGGATAGCACCACCACAAAGTAAGTCTTATCTTTTTTTTACGTCGTTATATGGAAGGCCATTTTATTTCATTTTTTTAATTACCTGTTTCTGTCGTCTTTCTTAATTATCGTACTTTAAAATGTGTCCTTAATGGAGCCCTGGGTGATGATAAACATGGGAGAACCTGCACTAAAACTTCTTACCTTGACGCGAATATTCACACTTGGAAGTTTTCCTTATAAGAAAAAGCTTATTTTATTAAACATACACATTAGGTTTTATAAAATCTTTTACCTGGTTTTAAATCATCAATTTGCTTATTACACACGCTCTTGTTTTCTTAAACACAGGAAAACATCTGAAGAACCATCAAAACAAACAAGCTCTACATTGTTATTTTATGGCAGCACTGAATTAGAGCAGAACCACAATCTTGCAGAAATGATTCAGTCTAATTGTGAAGCAGCCTTAAAGAAAAGTGACATCACTGTGCACAATTATTACATATGTTCAGCAAACAAATGCAACAGCATCAGTAAGGAAGATCAGATCAAAATGTCAAAACATAAGAACTTTCAACACAAATGGTTGTTTGATCCTGAGCTTAGTCGTTGTCCTCATACAGACATTTGGTCATTGTGCTATGTAGATAATGAAGGAATGTTTTGTGCACTTTGTCAATCACATAATGGTATGCATCCCCAATCAAAATTAACAGTATGGAACAAAGAACCAAATGTCAGATACAGACCCGAGACAATCCGTGGTCATTTGACAAAAGCTAAAGATGTAAAGGATACAATGCACTCAATCTCTGCACAAAAAGAACATCTAAAACATTCATCATTCTTTGTCAAAGAACGTCAGGAAAAGGAGAGAACATTAAATGCATCTTATGAGAAAGTTTTCACATCTTTGTACTGGCTTTGTAAAGAGGAAATCGCGATATCAAAGGCAGTTTCACTTTTTGATTTACATGAAATGTTAGGAGTTTCTGACATTGCATCATTTACAACTAGATCACCTGCTACTATCAGAAACATGATAATAGTTCTCTCGGACATTATCAAAGAAGAATTAGTTAAAAAAATCAAGGAAAGTAAAGGGTACGCATGTTTGATCGATGAAGTAACTGACATCTCAAATGTACAGAACTTATTGACCTTCATAAGATTTTATGATATGGAGAAAGGGATGACTGTGTCGAAGTTTGTTAACACATGCGATGTCTTAGAGGAATCTGAAACAACGTCAGCAGATGCTTTATCTATCTTTTTGTCACTCAAAAATGTACTAGAAAAAACATTAGAATTGGATTTGAAAGATTTGATTGGGTTTTGTTCAGATGGAGCTAGTGTAATGACTGGAAAAGATAATGGGGTGGCTGCTCGGTTTAAACAGCTTGAAGAGTGTTGTAGGATGTTGAGTGTGCATTGTATCTGTCATCGTTTGGCCTTGGCTTGTGGAGACACAGGAGATGACCTCAAGTTTATATCTGATTTTGAAACAACAATGATTCAGATTTGGACCTTTTTTAAAAATTCTGCAAAACGTCTCAAGACATATATAAAAACTGCAATGAGGTTGAAAGAATTCGAGGATCTACCTCGGGACCAACAGAGATCTCTTGTGCAGAAGGTCAAAAAAGCTGTGAGAACAAGGTGGCTAAGTTTGGATGCAGGAGTGGAGGCGGTGTATAAGGAGTATACATATCTATTGCATGCCTTTAGGTCGATGAAAGATGAGGGTGGAAGCACTGGACCAACAGCAGCAGAGTGCTGAAAAAAATCGATGACATGAAATTCCTTGCAGTGCTATATGTTTTAAAACTGATGTTGCCATATTTATCAACATTGAGTAAAACATTTCAGAGTGGTGAGTTGAACTTTTCAAGAATAAAACCAGCCATTGAAAAAACAATTCACAGAATAAAGGATCTTGCTGAAAAACAGAAGCCCCTCACTGAACTCAAACAAGACCTTGAATCTCGCCATATTCTTTGTGAGAAGGAACTCTCTCCTGACAATGAGCAACTAGTGCAACATTTTACTGAAAAGTATGCTAAATCGATTACAGATAACATAAATGCACGCTTTCCAGAAGACATGCTATCAGTATTGGGATCGTTTTCCATTTTCAATGTTGAAAACTTTCCTTCTAGTAGTGATAGCGAAGAATTTAATGTATATGGCGATGAGAGCATTCAGATTCTAATTGATCATTACCAAGATGATGAAAATACTGTTAAGAATCAATGGGACGATTTTCGTTTTGAAATGATATCAATTAGGGGTAAATGGTTTCAGTTTAAGAGAAACATTGATAACAACAAGTTGAAAATAAAACAAACGGCCACTGAATGGACATTACGGTACATCGTTAATAACTATGATGATCAAGAATTCTCTTTAATAACAAAATATGCCAAGATCGCAATCGTTGTTCCGGTTACCAATGCATGGCCTGAAAGGGGAGCTAGTGCCGTCAAGAGAATCAAAAGCCGAATGAGAAGTACCATGAAAATGGATTTGCTAAACGCTCTTTTAATGATTTCAATGAATGGTCCAACCAATAATAGCAAGGAAGCTTCATTAATCATAAGTAAAGCTACCGAAAGATACCAGTCAAGTAAGCGACGTCAAGTTCCTGGATTAACGAACGAAAGTAGTGAAAGAAAAAGTAAAAAACGTATCTGTTCAAACTATTGACATCATTGATAACAATCTAATCGAAGCAGTTTCTGATATTAACAATAAGTTAAACAATGAAATTGACAATTTAAACTGTTATATCCAAACTATGGTACAACAAGTGGCGATGACGATGAAGTTGATGATAGTACCTATGATAGTTTTGATGAAAGTGATTTTGATGACTAGTTTATACATTAGGCTTGTATAAGAGCTCTAGAAAAGTTGCCTTTAATCTTTTTTTTCAATCATCTAATGAGTGCCATCATACATTTTTGATTTGAATTTTAAATGGACCCAAAGTTACAGAGTTGTTGAAATTACCCCTTTAAAAAGTTGTAGATAAGATTTGTTTTATTTGTTAATTACAGAACAATACATTATTTTCGTTTTCCAAAAATGGACAAAGGTTTTTGTAATGATTTCAGTTTTAATTGTTCTTCTTTTGTTCTTATTGTCCAATATAATTCGGCCCTAAAATTTTTCCTATAAAAAGGGTATGTTGTGTTTTGTTCATTGACATTTTATTCAATATCATCTTTTTTGTTTTTGTTCTAACCTTTGAGCTGTATATACTAGCTTAATTAGGATTTTTAATTATTGCATTTGAGACGTAAAAGTAGTAAAATTATTACCATTAACTTCCATTTTAAAGCTCCATATGTGTCAATTTTTGCTTTCAAAAGGCCTAATTTCAAAAAATTTTCACAGCGCCCCCCAAACCCCCAGCTGTGCTAAATGGCCTTCGGCCATTTTTGGTAGCCTACCATTAAATCAATTTCTCCTACCATTAAAATCTTAACTGAAACCCCTGGCATCTTAAACTTTCATGTGGCAACTATGTTATGAAATATAAATCTTAAGGCAATATTTCTTAACATGGTTTCCATTATATTCATTGAATTCAAAATACATACCATATGTACTGCTCTTCAAGCCATAAAAGCTTCTGTATCAGCTTTTTTGCCAAAAAATATTGAATTTTAACTGGACATGTGATGCCTACACGAAATGTTACTATCACATAAATTTGGAATGAAAAGAGAGAAAAGATAGGATTTAAAGTGATGTGATCAGAAAATTAAATATTAGAAAGACACCTGATATGATGTAATAAGTGACTGCAAGAATGTCCGTACAGTCTGTATCCGGAGACGCGTGCGATCGCACGTGCACGCACACGCGAAAAACATTTTGCACGAGCAAAATAACGCTCCTGCAAAATGTTATAATCAAACACTTATCGCACGTGCAAATTATTATTGTGCAGCGAAAAAATCGTGAGTTTTTTTTTAATTGATTTTTTCAACACCTGGCTCCTTGTTATTAAAAACACAGAATAAAAGCATTTATAAATCGTTTGATCATATAAAACGATCATATGATCATTCGATGATGTAAAACATCCCACAAAGGAGTTAATACATTCTTTGTTTCTAATTATTTCATCTACATGTTGCGATCTCGCCTTTTTCTTTTTTTCTGTTCTTCGAAATATTCAACGTGTTCGATTGACGTCACTTGGGACATGTTTCTTCCTGTTTCTGAGATGTCATTTGCATTTTGCGATCCCGTCCTTTTTCTTTTTTCTGTTCTTCGAAATTCGACGTGATTCGATTGACATCATTTATTCAAGGAAGAATCCTTATATTTATAAGATAAATCCACATACTTGAAAATAAAATCTTGTTCTTTCTTCAACGAAAACAAAAAATGGGTTCTAAGAAAGTCGAGTATTCTACTTTTTTTTCCTGGGGAAAAAGTGAAATAATCGGGTACGAGAAAACAGAAGAAAACAATAAAACTTATGTTACAAAAGTATGGTGTAAATTGTGTGCGAAACATAAACACAAAATCAACTAGCAACTGAGGGGTTCGGCGCCGAAATCTGCAGAAGCATTTATTGAAGGAACAACTGCAGTCACCAAATTTCAAGTAAGTAATGTAAACATGAGTTTGCTATTTGGAAAAGTACTATTTTTGTTAATGAAAAAATTGTGTTTATTTTGTATGAAAATGAAGTGTACGAAAGAAATAAGGCTGAATAAATCTCCAGTTTCGCTCTGTATGATACGTCCGTTAGCAAACTTTAGTTCTACTGTATGTCTATGTCGGTTTATGTAACATTGCTTACGAAATTACACGAAAAATCTCAAACATTTGACAAAAATTCTTTTTTCAGGTTTTCCGTCATCTAAACGAAGGAAATGGCCACAAAATTGTGTTATCACTAGAGCTTGGAAGGCCTGCAAATGAACAAATGTCAGGCGTTACATCTTCATCATCTTCACTGCCTCAAAAAAATGTCGCTGAAATGTTCTCTAAAAACACCAAGGACTCATTTTTGAAGTTAACGAGAACTGCCTATGAATTGGCGATGAATCCTACATTACCGTTGAGACAGTTCACAACTCTAGTAAAAGTCCAGCAAATGAATGGAGTTCGGTTAGTTCAAGGTACAGCTTAGTCGTCAATAATTAATTTTGAACACTCTCACTCGTTATATTTCCTTTGTAGATGCAATCACTCAGCAAGCAAATTGTTATGCAGATTGCTATTAAGATTATGTCAAAAGTGATGAATGATTCGAATAAATTTTTTATGGTATCGAAAAAAAATTTTCTTTAGTTCATCAAGACTCAAAGGCTGCTTGCGAATTCATTCATTTCATTGCTGATGCAGTTCACGAACAGTGTGTTGCGATTTTAGCAAGCGCAAATTTCATGGCAATATTAACCGATGGGTCACAGGCCAGGAAAACAGGGAGCGAGAAAGAGATGTTAATGATTAGAACAGAGAGAGCTGGTAAGAATTACGCACTTAGACATTCCCTAAATAATTTCACGAGTTTATCTAGACACGACCACATCTTTTCCTAAGTACACAGTCTTAAATTTTGTTTAGGAATTCCTGTATATATGGTAGCATCGCTTTTGGAAATGTCCAAATGGGGTGGTACAGATGCAGAGTCCCTGAAAAAGGGGATTGATGATATCTTCGAAAATGGGAAGTACAAGCTAGACGATTATAAGTTTAAGTTCATAAGTGCTACAGCAGATGGTGCAAGTGTGAATTTTGGTAGGAATAGTGGCCTGCTCACACGGATGGCAACAACTCGACCCTGGCTCGTCAAAATACACTGCATAAATTACCGAGTTGAGTTGGCACTGAAAAACCCAGTCAAAACCACGACTTTTACTGAAGTTGACAATTTTTATATTTCTCTACACACGTTTTTAAAAGAACTCTGGGAAAACAAAAGCTGAAATCAAAGAAGCTGCAAAAGCATTGAACAAAAAACATTTCACTTTACCAAAATTAACAGTAACCAGGTTCGTAGGTCATCGTTGTAGTGCGTATACTAAATTGTTGAAATTACGGCCAGCTGTAACTACTGCGCTTGAAAACATTGAATCAGATGATTAAACCAAGGCGGAAACAAGAGCTAAAGTTAAAGGGTTTCTTAGAAACAATAAGTGGTGATGACAAACAAAAGAGTAATTTGGACAGGGCGACCATTGATGTAACCCTCAGCTATATGAGCTTGAAGGATGACCAATGACAACAGGCATCGACCAAAAAGAAAGATCTCTTGGTGGTACTTAAAGAGCTTTTCGCAAATTGATTTGGTGACGTTTTGGAAAATGGATTATTGGAGAATATGAGGTGGTTTGACCCAAAGAACTGGTCAAGCAATAGAACATACGGTAGTGATCAAATTTCGTTCGTTGCAAACCATTTTAATGAACCCCTTTGCAAAGTTGGTTTTAGTCTGGAAGCAGCACTACGAGAATGGAAAGCATTTCGATCATATGTAAGTGCAAACCATCACGCAGTGGAAGCAGGGCCTCTTTGGGAAAGAATTTTTCAATACAAGAAAAGCGAATTTCCCAATTTATGCAAGTTGGCTGAAATCGTGATGTGTCTTTCCGGTTCAAACTCGACTGTTGAACGAGCCTTCAGTTCGCTCACTCTGATGCTTAGTGACCGACGACTATTGTTATCGCACGATACCATCGAAAATCTGATAGCAATCAATATAAACGACAAGCTATGGACCCAGGCTGAAAGGGAGGCAATCATTGCAAGAGCTGCATCTAACTTCGAATCCTCCAAAAGAAGGGTTTGTACATTTGATGAACCTGATGACGATGATGGAAGCACCGACGACGATGAAAGCAGTTCCGATAGTGAAAGTGAAGCCTCTGATGACTAGATGATTCTAATGATTTCATTATTAGAAAAATTTGTTTCTAGGTTGTGTTCACTTTTGTTTGATTTAATGGTTTATATTTGAGAAAAACATTTAAAAGAAAGATCTCAAGTTATCTTTGATAGATAGATAGACTCATATATTTCCATCCACGTTCCCTTATTGTTTTTGAAAAATAAATTCTCGTTTCTTACTATAATAACATCCTCATGTGTATCATATGTATAGTTTAAACACAGGTGTTTTGAAAAGAAAAAACAACAAAGAAGTTATTAAATTGTTTGATGCGTATCAAGTATTTGCGTGAAGTATTTTGCGTGAGCGATTCAGCACTCGTGCGCTATTTTATTCCAGATACAGCCTGTCCGTACTGTTACTGAATTTGAATTTGAATTCTAAGTTATTTTCTTGATAGAAATTAAAAACATGTTTTCATTAAAACCTAATACCGTAATTAAATTTTTGGATGTTTTGCATGGGCGCTTAATCAAGGGTGGTGTTTAATAAATGCTGGGCACTTCTAAGGTTTTTCTAATTTTGTACAAATTAAGAGCAATGATAATTTTGATTTTTTTGTGTGGATTAATTTTTGCGACTTGTGCGAATTTTGGCCAAATTGGCAAAAAATAAATTCACGCAAACGTTAAGACATGAACGATTCGCAAAAAAAAAATCGACCCAAAATTTTATCATTATTTGCTAATTTTTTTGCTCTGTGTACCTCTCGTATATTAACTATTTCCTTGTACTTATCCAGCACCCATTGGTTTTGCAATGTGGCAGGCATAGAAATGGTGATTTTCACTGCTACTTCTAAGTTATGTCATAAAATACACGCATTGCACTTAGTGCACATTCGCAAAAATAAATCCAAACATTTTCCTTGAGAAGCTCTGACTCGGAAAAACTGATTCACGCAAAACGATCTCAAACCTTTGCTCGCAAAAATTAGTCCATGCAAAAAAAAATCCCCTTAAGGTATATAATTTTTCCTGAAAAAGGCAACTGAAAAAAAAAAAAGATTTAACAAAACATGAGGCTTCATCTTACCGGTGTTTATTAGTTTTACTAGGGTGTTACTAGGTTTTTTAGTTTCTGTTTAAACAACATCGACATCATCTTTCTCATCGTCAGATATCAAAACTACTTTATCAGTTTTTGAAGGAAGATACAAGAAAGTGCATCTACGTTACAGTCATTGGGAAATGAAAACGGGAGGTTGGACTTGTGGTGCCCGCAAATTTCTCTGCACACACAAAATGTAGTCGAATAGCAATAGTGCCCTTGATGAACAATTGTTGAAGATCAAAGACAACTTTCAAAATAAGAGTAAAAACATAGGAAAAATGGGTTTTATAGAAAATTTCCTGTTTATGTTTAATAGAAAAGATGCTCACAACATAAACTATGTATTTTTTATTCCCGATATAAGAAAGTAAAAAGTTCAAATAAGCGCCCAGTTTCTCAAGGTAGTTTTCGATTAAAAGGTGGGCGCTAATTCGAAGGGAGCACTTAATAAATACTGGGCGCTTATGGAACTTTGTGGAAATTACCTGGGCGCTTATTGAGGGGGACGCTTAATAAATGCTGGGCGCTTAATCAGATAATTACGGTAGTTATGCAGTGTCTTTCTAATTATGGATTATAAAAATGAATGGCATCAGGAATTTGCTTGACCTTTCGTTTGATGATATTTAAGTGCCACTGTATTAAGGTAAGTCTTAATTTGCTTTAACAAAATCAGATCTATTATGAAATCAGTTATTTGTTTAACTCAACCATTTATAAAGATTCTCTCAAGTAACCATGGTAATAAACTGTTATCAAGTCAGCAGTCCACTTATTTGTTTACTTTGTTTACCATTTTTATATTATTCTTCTGTCCCGTACCCAGTTTTGTCATGAGTTATATTTGCAAGTGAACACTTTTTTGGGGGTGCCTATTTTTTATGCCAAAAGCGGTTATAGATATCAAATCAGTCTGTATTAACCCCTGACAACATATCATTAACTTTAAAGTCAAAACAATCATAATCATCCTCATTATTTGTGTTTGTATCAAATTTTTAGATGCAATAAAGTAAGGTCGAAATATTCAACAGTCTCAAAGAATACATTTCGTAAAATCTGCACAGGATGGTGGTTGGGAAAAGAATGTAGAACAAAATCTAAGTAAGTACTTTACCAATAATTTCACATAGCAAGGAGGTTTTAACTTAAAAGCACTTTAATCTAACATAGCTTTAATTAATATGAGTTCATAACTCATAAATTGAGTTTATTATTCACTGATGCTCTTATTTTGCAGGACAATATATGTGAAAGAAACGAAGAAAATTATTGAAGCAATATCTTACCAACATCGCCAGTGTTATGATGGTTTTCGTGTAGAGAACAAACGATGCATTCGTAAGTTTTAACACTAACTTTTTTATCATAAGATATTTTCTAGAAATTATTTTAGAATTTATTATTTCACTTTATTATTCTAGCTGATTGTAGTCTCGGAGGCGGGTGTGAACATGGTCAATGTGTGCAGCCCTATAACTGCTCATGTTTTCCTGGATACGTTGGAAAAAGCTGCTCAACAGGTTTAGTTGTTTCCTTTCAGACATGTTTGTTTATTTTTATGTTTAGTATTTTTGTAAAATTGATTAAATGAATTCATTGATTGAATGCTTTTGATCATCAATATTATGTCAATATATATATCAATATAGTTGTTGTCATCTGGTGTCATTAAAGGGAAATAAAGCCTTTATCAAAAACTTTTTATGTTAGCTGCAGAAAGGTCTCATTAATCTTCAGTGATCATTAAAAATTATCTTAAATGATAATTATACAAAGTTTTTTGTTATTTAGTATCTAACAACGGGCGTCATTGCAGTGCTCTGCGTCACAGAGCGATTGCTCTTTTTGTAAGAATTGCGTAAACTGGAATATTTTGTTTTTGTTGATGAAAGTTCTTAAGTTCTTCGTGATATAAAACCTTTATTAAAAAGTGTTTGTTTTAGATTTATAGCAGATATACATGTGTAAGTGAGTTTTTGAACAAATGTGTATATTTTTATAAAAAATGAAATCTTCAGTATGACTGCTTTTATTTTTCTTGAATCGTTGCTGATAAACTTATTTTACATATTGTTGTTTTTGATGTTTAGATTGTTATGTTGGTGAATGATAAATATCTTTGTGTTGTCTGTGTTTTTTTTCTACCGTTTCTCGTATCTTTAGAACGTAGGCGTAAAAAACATGTCTTCATGTGCTGCCTATGTCTGATATTTCTGCAAATGAAATTCGCTCTGTGACATCATCATATTTATAACGAAAGCTGTAATGGGGATTTAACTAAGTTGTTTTTTTAGCAGTTTTTTTCATTTGGAATACCTTTTATACATAAAAAGGTGTTCCTCTAGAATAAATGAAGTATTTCATGCTCAAGATCAGAAAAGAAATTTTAAGGCTTAATTTCCCTTTCATGTTTATTTTGTTAACACCTATGTGATCACCATGTCTTAAATTCTGAATGTCGATATCACTCAATTTCATCAGTGTGACAAATAAATAAATTTTTTCTGGTCTTTTTATACATGTGAAGAAAAAAGAAATTCAAGCTCATTTTCTCATTACGCTGAAGAAAAACTACATTAAAAATATGTTTCGTAAAAGTATGAAAAACAGTTATATTTATATATTTTTGTTTTTAGTACCTGAAGACGGATAAAAATTATCCGAAATATATTGTCAAAATAATATAAAATAACTATGTTGATCATGTTTGGTTACACTGTTGAAACTATATTCACAATGTTTCTACCAAGAAGAAAATTTAATTTCTTTTTTGTTAATACATGTGTCTGACAAATACAGAGAAAAAAAGTTATCAAAAAGAAGGCATTATCCTTAATTACTTGCATGAGCATTGTTATGTATTTCCCCATAGGGCGAAATATATGTTAAAACCGGCATTTTCCTTCTCCTCCTTCTTCTCCTCCTTCTCCGTTCACTTTTATAGCCACGGTTCGGTATTGAATTTTCGCCTAAAACCAGAAAAAATTGATGTATCAATGATGTTTTGTTTTTTTTTTGTTGATAACATTGTTATGATGATTGGTAATTAATATGCTTCGAACAGCAAACCATTGAAGGTGTGGTTTCAGTGCAAAGGTGAAAATTCATTATCAATAGCCAGGCTGAAGATTTATTTTTATTTTACATCCTGATAAATGTAGAGCTCAACTGAACTGAAAGCACGATGTACCAGCCATAAAGCAAAGGAAACCCTTTTGCCTTTCATGTGGAGAACGACCAGTTCAACCAGTTTCAAAAAGTACATACAAAAACAGCTAGTAAAAACATGATGTCGTATATGCAACAAGAAGTACAGAAAACCTATTACGTATAATATTTTAAAACATATAATAGTCATTTAATCCAACAATGGAAACATAGTTTACTATGGATGAATTCCATGATCACGTATACTGTTTTGATACTGTATATCATATTTTATTTTGCAAAATTTAATATTATGTACTGTCAATTTTCCTGTACGAACAACAAACGTAATTCAAAACACAACACAAATGACAGTCTGTAATTTAAATGAAGCCGGAGCACAAACTTCTACTTTCAGCTATGTAGTGATTTGGTTATGGATATGTATTTTCACTACCAAAGTTTGTTTTTTTTTCCATTTGGGATTTATATATGAAGGTCATTTTTACCACAAAATAAACACAAAATAAATTTCTTTTATTCTGAATACTTGAATTTAGTTTTATAAATTGCCACTTTAAGAGTGTGTTTACATGAGAGCCGTAGTGAACTCAAACCGGTTTGAAATTTCAATCCTCCCGTTACGAGTTTCGATATGGGTAATTATTTCACTATGGTTCCTGGTCAAACCTTTAGCGATGTTTACATGATAACGGCTGTACTGAAATTTGGAAAGGTGTGAAAGTTTTCACATTTCATTGTTTTATCATAAAATGTGTTAACAAGCATGTGCATGTTAATTAAATTTTGCTGACACATGAAATAAAAATATAGAATGTGCTAAATTTATTCCATCATGCATAGAAAATATTTCTACCCGTATTGAAATCCCAAACCGGTGTGAGTTCAGTATAGCTCTCGTGTAAAAATGCACTCGTATAGAGAGCTAGAAACTAGTAAATCTATTGTTTCGATTTTTACCCGACAAAACTCTCCAAGACCGTATCGAAATTTCTCATGTAAACAGAATGGCGATTTCAAACAGCTAAAAATTTCAAACCGGTTTGAGGTCACTACGGCTCTCATGTAAACGCACTGTAAGGCCATCTTTTTTTAAAAAATAACTACTCTGTCCTAATTTGAAATGTTACACGCAGGCCTGTAAATAAGCGTCGGACATCGGACATTGTCCGGCAAGAAATGCGCTGCGTCCGACATGAGATCTTGTACTGCCGGACATGATGTCTGACAGGAATTTATCGCCGTTTCTATCAGCCATTTTTATCTCTAACATGCTACGAATAAAAAGTATGCAGAATGAATGTCATAAGATACAGGATATAAACTCATTAATTATTAATTTTGTTTACTGTTTAAAATTTTCAAGTAGCCTGGTTTACACTGATTTGAAAATAAGAATGAATGAAAGGTTCTTATTTTTAGTCAAGGTAGAAACCGTCGGCTAGATTCTATTTTTATCAATATAAAAATCTCCCAAGTGACTTAGGGGCTGATTACATGATCCCGGTTAGCCGGGATGAAATTTTATCCCACCTTGCCGAGGTCATTTCAATTAATTCAATTAAAAGTTTATGGTACTGCTTAACCTTAATAAAAGAATTTTGTGAAAAGGAAAAAGGAAGAAAAACTAATTTCAGCAGTTGACTGGGACTTTAGTGATGATGAAGATTTCTCTCATCTTCTAGAAGATTAGAAATATGAAATAGTTTCTGGAAATATTTTGCTTTCCAAATTTGTGCATGTGAACCATTTCCTATAACACGTTTTTAAAACTGAACGTTTTTTTCTTTTGTTGCTAAGCTGAATTTGAAAATAAATGGAGACAAGAAATCCTGCCTTTTTGTTCTTTTTCTGACTTCAGTTTATTTTAATTTTTATTTTGTTACAGGTAACATATTAATTAGAGATCAAACTATATTTGAAAAGTTAAAAGATTAATCAATGAAACAATTGTTTTTCTTTTTATAATTTGACAAATCGAAAAAGCAAGAGTCGCTCTCCTCCTGAATTTTATTTTCAAAAAAGTGTGAAACGGGATGATACGATGAGACAAACAAAAAAAGTTTTTAAATTAACTTGATGGGGTGCACAACAAGTTTTATTCTGAATCACTGACTTTTAATTTTTACGGCAAAACAATCATCATCTTACCTTTCTGAACGATCCCAGATACCACTGTAAAAGAAACTTGGAAAAGCATGTCCGACATGAAATGATCATGTCCGACATGGACACGATGCACGTAGGACATCGTGTCCGGCAAGGGACAAAAAGTTATTTACAGGCCTGTACACGTAATATTTGTTAGTAGAGATTTTGATTACTTTTGATAGTATTTGCTTATTTGTCTACCCGAAAGTATACTGTGGTATCAAAATTAGGTTTAACAATTTTATTTTCTTCTTTTGTACAGAAAACCTGTATACAAATTTGATTGTATGATGTTGTAAGATAGTTTTATTTGAGTTACAAATAGGACACTTGTCAAGCTTCTGCAACAATAAAGATCATACATCTTATATTAAGATGAAATTGTCTTACATATTGATGAGTTTGTTGATATGCAGTTGTTTAAGGGAAAATATTAGTTGCATTTAGGTACGTGTCCATAGTAACTTCTCAGTCACTTTTTAACTCCTCAGCAAAAAATTTTAAGAGAAACCTTATCATTTGACCGTGAACAATTTCATTTCATAATAACTTCAAAGTAAGTTTTTTTGTGGCATTAAATTCAATCTGAGTATCAGGTCGATGGTAGTTATACTGTAATTATTTAACGATATATTTTTCTCATGGTTATCAATGTACACACAATAATTGGTAAAATGTTTGCAACTTTGGGGAAATATATAGTCGCATTTTTGCGAATCTTGTTTGTTATTTGAAGAAAGTTGATTCACAATTATCTGAGACACAATTTGACAGAAGAATGACTTTGTGAACCGGCTGTTAAGTTTAAATGGAAGCCCTGATGTTTTGTTAGATGAAGGTGAAGCTATCATGTCTAGATATTTAACTTTTCATTTTGGCAGTCTGTAATTATCTAAATCACTCAACAAGATGACTGGAGGGTTCTAATAATTGGCTTATGTATTTAATAATAGTGCCCCCTATAAATAACGCCCATTCTAAATACATACTCGAGGGTTCATGGGGTGGCAGAGCGGAATCTATAATAAACTCATTGTGTATAATCCTACGTGTTTTCGTACTTCAACGTAGCCTCCCTGTTCTAAGTTACACTACTGATGTCATTTTATGTTTTTAAAAAATCTTCTAGTGTAAAAAAGAAATATACAAAAAGAAATATATACTTGTATGAGCTGTCACCAATCATGGCCATAACAGCAAGGAAAAAAAGAAATAGAGATAAAAGAACTTTAAGTTAGTAGGTGCGGCCATCAAAAACATTCACATAATTTAATAAGAATCAGTGCATGGGTTACTTAAGCTTTCTTTTCTATTTTCTTTTTTTCACAGAGGTTTGTTCAATTGTACTCATGGGTTTAATATAAGAAAAAGTTTTCAAGGACTTTACCGAGTTTTAAGGTGCAGGCCTGTAAATAATACAATGTCCTACGTGCATCGTGTCCATGTCGGACATTATCATTTCATGTGGGACATGCTTCTCAAGGTTTCTTTTCCACTGGTATCTGGGATTATTTGGAAAGGTAAGATGATGATTGTTTCGCCGTAAAAATTAAAGGTGAGTGATTCATAATAAAACTTATGCACCCCTGAGGTGCATAAATTTTTAACATTAACTTGATGGGCCCCGTCAAGTTATGTTAAATTGTCTCTGTTTGTCTCATGGTATCATCTACACTTTTTTTTATAACATTCAGGAGGAGAGCGACTCTTTTGCTTTTTCAATTCCTCAAATTATTAAAAGAAAACAAACAATTGTTTCATTGATGAATCATTTAGCTATTCAAAAAAAAGTGATCTTTCTAATTAATATGCTACCTGTAACAGAATAAATAAAGGACAAAAATAAACTGATGTCAGAAAAAGAACAAAAAGAAAAAATTGAATCTAGCTGATGGTTTCTATCTTGACTGAAAATAATGAACCTTTTATTCATTCTTATTTTCAAATCAGTGTAAACCAGGTTACTTGTAAATTTTAAACAGTAAACAAAATTAATAATTAATTAATGAGTTTATGTCCTGTATCTTATGATATTCATTCTGCACACTTTTTATTCATAGCATGTTCTGCCCAATTTTTATTCCTTGTATGTTAGAGTTCAAAATGGCTGATAGAAACGGTGATAAATTCCTGTCGGACATAATGTCCGGCAGTACAGGATCTCATGTCGGACGTACCACATTTCTTACCGGACAATGTCCGATGTCCGACGCTTATTTACAGGCCTGAGGTGTTAAGTAGAATTTGTATAGACAACAGTGGCCTTTAATTTTTTTTCAATTACAATTTTTAATTATTTCCTTATCCAGATCGATCAGTGGGAAAATTTGGACAAGGTTGCCAAAACTTTTATTCTTCTCATGTTTAGTTTTAGTAATACTAACGTTACAGTTTTTTTTGTTACGGTAGCAGCGAAAGCGAATACCGTATTAAAACACCCTTGGACTCCTACTACTACTACTCCTACTACTACTACTACTACTACTACTACTCCGGCCGAAACGGCAGTTTTTAGCCTACGATTTAGAGTATGCGAGTCCCCACTAAAAACTCAATATACATTCTAATGAACGAACGCAGCCTTTTGAATTTTCGAAGGTTTTCAATCACATACATTGAAAATATGTTTTCTTTGATATTTTATCACTTAATTGATGAAGGAATGGATATTAATCAAATAGGTCTACATAAAACTGGGACTTTTAGTTACTTTTATGGTACTGAATCAATGAACTTTGGCACTTGAAAATAGATATGTTTTTCGTGTCAAAGCACAGATCAGACTTTCTTATTACTTTCTACGTTTGTTAGCTATCTGTTCTGTCTTTGAACATCAAGGTTTTCAAAAATCGAGTTAAAAAAAGGCAGTTATCTGTTTGAATTCATTTTCGGTTTCAAAAAATTATAATTCAAAACATACATTTTTTTTTCTGAAGAAACGCGGGTTTTTTTTCTACATAAGCTCTTATAAAAAAAACGTACGTTATAAACAGCTCATGCATGTATAATTCTTTTGTCTTCTAATAAATTAAATTGCTGGTGTGTTGCGATTAGACCCTATTTACACGAGTTAGTAATTTTAAACATTATAATATCATTTATGCCTGTTTTCCACCAGTAAGATATCTCAAGAAATAACGTTTACAGAACGTTTAAGAACTTTAAGTAAAATTTCAAATTTAAAAGTATTCTTGTGGCAAGTACTTTTGCTGCTACCGTTTTGCGCCATCTGGCTCTTGTTTTACATCAAACCTGTTTTGTTTCCTGGAAAAAAAAGAAACTTTGCATAGATACAATGGCATTAAATTGTTATATGTTTCAATTATATGTTTTAATTATTGTTTTTATTTAGAATGTCTCGTGGGAAAATATGGACAAGGTTGCCAAAATGTTTGTCAGTGTAAAAACAATGCTGTTTGTAACAACACTGATGGTTCTTGTAATTGCTCTACTGGATGGAAGGGAACTTTTTGTGAAACCAAATGTAATGGTTTTTGGGGTGACAATTGTAAAAACAAATGTGAATGCATCAATGGCGTTTGTCATCATGTAACAGGGAAATGTTTATGTAACAAAGGTTATATTGGGAAAATGTAAGGTTTTTACGTTATTAAAGCTTTTAGCTTACTTTTATTTTGCATTAAAAGAGTTCTTACTAATTAAACTGGTAATTGACATAAATATTGACAAAACCAACATATTTGATGAAAAATTGGTTATTATTGAATTTTCGTTAACATTGTAAGCCAGAACTATTTAATTATTTTGAATCTATTGTTATTTTAAGTTCTTATCTATTTAGCTATTTCTACACACATACTAGAAAGTAATCTAGCACGAATGTCTTACTTTTCTAAGAAAATCATATAGTTAAAGGACTTGGAAAAGAAAAAGATTGAACTGGGTTTTTTTTGTCTCATTTATGGATGCTGTTAGGACCTAATTTGTACCCTATGGATTTGTGCAACATAGTAAAATTTTGATACTCTTTGTGAAACAGCAGCCCTTTGCCTTTATTATAGGTGTGATTTAAAATGTCCTGAAGGAACTTATGAACAAGACTGTCAATTGAATTGTACATGCTATAATGGTGCCAAGTGTGATCATGTTACTGGAATGTGTACATGTGCTGCAGGATGGCAGGTGAAAAAATTGAATCACGTACTTTGTATTCCAATTTATAAACTACTTGTGTGAGGAAGTTTGAGATTTGATAACCAACTTACAACCAAGTATAGGATACCAGGACACATTTACAATTATGAATACTATTCAGAAGTTTAAAATATCTTTACTTAAATTATTCAATAAATTTGCAGTTTCCTTTCTGTAATCATCTTTAGGGCCTCACATGTAATATGCCTTGTTCAAATGGCATGTTCGGACTTCAATGCAAACAAAAGTGTCAGTGTGGTGTAAACTATGAATCTTGTGATCCTGTAAATGGAACATGTTCTTGTTTACCTGGCTTTCAAGGTCAACAGTAGGTTCTAGTTTTTGTTTTTTTTGTACTGTAAAAACTATGACATAAAGTTCCTCAAAAAACATGGGTCAATGTTTTTCTAGAAAACTTGTGTTTTTTTAAGCTAATTCTTTTTCTTGTAAAAGCAAATCTAATTTTCTTTAGTGTAAATTTTTCTTGCACCAAGAATGCTGTAAATACGTACAGAAACAGTAGAACTTTTTTGATGCTTATTTACTGATGCAAAGATCAAACATTCTGTAACCTAGAATTTCATTGATTTAAAAGAGAATTTCACATCATCATCTTTGTAACCTAAGTGAAAATAAAAAATCCAAATTTGGAAAGCAAGATGATATGATTGAATGATTTGGGGTGGTTTAAGAATTGCTTGGAATTGTTAGTTGGCACTAGTTTACATGAATTATTAATTTCTGGTGTTTTACCCCTGGAGGATGCGTGAGGCCATTATCATTGTCTTTAATGACCACTAATGAACTGCCATTATGATAGCTCTAGAAAATTTTCTCTTTTTCATTCAGTGTAGCAAATGTTCTCCTTCATAACTAAGATAGTAAGATAGTAAAGATATAGTAAAAGTGTTTCTTTTTTTTTTTTTTTTTAGTTGTGACATTAAATGCAGAAACTTCACATACGGAAAAGATTGTAAACAAGACTGTGTATGTCAGAAAAACACAACAAAAGAGTGTGATACTGTGAATGGGATATGTATATGCAAAGATAATTGGAATGGCAACTCATGTGAAAACTCTTGCGGCATCCCTGTTATTACTGGCAACACAACATCTGTAGATACCTGCATAAAGAAATGTAATTGTACAGAAGATCAAGGTGATTGTCAATCCAGCACTGGAAAATGCATGTAAGACCAGTTCACTATGCTGAGTGCAACATTCCAAGCTCTGTTATTAATGTTATTATTTTTGTTTAACAAAGATTTGAGCTATTGTTTTTTTTTCAGATGTAAACTGGGTTTTAATGGAACGAAATGTGAAACACCTTGCCCTAAAGGAACCTTCGGTAGAAATTGCGAGGGAATTTGTCAATGCTTGCATGAAGGCAACTGTTCTCCTATAGATGGTACTTGCAATTGCACAGTTGGTTGGTCTGGGAAAACCTGCAGTCAACCTTGTGATAAAGGCTTGTTTGGTGCAAATTGTTTTCAAAGTTGCAGGTGTGGAGTTCATGGTAATTGTGACAGGTTTAGTGGAAAGTGCACGTGCTTTGATGAGTATCAAGGAGAAGATTGCTCAGTTAGTAAGTGCTTGAAGACTCCATAACTTTGACAAGATGCATCATGAAAAAAGTAATCAATGTATTGTGCTTGGAAATCTTTAGAATGTCCAGATTGGAAATATGGTATTGGTTGTATGAACGACTGTACTTGTATTACAGACAACACAATAAGGTTTGACTGGCACTTTTTTGTTTTTTTCAATTGTTTTATTTTGCATATGGGTGTTTTTTCCAGGTGTCATGCTATTAAAGGAAACTGCTCTTGTGCAATTGGATGGCTGCTACCAAATTGTGATAAAGCTCAAGGTATATAATATTTTTAATGTATATCACAAGTATGTGAAAATCTGTTGCTGGGACACCTGTCTGATTATTTCTACATTATTCTAGGTTTTGCTAATCTTTTCCTTGTAGTTTGCCCAGAAGGCTTTTATGGACAAAATTGTTCTCAATCATGTGAATGTGTAAATGGTGCTCACTGTGATTCTCGTGATGGCAAATGCACTTGTACACGTGGGTTTTACGGACAGCGGTGTCACTTGGGTAGGTAGTTGTAATGAATTTCTTCTCAAATCAACATCCTGTCATTCATTGTTATGTTTTTCAAATTACACAGGTGTGTGGTTGTTATAAACAAGACATTACCAAGACATGGTACAATTTATTCATGGAAGTTGCTATAAAATCACCCTCTGTAAAAAATTTAAATTGCTTGTAATTACGGTAGCAGCGAAAGCGAATACCGTATTAAAACACCCTTGGACTACTCCTACTACTACTACTCCTACTACTACTACTCCGGCCGAAAGGGCAATAAGTCTGCGATTTAGAGTCTGCTAGACTCTGCTAATAACGCAATGTAAATTATAATGAAGGAACACAGCCTTCGAAAGGTTTCACATATCAAACATTTAAAAGGACGTTTTCTTTGATGTTATGATATAATTCATGAAAGAATGAATATTAATCAAATAGATCTGCATAAAAATGGAAGTTTTAGCTATTTATGCTAACTGAAAATACATAGATACTTAAAATTTGGTTATATATAGTTTTTCTTGTTAAAGCCCATCAGTTCAAAACTTCTTATTACCTTGTTTGTTAGTTACAACACTGTTTTGTGTATTAAGAAGACTTTCAAAGATCTAGTTAAAAAAGGCAGTTATTTGTTGGATTTCATTTTTGGTTTCATGAAATTATAATTAAAAACATATATTTTTTTTTTCTTTCGAAACGCGTGTTTTTTTTCTACACATGGTCTTACATAAAATGTTCTTATAAAAAAATATACACCTCACGCATGTATAATTCTTTTGTCTTTAATAAATTAATTTCTGGTGGCTTATGACTAGACCCTTTTTACACTAACTTATCATTTTAACATATTGTTTATGCCTGTTTTCCACCAGTGGGATAAAAAAAACACAAGCCTCAAAGAACTTTGTAGTAACTTTTCATAACTTTAAGTACAATTGCTGCTACCGTTTTGCGCCATCTGGCTCTTGTTTGAAATTCAAATTATATTGCCAAGACCATCGTTGTCAGAAATCAAGCTTTAAAAAAATTATCCAATTCATTACATTATCCTCAGGAATTTTATATCCCAATGAAAAGTCTATAATGAGTGAAACATTTCTATTTGGGACAATACCTAGTGGCAATACCTAGTGGCCGTCCCAAGTGAAAGTTTGTTAGGTTTTAGCTTAGTTCTGCCACATTCCTAGACGTAAAGAAGAGATTACATCAAAAATACAATTTTGACTTAAATTGTTCCCATTTTAATAAAGGCTTATTTATAAAATTTTATGAAATACCATGTTTCGCCTTTGATAAAGAATTTATAAAATTTACTAAGACGTCACAGTTGCACTAGAATTTATTCATAAAAGAAATGTCAGATTCTTTCATTTTAAATGAAAATCATGAGACAACATGTCTTCTTTAAAGACAGATACTGTCTCTTCCATTTCTTCTCAAGATTACTCTTGGGAAAGTTCAAATGAAAGTTTGGATGGTGATTTAATGTATAGGACAGGAGGGCTATCGAATATAAGACAAGATGCCCTTACGGGCAGAAGGATTTCTGCAAAATCAACTGAAGTATGAAAAATAAAAGACTATGGTAACATTCTTGAAACTTGAATGATTTTGAATGATTGAATTGTTGAACGATACAATACAACATCGTTCTGCTCGGTGTAGACTGCACACAGCAGGTGGAGTTTGTAACAGACAAAGTGAAATGAGTCTTCTTATTGAAATTTTGAAGTTACATGTTGAAACAGCTGGCCATAAGTGTGCTACCGGTGAAAATTTTCATGAAAAATGATTTGAAATGATAATGTTGACTCTTTTGAATGTTTGAATGAGAAATGAAGAAAGTACTCTTATATTCAATTACATAAACACTAAACAAATTACATAAAAGAAACGTAATGAAATAATTTACTCCAACACAATAAAAGAAAAGTTTATAAAAATTCTTGAAGAAATTCCAAAAAAAAGAAGGTTGAATGATTTTTCCGCATAGCGTACATTTGTGATTACACATGCACCCCAAGGCATTAAGAAATGTTATTGTGAAATTTCATTGCATGCATGTATACACCGCCAATGAACTTAATTTACATCCAAATGAAGATCATTCATAATTACGGGCATTGGCAGTATAACTTAGCTAGAAAAACATCAAACGAAAAAAAAGACACCTAATGTTGTAGCTGAGGAGTAAAATTTAAAATTAAAAAGTATTGCAGCCTACACATGAAAGAAACGAAAATCTTTTGTATCTAGAAAGACTTAAGCATTTGGATATTTAGACATATTTTCCCTAAAACGAAAACATACCTTTTTTTCTCTGTTTACAAAGCATTGAAAACTTCTTAATTTCTAAATTTTAGTTAGAAAATAATGATCATAGTACAGTAGAATTACTATTACAATCTATATTCTAATACGCGCTGTGCATCCGCTTTTTTTCACGCTTTCACTCTCTAAAAGTTCGGGTCGTTTTTGCGGTCACTTATTCACAATGGAGTGTCAGACCACGGCGGTTAATATTTTTCTACGATTAGTATAGGGGAAAACATTGCATTGCAATTAATCGTTTCAAATGTTTTGATAATTCGCGAGACAACAACGAAAGTATTACGCGAAGATTTATTTATGTTTTTAGGGTAAGTACGCTTTAGAACCTTTTTGTTTGTTTGTTTTGGTTTTCTTATAGTATTAATAAGGTTTCTGCGTCATTACTTTTCAAACAAAGAAATGAATATCATGACATCTGGGTTCGTGAAGAAAATCGCAATTGTTTTTAATTCACATCTTGACACTTTTGCGACTTTCGCGTTTGGCTTTTATTTACATTGGGGTGTGAATTTCATGAACAGTTACAGCGATTTTAATCTTTTTGTTGTTTACCTGTACGCACAATTTATTTTTACTACTGCATATATCGTATCGTGAAAGATTTAATACGAATATTTTGATGTGTTTCAGATATTCTGATTAAAATTTTTTCTTTTCATAACTCCAGTGTTGAACTAAATATGCTTTAGCCGGAATACCTAGAGATTATTAATTAAAAGAGTGAAGAGTGTTTTTTTCTGTATTGACGTTAGATATTTTTAATCAAGGGGAACCATTGCATTGCATCTTCAATTTGTAAGGTAAAAAGTGAAAAAAGTGGACGCACAAGGCGTTTTTTATTTTTGATGAATTAAAACCCGTGTTCTACACGCTGTTCTACACGGGATACTTCTAAACATTCTACATTCCAAACAATTGAGGAACTATATCATACTAAAATTCATTATACTAAGCCTTTCTCTCTCTGTTCAGCTCACATCGATTAAAACATGTAAAAATTTTTTACACGGGATACTAGTATTATTATAATTTTCTAGTATAGATTTTCTATTAATCTTCAGTTTTGGATATCTATATCATCTTTTTACTTCATTATAAAAAATGTAAATGGCTACTTCGACTAAACATGCATGGTAACCCACACACGAAATTCAAAAAAACTGCTAGGTTTGGACAGTAAGAAAAAGAAGAATAACAAGATGCCCTGACAGGCATAAGGATTTCTGCAAAACCACTGAAGCATGAAAAATAAAAGACTTGTGACATTCTTGAAATTTGAAGGTTGAATGACTTCTACAAATTTTTGATCACACACTCCCTAGGAATTCATGAAAGCATAACTGATACTATTATATTAAAATATTCTTTATTCGGTTGGCACAAAATAATACAAGTGCCATATGGCACAAAACGGTAGTAGCATTTCAAATAGATCTAAATTTATTTGTCTGAAAGTTGGCATGACACTTTGTCAACCTTTGTTCATCTCCTGGGCTGATGGCAATTTACGTTTAAAAATATCTGAATAGGTCTTAACTAAAAACTCCAGAAACTATTAGATTTTTTAAAACAGTATTTTTAAAAAGAAACTATATAAGAGCCAAAAGAGAAAAAAAAAACTTTTTGAAAAAAATATGAGAAGCAAAGTAAAATGCGAAAAATTCATCAGAAATACTATGTTTTAAACTAACTTTGACAGGAATCAAAAAAGTAGACAAAATACTCACTAGCTAGCTACCAAGCATTTAAAAATGTAGCTTTTAAAAAGTTTAAATTTGAACGACTTTGATGAATTTTGTTAACTGGAAGAGAAGCACCAGACATTGCCAACAATTAAATTTAATTCAAAAATATCATTCAAATTTATTGAATCATTAAAATTTATTACAAGCGATGCTTTGAATGGGTGAAACTGAAGTTCTCCATTGTGTTTTTAGTGGGAGTAATGTCTATTTTTTTGTGAATAAGTGGCAAAATAATAAAATACTTATATAAAGAATGTTTTTAAAGAATGTTTTTCATTCAAAAATATCATTCTAATTTATTGAATCATTTCATGTAAAGGCATGCACAAAATTTAAAAAAGACGCTAGGTTTGGACAGCAGAGAAGAAAACCAAAACCAAAGCCGGTTTTAATGTATTTCTTCCTTTCGCAAAAATCCAAAAAAAGAAAAACCAAAGCTGCTTTTGATGTATTTCTTGCTTTCGCAGAAATCCAATAATGAGTTACAGTCAAAGAAGTTTTCTGATGGGAGCGAAAATATAATGAAGTGAGAGTGATGAATGCGAAAACAAACTTAATTCAAGTCATCTGTCATATAATTTCTATAGATGGAAACATAATTGTGATCTTAATTACGAATGCTTTATTAGAAATATAGAAATCAAGATAATACTTTTAGAAATTTTCAGAATAAGGGAAACCAAATTGCAAAGATCTTTTTTAATTGTGCAAGTCTCCGAACACATTGCCAGATCTTTTTAGTTATTTTTAAAAGAAACTTTAGAAAAATTAAAAAAGACTAGAGTAAAACATGCCTTGTGTTAGATATAGAAAAATGCGTAAAAAGGAGCAAACTTTCTTCTTCTACTTTATTTAAATGATTTGTAAAAACTACAACTGACTATCTAAGTGCAACTGTTATGTGATATTTCATTTGTGATTTTCGGTTAAACTTCAAACTTTAATAACTACTGAAAGAATTGTGTAAAATAAAATGAAACTTAAAAGTCATCTTTTACAATTTATCATCGATTTGTTTGACAGAAACCATTACATAATTTTGACGTTAATTCTCGTTTAATGAGCTTTTTAACTAGAGATGTATCATGCTTTTTGTTATTGTGATACTTCATTTAAGAATGTGTCAGTGGAACTTATGGTCAAGATTGTGAATCAATTTGTGCTTGCCAAAATGGTGCTTCGTGCAATCACGTAACTGGTAGCTGTAATTGTACGGAAGGCTTTAAAGGAACACTATGTGATGAAGGTATAACTTATTCTTTATTTAGAGTAGAACTTCTTCTGTAGATGCTGTTCTTTAACTTAGTATAGCGGTCCTTGGCAATTGTTAAAAAAGAAACAGGAGTTAATTCAAACCCAAAATATAAATCCAAAGAAAATTTTTTCTGAACATTGTTATTCCTAAAATGAGATGTTGTTGTCATGAGATCCAAAGCAACTCAAACCAGTTTCACTTTAATGTATTATGTTTTATGACCGTTGACATGGCTTTGGGCAGTGAAGTGCCCTTCAGTTGTAATCTAATTGACTCTGAAATCTAGCTGGTAACCTCATAAGGTTTCTGCTGTACATGTACTTGATTGATTTAACTATGCGTGACCTAAAGTACAATGTTTTATGTAAATTTGCTGTCCTTTTGAGACATAATGAATGGGTTATCTTTCCTAAGAATGTGATGAGGGATATTATGGATATTATTGTAAGAAAACGTGCAGCTGTGGAAATGGAAAATGTAATAAAAAGGATGGTTCATGTGTTTGTTGGGATGGGTGGACAGGAAAGAAGTGTGATAAATGTAAGAATATAAATTTATAAATTTACGAGAATATACATTTCCCTGTAATGTTATGTCATTCCCTAACTTAACATGTAACATTTCTAGCTTGTCCGCAATGGAAATTTGGACCAGACTGCGTTTTGTCTTGTGGTTGTTATCAGAATAATTCTGTGAAATGTCATGTTGGCAATGGTGAATGCTTCTGCAGATCAGGTTTCACTGGTGAAGATTGCACTCAAAGTATGCGTGACTTTTATTCATACTAATAAAAATATTTTTTGTGATTCAGTCATACTTTTCTGAATTCCTTTAGTATGTAACTCTGGAAACTGGGGTCCTAATTGCAAAGAACAATGTAATTGTGTTACGAGAAATGTGAACTCAACACTTAGTTTGGCATGTGATGTACAAAGTGGTCAGTGTCCTTGCAGAAGAGGCTATAAGGGCCGGAGATGTCAATCAGGTATCACAAGTTTCTCGTCTAATCCATCAATTATATAGTAATTATTGACTTTAGGACACCCGTGGTGGAGTAAAGTATTTAAAATACCCGTGGTTTCTCCTACTACTACTATTCCAAGTTATGAGCGTTTACGTGCAGCGTTTACATGACATCGTTGCCGAATTCGCAAATTTGGTCAAATTCGGACTTTCAGTTGACCAATTTTCATGAAAATTTGCACAGAGCACAATTGAGAGGTGCTGATTTCGAATTTGACAATGATTGGGCAATTTAGGCCAAATTTGGAACAAATTTCGAAAGTTCTTCAATTTTCATAAAAATTTGCACGGATCACATTTGAAAGGTGCGGATTTTGAATTTGATGAAATTTTCCATGTATTAAATTTGATAGGTGCTGATTTCAAGATTGACAGTCATTTTGTCAGATTAGTGTAAAAATGGACAATTTGGGCCCAATTTGGACCAAATTTAGAAAGTTCTTCCAATTTCACAAATTTTGCACAAATCACGTTTGAAAAGTGCTGATTTCGAATTTGACAGTCATTTTGTCAGATTTGACCAGAAATGGGTCATTCGAGCCAAATTTGGACTTAGAAAGTTCTGTAATATGCATAAAAAATTTGTACAACGCACAATTAGAAATTGTTGATTTTGAATATGCCAGTCATTTTTGTTAGATTTGAACATAATTTGGCAATTCGGCAATGTTGTATTTTTGAGACTAGATATGTATCGTTGTGTTACGTCCTGAAGTCTTCAAGCCAAGCGGCTTCTTGTATAATATTATAACTGTTTCAAGAAGTTTAGTGGACATTCTTCAACTTCGTTGAAAAATAATATAAATCGTTTCTTATGAAAGCAGTTGTTTGGCAAAGAGAATACTACTTTCTTGGCTCCACTATTAATAACTCTTGTCATGCAGAATAAATTTTTGGGCGTCGGCAGTAAAATTCAACAGGGAGATTTACGAAAGTTTTGACCTGTCTAAAGTATCTAAATGCTTCAAATCTGCCAATCTTTGCAGTATTTGCATTATTTGCTAGGTTGTAGATTTTCTGAAGTAACAATAGCACTGATAAGTTACTGCAGTTTTGTTGTTATTGCCCCCGCAGCGAGCGTAAGCAAGCGAGGAGGCATGGTAGTTTCACGAGATAGGCTAATGTCAGTTTCCGATTTTGTTCTTCATCCTTCATCATCATCATCATCATCTTCCAACTTTCGTGTTGACATAACACGGTGGAATACAATTATTAGCTGACTTTGCTTTTTTCCCGTTTCAAAGCATGGTACTGTAAGTGGGAGACAGAATGTTTTTTCGTATCTCTTTCCTAATTTATTATTATATTATATTATGTTATTTAAAAAGTTTGTATGCTAAAATTAACAAGATGCCCTTACGGGCAAAAAGATTTCTGCAAAATCTGTTGAAGCATGAAAAATGAAAAATGTTATGACATTTATGAAATTCGACAAAAAGTGCTACACGATCTAAGTGGGCTCGAACCACCGACCTTTCGGGTAATAGCCTAGTAACTAGCCAACTGCACCACAGAACTACATATGTAACAGTAATGTAAAAACCACTATCTTTAGACAGTAAGAAAAAACGGAGGAGAAAAACCAAAGCCGGTTGTAATGTATTTCTTGCTTTCGCAAAAATCCAAAATCGAAATATTTTATGACATATTTAAAAATTCGAAAAAAAACTTCAGAAGATCTACGTGGGGTCGAACCACTGACTCTTAGATTAAGAGTTGACTGTACTAACCAACTGTGCCACGGAAGCCTGTACGTCAGTGTTGATATAAATATATATACCTCTTTTGACTCTTCTGTTTACAAAACGTTGAGAACTTCTTTTTAGTTAGAAAAGAATGATCACAGTCCAAGATAATTATAAGTTTCTTCTATATATTTTCTGTTTTCACCTTAAAATATGTATATATTCTTTAAAATCCATTTAATATTGAGCAAAGAAACTTTAGTAAATCTTTCGCTGACATGCAATGCACGGTGCTTTGGTTTCATGTAAATGCACGCACGAAATTTCAAAAAACCGCTAGGTTTGGACAGTAAGAAAAAAAAGAAGAAGAAAAAAAAAACGAAAGCAGGTTGTAATAGCTTTCTTGCTTTCGCAGAAATCTAATTAAACATTTTTTTTATTATTTTGCGTTGTTTTAGTGAAGTGAACAACAAGGATTTTGAAGCACAGCTTGAAATCTGAAATTTTGCCAACCATACATTTTATGTTTGTATATGTTTTAGCTCTAAATCTTTCATTCAATAAATTATATCAATGCACTGATTTTTGGTGGATCTTGCCATTTTAATTGGATTTCTGTGTATGCAAGAAAGCCATATTACAAATTCTTGTTTTTCTTCTCTAACTGTCCTCCACTAGTGATCATGATCAATAAAACCTTTTTATATTTTTTTTCTTGCTATTTTATGTATATAAACGTTGGCAATTTTTTGTTTTGAATTAGAGTTTGAAACGCAAATTTCTAATGGATTTTTCGCTTTAATTTTTTTTTTTGGAAATTTTTTTTTCTTTTGACTCTTATATAATTTCTTTGACAAATCTTACTTTGATTATAAAATACGTATCCATGTTTCAGATCACGCATGTCTTTTGTTTGTAGCAAATACTTTCTGATATAACTTGTTAAGCCTTATTTAGCTACACTTTTTGAAAGGTGTATTAGCATCAGTGTGACTTAGGCCTAGGAGATAACAAAACGTAACAAACATTTTCATCTGTTTAAGTTTAGATCTATTTAGTTTGCATATTCCAAAGTGGTTTTGAAATACCGCAATTATTGAGTTTGTCCTGAAGTTCAATTGATGCTATCATGTCAACCCTTGCATGTCAACCCTTGAATGAAGGGAGTTATTTTATGCCTGTTTCGATACATTAAAAGTTACAAGTGTTATGACTGGAGCCTCAATGTTACTCGTCTTGTGATCATAATGCGAGACACTTCTAAAACGATTTTGAGTAAATGTTGAGCAGCTCTCTGAGGTTTCCCAAAAACTGGCTTTGTCGAAATGTTTAAGGATATAAGTATGCCACTTACCAGGCCCACAATAGACCAAAACATTTGTTTTCGGACAAAAATTTGTTTTTATTTCCGTTGCATAGCTTGCAATATATAGCTTGCTGTGTGTACAAATTGGAATGCTTAAGCACGGGGGCAATTTTAGCTAAAGCTACATGCTAGTATATATTTTTAGTATGCGAAGAAGGACATTTTGGTCACGGATGTGAATTTTCATGTGCTTGCAACAGAACAGGCATGACTGGTAAATGCCATCATGAGTTTGGACGATGCCAGTGCAAAGCTGGTTTAATGGGAGAAAGATTTTGTAATGAAAGTAAGGATAGCAATTTTTATTTTATGTATTGTAATTAAGTTGTGATGATTACATAAGAAAGTAGTTACACCTGGAAATGTAATGAGTTTTAAACTTCATATAAATGCATATACGTTTGTATTATGCTGTTAAAGGTTTAACATGCAACACCAACATGAAATTGAAAGAAAATTTCGGAAAGTATTATTGCTTCATAAGAAAACGTCTCCATATTAGTTATTTGCTATATCACATCGTCTTTGTTTTAATATAGCTTAATACATTCCCTTTTTCATAACTAGAAATTGTCTTTTTGCGAATGTTTTAGCTTGTCCTGCTGGTAGATTTGGGGAGGACTGTTTACAAAAGTGTTCATGTGATGATTGCAATCCAGTGACTGGGTGTAGAGGTATGTTTGAATGCCATCATTTTGTATATGAATGTTGATCACCAGTTTCTAAAGCTCATTTTGATGATGCATGGAGCTGTCACTGATTGGTGTGTTTCAAGCACTGAAATTACAAAACCTTTGTCCTTATTACTGTCCTTGTCGTGTGGCAGACTCAAAAAATGTTTTTATAGTTTTTGCTGATCATAATGTTGTTGTTATGTTACAATTTCACTCGCTTGGTGAGTTTTCTGTTCGCTCTTCAAGATGCACAGTTAACTAGATGCAGCGTTTAGACTTAATACAACTCACAGGATACTTTGAGCCAAGTAACTACAAACGCACACTGCCAACACCTCATAGCAGGCCGTAACCATAGATTAGAGGCCATGCGTAAGTTAGAAAGATGCAGTGTTTTCTAGAGGAGAAATTTAATAAATTCAATAGAAACCAAAGGATACTTAGGTTGATATCTCCTCTTCACAATTCAAAGAGCATGTGAAAAGTTTCAGGAGTTGATTAATCTTACAAATACCTCCAGAATGAGGGAGTTCCCGAACCGAAACAAGTGTTTCCAATTTTTTATGTCAGCTCAAAATGGTTTGGACAACAATGACAAAATGAATTAATGTCCTTGTTAATTTTTTTAGCTGCACAATCTGCTGGCGAGAAATTGAAAATCTACATTCCTGTTGGAATCATTGTTCTGATCATCCTTGTCTTGATGATCATTTTTATCATCAGAAAGAGAAACAACAATTCAGATGAGAAATACGCAGCGAGGTAAGTTGACTATATGAATAAGGAAAATAAATCTTTTCAGACTGATCCAAAGTTATTTCATGTCAGAGTGCAGATAATTGACCCTGAATCAGAGTTGTTAGTATTGATTCTGTGTGACAATATTAGGCCAGTGCGGCAATATTAATTCTGTGTGGCAATATTAATTCTGTGTGGCAATATTTATACTGTGTGACAATATTAATTTTGTGTGACAATGTTTATTCTGTGTGACTATGGTATTTCTGTGTTGAAATGTTTCTGTCATTCCATGCAAATTTCATTTTTTGTTTTGCAGCGTAAATCTGGTAAACGACGAAGTCAAGTTGACCACTAACGGTATTCTTTATTAATTTGGTCAATTTTTCTTAATTAGGTCAACATTTCTCAATTGGATCAATTTTTTCGTTTTTACTTCAATCCCTTCTTAAAGAGTCTATTGACGGATGAAAAATGTAAATATTATGATCACGTGATCCTAACACAAAATAAAAACAAAACTAGCCATGTGGCAGAATGCGTTTCGGTTCTTTTATTTATTAAAACGAATCTACAGGAAAAAAATTCATTTTTGCAGCTGTTTTTTCAAAGAAAGTTATTTATGTGCATAAACAAAGTAATTTTGTTACAAAAGAGAAAAGAGATGTGTCAAACATTATACCGAATGTTCGCAATTCGCAAGTTGCTGTTTAAACAGAGATTGTTTGCTTTTCAATATCAAAGTGAAAGCTTTTACATAAGAGCTTAGGCGTGGTATTTCAATGACAATAATTGTAGGATAGCACCCTACAGGCAATTCTGTGGAAATATCGGGCCGCTTGGGAAAATGAAATAGACATGCTGTGCTATCATGTGCAGCTTTAGCAGTTTGGAAAAAATAGTTATGATGGGGTTTACAAGGACTAAAAAACTGTTTCAATCATGTATAGTGACACCATAAAAAACTATTTCAAAGTATTTATGTGTTTTCATTCCAAACCTTGTTGCCAGGTTACCTAAAAATTATAGCCAGATTTCAGTATATCTACAAAAAGTTTCACTATTTATTATAAAGTAAAAACTGAACTCACTATTTACAATTTCAGATTTCAACAATCCTTAAAGTTTTTCTAGATCAAGTTGACTATACAAAAACTTGGTCGATAGTATCCAGGTGCAATTTTTTCTCCATTAGTTGTTGTCACTTCTTAACGAAGGAAGTGAAGAATTGTCATAGAATTTGATACATCCACATCAACAAGTGTATCTTCAGAGATTGTTACTTCCTCAGCAGTTTCCTCCTCAACATTCTCTACACCAACAATTCACCTTTAGAAAATATTACTTCTTCAACGGTTTCCTCCTCGATGATAATATAAGAATCACAGATGTCTGACATATATTGACGTTCAGAGATAGACATTCCTTTTTTCTTGTGCATATACTACCTGTGAACTGAAAATTTTACTTCAAAACTATCCATACTTTTAATGTTGAATGTTTTTTATCTTTATTATGTTATTGGAGCGTTATAAACAACGAAAAAACTTTGTAAAAACATCTTCAACCACAATCAGAAATTATAAATGTATAAATCGTCACTCATTCATCCATTAATATCTTCGCAATCAGCATTTGCTAGAGAGAAAATCATATTTCTGAAGCTTCTTAGATAAAATATGAACCCCAGAAAGTAAATATATAAGTTCTGAGTTCAACATAAAGTGTATAAATAAGGCAATTAAGAATCAACTTTTCAGAAAAACTATCCATTTTTGACTCCGAAGCTTTCTTGTTCGAAAGATTTGTTTATATTAACTCGATTTACCAATTTAGAATTTTAATTAATCATCGGTTTTGAGAATAGTAATCGAGTTAAAAGTTAAACTGCTGTGCATTCTATTGTACTAGCCGCCAAGGCGGCGTCGCTCGCTGATTGAAAAGTCAACTGTCCTTCAAAGCGAAGCAACTACTAGTAAATAGCTTTGTATACAGCAACTTTAACTATTGTCCGCTAATATGGCATTTTTCATCTGCAAAATCGCTATTAAAAGTGAATAAAATACATAAACGTGCCATGCGTTTTCTAAACTACCAAGACAACCAAACAGCTTCAAACTTAAGGTATATTTATCAAAATGAAAATTTTATGACAGTTATACGATTACAATATCTTTGTAAAGAGGTTTTTAAATGTCTAATTGGCATTAGCCCAAAGTATATGGAAAACATATTTAATGTGAAAAGATCCACAAGATGCAATCGTAAAAAGAATGAAAATAACTTGGTTGTACCTAAGGTGAAAACATCTACATTTGGAACAAAAAGCATTAGGTCTTTAGCCCCGAAAGTCTGGAATAACTTACCATACCACATAAAATCATTGACAAATATCTCCGAATTCAAAAAGCAGATAAAACAATGGGATGGGAAATTATGTCATTGTATACAATGCAAATTTTGAAGGCATACTTGTGTAACCTAATGTTCAATATATGTAATATATATTTATTTTTTTGTAGTTGTTCTTGTTTTTTGCTTTTTGTTTTGTTTTGTTTTTTCATTATATATTTTTTTAATTTATATATTTATTCATTTTTGTTTAGTCGGTATGGATTAGTTCTTTAATGTATAAAAAACTACACTTTGTAACACCGACTTTAAATAAATATACAAACAAACAAACAATCGCCGCCCATGTTCAGCTTGTGTTGTATCACCACCTGCTCCAAATTATTGCACTTAAAACCAGCGATAAGACTTCCTTTGCTGCTGGCTTTATCGCTTAATAAAGCTCGTTTGCACGTGAAGAGAAATACGTTCCTGGTGTTTCAAATGTTGCATGTTCTTAACTCAGCCGTTTATTGTCGCGGTCACATTTAAAATGTTAGTAGACTTTCTTGCTTTACACAATGCATTCCGAACGTGAACTTCACGTGGTTTTTATTTACGATTTTAAACCAATCAAATATCAGTTTAACAATACACTCAAAACGCAGAGAGAAAAAACTTTTCAACTTATTGTTAGCTTTTGTTTTACGCGCTCTAACATGGGTGCTGTCAGAAGTAGGTGAAAAAATGGCTTTTCTTCTTAAAAAGATCACACGGGAGGAGAAAAAAATGCACGTGCTAAATGAATGAATTGAATAGAAAACGTTCGATCAGATTAAAATAGATTAAAAGAAATCGATTAAAAGAAATTAAGACAACTATTAAGACAAAAGCAAATAAAAATATTTTGTTTCATGATTCTCTTTTTTTTATCGGTTTTTAAATATTTTGATTGCTCGAAAAAAAGGTCACCCGTCTCAGACAGTCACGAAAACGTTAGGATACACTGGCAAACCGAACATGCTGCCACGTTCTGCCACTGCTGCTTTTTGTCCAAAATGTTTAATCAGTTAGTTTCTTTGTATTTAGTTGATGTACTGTTTTCAAAGCCAAGTCAACGTGGAATATAAAACTAACAATAATGATAAAAACAAAACGTTATTCCTATTAGTTCATCAGCCAAAAAAAGTCACGTTCGATTGGGGTTGCAATGTATTTGCTTCGAACTCACGTCGCACACAAAAAAAGAAATAATTTCGCTCACAACTCAATCTACCATTTTGCGTGACTTACAAACAAACAGACAGACAAACAGACAGAGAATCGGCTATTAATATATAGACTAGCCGCCAAGGCGGCGTCGCTCGCCACCCATGTCCACCTGCTCTGTATCACTGTATCAATAAACGTCAAATTTCCTTATAAACGGCTCGTACAACCAGAAGCAGATTCGAAGTCACAACCTCTGGTAAAACCAATCTTTTATCAGTGTAACAATACACTCAAAACGTATAGAGAGAAAACTTCAACTTTTTATTAACTTTTGTTTAAAAAAAGTTACGCGCTCTAACATGGGTGCTATCAAACGTAAGGGGAAAATGGATTCTCTTCTTAAAAAGATCACACGGGAGGAGAGAAGAAAAGGCACGTGCTAAATGAATAAAGTGAATAAAAAAAAACGTTCGATCTGATATAAAATAAAATAGATTAAAAGAAATCGATTAAAGACAACTATTATGACAAAAGCAAAAAAAAAAATATTTTGTTTTATGATATTTTTTTTTTACCTATAGGTTTTTAAACATTTTCATTACTCGAAAAAAAGGTTCACCCGTCTCAGACAGTCAGGCAAGGATACGTTAGGATACACTGGCAAACCGAGATGCTACCACGTTCTCCCACGGCTGCTTTTTGTCCAAAATGTTTTATCAGTTAGTTTCTTTGTATTTAGTTGATGTATTGTTTTCAAAGCCAAGTCAACGTGGAATGTAAAATTAACAATAATGATAAAAACAAAACGTTATTCCTATTAGTTCATCAGCCAAAAAAAGTCACGTTCGATTAGGGTTGCAATGTATTTGCTTCGAACTCACGTCGCACACAAAAAAAGAAATAATTTCGCTCACAACTTAATCTACCATTTTGCGTGATTTACAAACAAACAAACAAACAAACAAACAGACAGACAGAGAATCCGCTATTAATATATAGACTAGCCGCCAAGGCGGCGTCGCTCGCCGCCCATGTCCACCTTCAGCCTGCGTTTGGTTCACGAAAAATAAAATTAGGGATTTGGCAATAATAAGTGTGCCCATGTTGTAGAGCTCGAAAAACTGGTCAAAAAAATGTATGGGATCGTTTTGTTACGACCAACTGTTACGGAAATATTGTTGATCAAAACTTTTGATGACGTCATAGACCCGTCCTTCAAAATAACTTGGCCTAAATTTGAGAACACCAAAAATAAAATTAAGGATTTAGCAATAATAAGTGTGCCCATGTTGTAGAGCTCGAAAAACTGATCAAAAAAATGTATGGGATCGTTTTTCTACGATCAACCGTTTCGGAGATATCGTCGATCAAAATTTTGATGACGTCATAGACCCGTCCCCCAAAAAAATTAGACCCAAATTTTTCGTCACTCTATCGCCTGCATCGCGGACCCCAAAAAACGTCAGTTATCCCTATTGGTTACCGAGATAATTTTCCCTAAACGTCTCATTCGATTAGGGTCTCAATACAATGGTTTCACACTGACGTCGCACAAAATAAAATAAAACAAGATGCCCTACCGGGCAGAAGTATTCCTGCGGATGACTGTAAGACTTTCTGGAGCCTTTTCAGAAAGAAATGAGTGTTAGTTCACGCTTTAAAACCATATGCATAATGCGGAATGATGTTTGCAGTATTTTACATTTTACCTTTTAGCTACGATAACTATTAAACTCTGTTGTTTCATATAAAACTTCAGTCTTGCATCAATTTAGAGATTTTTTTAAAAAGATTTTGCACTCCCTAAAGCATCTTCAAGAAGCAATTAACTAATTAAAAGATTATCTGTGCTTTAAAAGGTGAATGTTTGTTCACGGTTTAAAACAATATGCATAATGTGGTATGATGTTCTTTGTGTTTTACAGTTTATCTTGTAGCTGTGAAAGAAGTAATATTTGTTATTTCATATAAACTGCACTGTTTTGCATCATTTAGAGATTTTTTCAAAAAGTTTTTTATTCATAGTTATATTCCCTAAAGCATCTTCAAAAAGTAATTAAGTAATGAAAACTTTGTCACATTAAGTTTTGAAGGGAAAATCTGTGGCGTAAATAGTAATAACTTCGAATTCATTGGTCAGCGCCGCAAGGTAGCTGATCTTTCATTTCCCCATGTCTGTCAGTCCGTGTGTGTGTGTGTGTGTAATGTTGCAGTTCTATACGCCCCAGTTATACGCCCGTAGTTACTAATTTCAAATTTTCTTAGTTCAAAATCCGAAAGTTTAAAGCACAACATTGATTTTTGGAAAATATATCACTTGTGTGTGACGAATAAATATATTACAATACAAAAAGAGTTCTTTTCATTTTCAGAGTTTCTTTTCAGTAAATTATTTGTTTGAATGCGCCCTCCCTCCACCCTTTATTTTAACGTAGTGCATTTTGGGAGCGAAACGCTGATCAAACTTATCAACAAGAACCAAAATGTATGTATACATTTATGGTTCCTCTAACAGTCGAATTAGTTTTACAGATGCAAATATATAACAACAGTATAAACTTATATTGAAGTGTATTGAATCAAGACATTAGCAACCACGTATCCTAATTGGATGGGATAAAAATTTAGGAGAAAGAAAAAGTCAGGCAAGTCACAGGCAAGTTATTTTCTTCAAAACATTATGTATTAAAGATAACATGTTAGCTTACATACCTTAAGGGAATACTAGGTGATTTTTACTGAGTTATTTATTTTATTGTGTTCTTGTATATACTAGCTACACTTCAATTTTGTAGCTTGAATTTTGAATGTTGTTGAAAGTTTCCATACTACAAAACCAGATCAGAAAATACGGGTTTGAAATTGAAAAGTAATGTTACTTTTTATGATAATTATCCAAGAATCATATATTGTAAGAAATCCTGTTACTACGTACGGTTGTTTCTCCACAAAAATTTCTTGATATTCAAGAAAAACACCGAATTCCCTCGTCAATTTTGGTCAAATCATACGTAAGATGAAACTTTTCTTGGTAAATAAAGTTTCTTTTAAAAAGAGTGCAGTTTCTTATAAAAATAACCGAAGTTTGTTTTTTAAAAAATATCTATTATTTATGAATTACTGTCTCGGTAAGAGTAAGGCATAATAGAACATTGGTATAGTGCGTTTTCGTTTCCTAACGATTTTTCGAGAGGTAAATGTTCGAACTCGTCAAGTCCATTTTGTTTTTACTAGAAAATTAGGACGGCGACTACAAAAGAGTCATAGACAAGGATATTTTGATAACAAACTGATCAATTATTTATAATTGATATTTGGTCCTTGGATGGTCAGATTTCGATTTCCACCTGATACCTATTTAATTAGGTCCTAGTTGTCATGTGACACGGTTGACGACACATGTCATAGTTTTAGACATGCTGAAAAATAAAAAAAAATGAAAGTGCAAAAAATCTTTACCATCCAAAGAGTATCAAAAATAGATCAAATCAAACAAAGTAAAAAATTAGAACCCATATCTGAAGTTGCTTCTTCTCTGAAGTCATCCATGACGTCAGTTGAAAGTAGAAAGTGAGGAACAATTGTTTTTATTCCGAAGAGAATTTTCTGATATGTATGAGCGGTTAAAACAGAAAAATTTAATTTTGTTTGAAAAATAAAATTTTGTTTGTTGTCTTTCATCGCCATCATCTTGGAAGGCTTTTTGCGTATAAATTTTCTGAGTTGAAACTCTAATTATAAGTCTTAAGTACCCTAGGACTTCTTCCTTTTTACTGTCATTCACACCATAATGCTTTGCAATATTTTGTGTGGGTTCGATTCCCCTCCCGGTCCGCTAACTTTGCAATTGGAAAAGTATATTATATAGTTTGAATGATAGTTAAAATACATACACTGTAAGAAATTTGGGTTTCAGATATTCTGCCCTTTTCTTTAAACCGTCTGGAAAGATAACTGATGCACATGAATTATTATAGCCAATTTAATGACGTAATTGCATAAAATTATGGATCATATAAATAAATTTATATAAACAAAAATTTCCCATTTCTGTATGATCTGGTTTTGCGGTATGGAAACTTCCAACAACTGAACAAAAAGTTACCAAAAGACCTAAATGGCACAAATGTAAAATATTTTAGAAGTTAGTTAGAGAAATTGTTATATAATTACAGTAGCAATAACACACATCAGCTCATAAGAAGACAAAGATGAATAAAATATTAAAAAAACACAAACAAAAACAATTATACAATATACCTTATTCATACTCTTATAAATGCTGGAGAATTTCTTGCAGTAATTTGTTTTTGTAATTTTGAGTTGCATAAAGTTTGTCCCGCAAATCTATTTGAATTTTCATGAACTGAATTTTACCTTTTTCGGAATGAAAAGTTTATTTTACTGAGTTTTGTTGACCAATATTAACTAACCTGCAGTGTCTGATCATAGCGGTGGCCCGACTGTCTGAGGCAATCATAAATTGGTTCGGGCCACCAAAAGTTTTGAAAACCAGTGTCCTGGTGGCCCGACTGGACAGGCAGAAAAAGTATAAGTATAAATTGGAAATATGATTTTTGAGCTTTATATATTATAATGTTTGTCTTTGCAATTTCAGCTCATTTTTCTATTTTCTATCAGCTTATTTCTAAGCGTTTCCAAATGAAATTGTATAGTGTTATTGAATTTCGGGCAGTTAAAATTTCCTTCTGGTCACCAAAAAACCAATGATGTCAATGGCCTGGCATAAAACCCAGATAAAATCTTAATATAAGACACTGACCTGCCACCATTAAATTGAGAAATTCAGTAACTATTTTCCCTTCAGGCATAACATTAGAGTTAAAATTATGATTCTGTAATTGAAGTTTCTGAATTTTGTTAAATGGAATAAATTAGAATTAATTGGTGCGTTGTGCAGTTATACATAACCTTTTACACTTTCATTTTTAGTAATCAGCAACTGCTTGGCATTGGATCTTCACGTATCAACAAGAACCAAAATGTATGTATACATTTATGGTTCCTCTAACAGTCGACACTTGGTAGAAACGAAAGTTCACTAGCGTGATTAACCGAACACATAGTTTCTGTAAGAACGTAAAGCTGGAAGCCGGAACTTGTAAAACTGAAATTTGAAGCTTAAATAAAACCGAATAAAGTAACGAAGTTGTTGTAATTGTAATGGCCATATGATTTCTGTTGATGCGTATCGTATTGCCGTATGTAGTTGCTGTCATAGAAACTTTTTAACTAATGAGGAAAAGGATTGTTGTGGAAATGCAAAGTTTTCTTTTATAACGTTTGCCTTGAGATTTAGTTAAAGCGACTTCCATTAGAAAAAATACTCATATAGTACGTTATTCGGCTCATTACATAGAACTTTGCGTTTTTGGTCTCGATGAGACATACGTAGATAGGATGTTAAGTCAGAGGTAGTAATCTGTACGCAATGTCTGGACCCCTTTTTATCACGGGAGGTTTTTACTATATCTGTTTTGGGCGAATGGATTTACATTTTCAATTGGCATGTTCACCAACCGAATACGGGCGTACCCAGATACTAATGAAACTATTTTGGAATGCTGGTCATTTCGTTTGTAAAGTCATTATGATCTTTAGATTTTTGAGCATACAGTTCGCGCTGACCTTAAGGCCTAAGGCCTCTTGTTTAATTACATTCCCGAGAGCATCATAAAAGTTAAGAGACTTTGAAAAATTTTGCCGGAGATCAAGCTTAAAAAGGAACACCGTCAGTTTAAAAATCCATTAGAGAACACTCTTCCGTGGTCGTTTCAAAATACTCCTTTTAAAACTATACAGTATGAAAATCTTTATGTTGTTTGTACCTGAACTTCATAATAATAACCTTTATTTGGCCTTTGCAAAATCATAAAAATTCTGTGTTTACTTTATATCGTCACCTTGATGGTATACACATTTTAAAGTTGTAGAACATTCTAAATTCGACTAGTCAATTAAGAAAGTGTTCATCAAATGATAAATAAAATAGGTAGAAGTTGATGAGGAAGATGAGCTGTGCTTCAAGATTCCAGAGCTTTATAAAAACAGGATAGCTTACCTAGGAACATGAAATAGAAAATTGTATTATATTTAGAAAAAGACTAATAGAAACCTTACGCATTTTTTTAAATCGATGTAAGCATACCGTTTTTGTAGTCGTTCATATCTGATTTGAAGCATCAAAAACTGCTTATTTATCAAGAATGACTACTAAGAGTATTAGTTTCACGTAGATTATCAGTTTGGATCATAAATGTTCTTGATTCTTTTAAGTTTGACAGCCGTATAACCTCTTCTATATCCATATATTCAACCAAGAAATTTTCTCAGATCTACGCTTGCTTCTTCGCTTCCATTTTTAAAACAACTACGGAAAACGTAAGAACGTTGCATAAGACTCACGTGAAACAACATTTCTACCTTGGCATCTGCGATTTAGCCATATGTTAATTATTCCTTTCACTAGAGCTTATATTTTACACTTTTAGAGTCTTTTCAAGCAAAGTACTTGTATACAATGAATATAGTGTGAGTTTAGACTGTTAAATCATTAAAAGAATGTAAGTTGGGAACATTAATGATTTGAGTGGCTATTTCCCATCGACAAAAATTGGTCTAGGTTTGGACAGTGAAAAAAAAAAAAAAAAAAAAAAAAAAAAAACACGAACGGTTTCAAAGTATTCCTTGCTTACGCAGGAATACAATAATCACTCTTACAACTCAATCTACCATTTTGCGTGACTTACAAACAAACAAACGCACAAACAAACAAACAAACAAACAAACAAACAGAGAATCGGCTATTAATATATAGATTTCATCCGTCAATAGACTCTTTAATTATCCCAACTTAATTATTTATGGTCAGTTTTAACCAAGCTGTTATTCACATACTGCCTTAGAGAAGCAATCAGTATTATTTTTGTGCTCTTATACCAAATCAATACGAATAGCAACGAAGCAGGAATGTCTTCCTATCCAAATTGTTTGAGTTGTGAAGAGTTTGGTTTCCAAACGAACTTTTAAATTACTTGTATTTGTAATGACTTCCTAGGTTCCTCTGTTTACGACGAAGGAATAACTTATGCAGATGTCAACACGCACAATCCTAATCCTATCTATGAATCCAGTTTGACCGATATGAAGAATCCGATTTATTCATCCACCAATGATCCGAAATCCGAATATAATGCATTGTTTGATAACAAACCACAGAGAGTTCCTTCTGAGAATTACGCCAAGCTAGGTAAAGTTTCCAATGTCAGTGACAATAACGGTTATGCACATCTTCCGGCTCATGAAAAGATACCGACCGAACAATATGACCAACTGAATTTCCCGCCAAAGAACAACAGCAACGTGCAAGCAAACACTTTATACAGTGATGTGGGGATGTTTCCCAATGGTCGTACAGCTACGAAACCAGCCATGGGAAATTACGATTCTCTAAAACACCAGAGTGATCATGCGACGGCAACCGTGAATCCATGCTACGACCATCTTGGCGGTCCGCAATCAAGTTCCGATAACGTCATGCAGAACGAAATGTACGATAGTTTGCAGCATGCATCCGCCAATAAACCGGTTGAATCCGATTACGCGGTAGCCGATTTGGGAACTTACAATCATTTACAAGGAAAGGCACCCGTAAGAACATTTTCACCATCAGATATGTATGCTGGCGGTGGTGAGAACTCATACAATACTTTACACGATTCTGCAAAGAATTCTGGCAAACAATCACAGAATAACTACGACCAGCTGAACACCTCGTTGAAGAGAGAATCCAGCGAGTATTCTAGAATAGGAAGTATTGGTGGCGATAGTCAGGTATCGGGGAATGAATATGCACCGGTTCTATCTTCAAGACCTACTAAACAGAAAAATGAGAAGAATAAAAGTAAATTTGGATTATTGGCGAGTGAAAAGAAGAAGAAGGTAAGAGTTTTTCTGTTGATCTTAATTGGGATTAATAGTCCAGTTCACTTCAAAGCGTCCAGCTTTTCGGTGAAATGATGCAGAATGATGAAGGCTACCATTATGGTTTTCAATGATGAAGGCTACCATTATAGTTTTTAATGATGAATGCTACCATTATGGTTTTTAATGATGAAGGCTACCATTATGGTTTTCAATGTTTAGAAATGAAAAAATAGAAAAGGAAGAGATTGAGAAAAGCAAGATGGCGTCTGCAAAGAACATATGATTGGCTGGCCAATTATTTCTCGAAACTTAAAAAGATACTTATCATTATTTTTGGTAATTGTTCCATACAAACATACAAACTTGCCTTGCACTTCATTTCCGAAAGAACATTCTTTTTCCTAGATGTATTAATTTAATCTGTTCTGTATTTTCCAGATGTGTTAATTTTCCAGTATAATATTTGAGATTTGATATAAATATGTATTATAGAGATTTTTCAGATTTTTATTTCGAAATGTTCATGCATGCAAAAGAAGTTAAGTTTCAACAAAGTTATTTTTTCATGTTTCACTTCATTAAATTTTGATAATTTTTCCTTTGTTATTTCAAAATTTTAAAAATTTTATTTGGTAAGGAGAATTAAGGGCAAAATCAACCATTCTAGTGAATCAGTTGATAGATATGTTGTTCAGTCCATGGTTGTAAGTGTTCAGTTAGAAGGGAACCGTTCACTGACATCACTTGATTATTCAACAAAATCTCTTTTGAAATGAAATATATATTACAGCGATGAGAGTATGTATGCGACATCTTTTTGTCGTGTTGTTGTTGAATAATTATTTTTGACTTTAATTCTCCTTCACTGATTACTTCAATCATTTAATTTTATACGATCATGTTCCATACATAGTTTTTTATAAAATATTGTGTGTGTTTTTTTAACAGTACAGTTTGTTAACAGTGTGTTGGTTTGGGCACTAGGTGTAAAGTTGCATCTCTCAAAAGGGGGGATAGGAGGGGAGTGGGGTTGAGGGTGGAATAGGGCATTGATGCAAGAGATATTTAAATCGATCAAACATATCGAAGCTGGTAGTTGTTCAGTATCCTATTTCACTGGATGTATTTTGTAGAGGAGGCACCTGTTCTAGCAGAAACTTTTTCATGGTCGTTCTGAATTCTGTGCAAAATTTCATTAAGGTATTGCAAGAGTATATAGCGCAATCCACTACTAACCAGTTCATGTTGAATCAGAGGTTGAATAGAACATGATAGCAACACCGTCCCACACTCCCCCTCACTGTTAAGCACAGTGGCCTTTTAAACGTTATGACTAATATTTTATTGGTTTTCTGGTTTCTTATGAAACGTTTCTTTTCACATCGACTATTTTTTATATTTTATGTTGTTTCTGAGACTGTTAACATGCCACAAATGTTTTGACGAATTATTTCTGTTACTGTGTTCTTATCCTTTTGAAAAAACAACAGTTCTTCTACGCGATAATGTTTTCTTGTGATGTTTTCCACCCAGCAGTGTTTTAGCTTCGCCTGAAACCGAAATAGCCTGGTTGTATCAAAGCCAGCTAGCCTAAGTTATTTTACATGTGGATTTATTATACGTTTCTGAATTCACTTTTATCTCGCATTGAAGCATGTTTGTGAATCTCTCAATGAATCTCGTTCTGATGCAATCGTGTGAACAATTTCAAGTAATTGTCTACGTGGAAACAAGGTCGATATAATAGCTCAGTTCATCAATGTTTCGGTTTTATATTCACCAGAGAATAGAACTAAAATCTCTTGTCGCTTTTTCATTGATTTAGAATATTTCTTAATGAATCAAACATTAGCAAGATGTCTTAGAAGAGGTTCCACTTGTATGCAGCTCACCAGAGAGTATCATGTTGGCTTGTTTCAGTCTCAGATACTTCCTAGAAAAACGATCAAGAACTCTGTGAAGATATTGAACCAGTCTGCTGTCCTTCGACTGGCTTCGCAAACGTTTGGATCCACCAGAGCAGTACACATCGATGTGAGAAATAACACGAAACACAAAACTGTCCTGTTCTATTTGACGTCAGCTGCTGTACTTGCTTGTGGTTTATCATATGCTGCTGTGCCCTTATATAGATTGTACTGCCAGGTAAATTTTTATTGTTGATAGGTTTGAAGAGCTTGGTTACTACACTCAGATCTCGATAACTCCAACTAGTTAAGTAATCTTCAGTTAATACTCTCATATAAAAATCTCTCGATCATTCGAAATTTCTTGAAGCTGAGAAGCGCTTTGTAGTGAAAGTAAGCGAGAGGTAACTGTATATATTTTCATGACCATCGATTCTACGGGAACCCTGAGCTGAATGAAGGATCCCACGTACCTATTAAGTTTGAGCCATGCAATCAGTCATCTTCCTTTGACATTTTAATTTCTAAACTAAGTGGATTATAACTGTTGTGGTGGCTGGCTTGATTTGGTCACTGGACAAACTTGCAACTCCTTCAACGGAGTATTCACCCGGCAGAGATCACCATTTCTTCTAAGACTTTCTCAAACACTGTCTTTGAATCCATGACTAGAGAGCACAGTAAGAACATTTCGAGATAAATACCGCAAAATATTGGAATCACCAGCCAAGAAGATTTCTTCATTAAAGCGACTATTGTTATTGGGAGACGTAGAAGAAAAAGTGAAGAGCAAGTCTATGTTTTTTTGTAAATCACTCGCCCACTCAAGGCCGAAGTCACTACAAGGAATGGGGCTACATATTCCGGATGTTCATCATAGCGTTAATCTCCCCGACTAGCCTTTATTTCCCCCGAAATACATCAGGGAATCAAGCTAGTTGCAGTACCTCCAGGAGTCGTGACTTTTTCAACACCCGACCTCACCGGGGTTTGAACCCTCAATGTTGGATTCCTAAGCTCAATGCTTTAACCACTAGAGCAGTACTGTGAAGAACAAGGCTATGTTAAGAGCAGTACTGTGGAGGTGTGCGTGATGAAATTTTGTTGGTTGTTTTTAGGCATCGGGATATGCTGGTACAACGAAACGAACTGAAGATGTTGGTGACAAGCTTCAAAGTATGGAGCGTGTGAAAGAACGTATGTTAACCATACGATTTGAAGCAGGAACGAGTAAGAAATTATTATGGAGATTCAAGCCGCAACAAAAAGAAGTGAAGGTGAGTACAGGAACCTGGTTCTCACTTAATCCATCATTCATCTTTTCCGTTACTTCTATCAACAAACTTGTATACGCTCCATGTAAACCCAGTAGTCGTGACGTCACAACGACAAAGAGAAATTTCATTGAAATTGTGGATATATTTCTTTAGAAATACACTCCTCCACAGTGCTTTTTTTAACTAATGTGCTCGCTGTGATTATAAACGACTAAACAACCATTGACAGGTTGTCTAGGTTACAGGTGAGGCGAACTTCTCATAGCTTCTTAAGCTTAATTACTTTGGTGGACCAAATAAATTTGGGATATCTTTCCATCACTAGACGAACTCTATCTGCAATTATCCGATATTTGTGCGAGATATAAACACGACAGTGGATAATAGAACTGTTACACATAATCTCAGTTTAAACGCTAATATTTTGTCAAAAACTATCAAACCCAACTTCGTTTGGATATGTTGTGTTCTTAGACGTTAGTTGCTTGACTGTAACTTTCACTTAACTGCATGTTAGTATGGGGCCACGAATTATCTTATCAACACATGGCAGAGTGATAATAAAATTAGGAAACACGAAAATCAATGGAGAAAGGTCAATATGTGCATGTTAAGTTAGGAACAAGTTTAATAAATATTTCGTTGCAACGAAAAAAACTTAAAGAATAAATGGAGTTGAAAACCTTTAAAACTCCCTCAAAAGCAAATCTTCATTCAGTTCACTTAACCGCGATTTACAATGCTCTATTCTGCGCATGCGTTTCAAAACCAATAAAGGTGCGAATATTTTTCGGAAGGTCGAAAATATGGAAAGTGAGGTGGAGAAGTGATCTGTGGTGGGGAATGGAAATAAACTTCGATTTTCAAGAGAGCAAGAGAACGGTGTTGGGTTTTGAAACAAACGTCCACGATTATTTCCAAAAGCAGATTATTTTCCTAATCCTCGAAAGCCACGCCGACGAAGAGCACTTTCATTCAAATAGTGCGTATACTTCTTTAGAAATGCACTCCTTCGTACAGTATAGGCAACAAATTTACCCATTAGGTAATATTAGGTAATACCTGTCCAGTATCTTCTTTCAGCATCACGTTGTCAATTCCCAAACCAAATGTCAAATGTGTTATCTTACCTTATTCACCACACTTTCCATTGATTTTGAAACGCATGCGCCAATAAAGCATTGTCACCCTAGGTTTAACTGATGTGTTGTAAACCAGTTAATTAGCTAATCGTATGTTAAATGTATGATATAATTACCATGACGTAATGAAAGTCTCAACTGATTGCTAAAAGGACTTTACGTAATCGTACCGTTTCTTGATGAGCGTTTTCATGAAAAAATGATGCGGATAAATTTTCAACTTCTTACTAGTTCTCCAATTGACTGACCAATCAACTACCGGCCAATGTTTTAACTGACCAATCAACAACCGGCCAGTGTTTTCTCGTTTTCCGACTGTTTTATTATCGACCGATGTTTTTGACCGGTTGTCTGATATGCCACCTTGACTGTTTTCTCCGATATTTAGGTTGCACCTGGAGAGACAGCTTTAGCCTTTTACACTGCCGAAAATTTGACTGATCGACCGATTATTGGTATCGCTACGTACAACGTCGTACCTTTTGAAACTGGTCAATACTTCAATAAAATACAGGTTAGTAAGAGGGATGTTTCCATATGTAATTGATGTTTGTTCCCTCTACCTACTTCAGTACAACGAGTAGCTTATACTTACCCCAATGGCCGAAATCGTCAACACTCACTTCGATGAAGAGCGTTTCAAGTATATACTTTCTACAGAAATGGACTCCTTCGCAGTGATTTTTTTAACAAATTTGCCCTGTGAGGGTAGGTATTGCTCGAACTTGCGTGAAAGCCAATGTGCAGTCAGGCAAAGGCTCCTTCGTACTCTTCCTCGCTCACCTTGATACAAGACATAATGTTTAAGAGAATATCGAGGGTAGTGTAGAGATAAAAGTCTTGTATGTTTGTCTTTCCATTGTTGGTGAAGTGAACATTTATCAATAAAATTTTATTTGTTGTTTTTGTTTAAAACCCAACCAACCAAAGGTGTAGAGATGTTGCTAATGTTTCAAACTGATGGTCAATACTACAAATGGATTTTTACTTCTAGTGTTTCTGTTTTGAGGAACAGCAATTGAATCCACATGAACAGGTTAATTTACTTATTTATTTATTTGTCAATTTTTTTATCCGTTAACTTCTTAAGCTTGGTTCCCACTAGAGTTAAAATGAGATAGAAATGAGATAGAAATGAGATAGGATGAGATGAGATAATTTTCGAATCTAATGAGAATGCTCTATCTCATTTTCAGAATATTTGATCTCATTTTTATCTCATTTTCATCTCATTTCTATCACATCTTTGGAATCAAAATTTTTTGATTCCAAACGAATGAGATAGAACATCTTCAAAGGTTCCGACGAACGTTTTTTACATTTCCACGTGTTTCTTTTTCAAATCACATTGTGCATTAATTCTTACGATGATTTTTATGTGTTTTCTTGTGTGTTGTGTGTGAAGTACGAGATAGTGAAAATGTCACGTACCGAAAAAAATATTCTCTGTCGTGAATCTTTAGTTCCTGAACAAGACGATGAAATTCTCCATGTTTTCCTCGCCCCTGAAATATTTCACGAACCCAAATCCGTCTACGTGCCGATCTTTTTGTTTTAATAAGCGTTTTCTTCTCATTCGTCGTAAAAATAAAATAACTAAGAGTTTCTTCCTCAAAATTATAGCACTACTACTGATGTCGTCCATACTTTCCTCTTTTAACTTATGTTTTTAACTTGTGTTTTTAGCTTTTGAGATCAATTTGAGATTATAGTGTGAATGATCGATAGCTCATCTCAAATCCTATCTCATTTCTGTCTCATTTTCGAAATCTCATTTCTATCTCATTTCTATCTCATTTTTGCTCTAGTGGGAACCAAGCTTTAGCAGTGAAATCTCTGCAAGGCTGTATTCTTTTTCCCAAACAAACATAGTATCTTCTTTATAAAAATCTTTTCGAGAGATTGACCACATAACGCCACACTCGTTTAAACGCCTTTTCTATGATTTGTATTAAGTAGTTCTTTTGTTCTCTTTGATTCCTGCAATTAGCAATTTACGGTTTTTTTCTTCTACTATAGTCAGGAATTCATAAGTACAGGTCTTAAGACGACAAAAGGTTGCATGTTATATTGTTATCTTTTCAGGTCGATATGCCTGTTTTCTTTTACATCGATCCAGACTTTGTTGAAGACCCGAAGATGGCAAAGATTGACGAAATAATTCTCTCGTACACCTTCTTTGAATCAAGTAACTATAACGCATCACTGCCATCACCTCATAGCAGGTCATAACCATTGGATAAGACGTGTTTTTCTGAAAATATTTTCGCAAAATCATGCTGCGTCGATTTCGCTATCATGTTCCGAAGATTACAACATGGTTGGTTGAGACTCAAGAAGAAAGTTTGAAACATCGAAATTCATTTCCAGTGTAACAAGGGCCACGAATCGTAGAAATGGTGTACATTGTAAAATTTGTTAGATATGTATAGTAACGTCTTTTATAGATATTGTCTCACATTGTAAGAAGTGACTCAATGTGTAATGGTTGCTAAGTTACAGTAAATTATCATCAAATCAAGTTGTTGGATCGGTGTATTTAACTCACGAATTTAAGACGTGAATTAAATGATTTTACCATGGCCACGTATGTAGACGTCATTAAACCATTGACGTCACAGTTATCTATCAAGCACAAGTCTGCATCTGGAGAAAAAAACACTGCGACGAAGAGCATTTTTATTGAAATAGTGAGTATGGTTCTATTGAAATGCACTCCTTCACGAAGAATTCAACAAATTTACCCACTGGAAAATGGCTGAGAGTAGTAGCAGTTCTAGATTCCAGCAGACATTTGAGTTTTTCGCATTGCATTAATGCAGTATATACAAGGATTAAGAAAAGAATTGAAAAATGGAATAATAATGACTTTTATGCATAAAATGACGTCAACATTCTTAACATACCAAGAATTATAATTTTTCAGATTTTTCGGATACCATCACTTCACATATTGCATGAAGTCTGAATAAAATCATTTTTATAACATTAAAGCTAAATTGATTCAAAATAGATAAAGCGTTTCCTCAGTCAGTTACACATAATAATCATTTAAGGAAACTCCATTTTCGTTGGAATGACTGTACATAATTCATTCCCTCTGATATCACATCTCCCACAATTCCATGCGCATAAACGACGACTAAACAATCACGTGGGGTTGTTTCCTATACTCAAACATTTGTCAAAAACTTAATGGTATTGAATTAAGCACCATCTATGGTTGTGTATTTCTGACTAATGTTAGTGTAAACAAACAAAAAAAGATTGATTTAGGCTTACATGAAAATCAATCACCACTGTACTGATATGTATTATGAAATACCCTGCTTAAGAAGAAAGTTAGTACCATAGCAACCTCAAACGCAAAACATCTATAACTGGTTACTTACTTATCTGTATACAGTCGGCTCTCGGCTTTGACTCTCAGGGGACCGGGAAAATAGTTCGAGTTTCAGAGAGTCCGAGTTTCAGAGAATTGAAACTAGTATCATCATCGTCAAGTGACCAACAAAAAAGTTCGAGTTATCGAAGTGTTCGAGGAATCTAATCGGGTTATCTCGATGAATTCATATAATACATCGCTGTTGCCATTTACTAAACCTGAATATCTTTTAGAGCTATTACCGCGTTTGAGTAAAACTATATAATCTCTAATGAGACTAAACGGAGTTGTACGTCATTTCTAAAACACGCTTTTTTTCTACGAAACAAAAATGGCCCAGTTCACTAGAAAATTCCCCTTCATGTTAAACGCCTTAAAGAGGATGACTTGATTGGTTGACGCCCCAGTACCCCTTAAAACCAAAAGAGAGACCTTTTGTTGAAATTTTAGATTCAAAAGTGGTACAATATCGGATTATATATGGATAATAATTGTATATCTCGTAATCTCCATCGTTACGGCATTCATAATGCAAAGAATGTTGTACAGATTCGTTCCCAACACGTTAGCTGTCCGAAAACTGCTTAACTCAGTTTTTTATAAGTGGAAACCAGGCTTAAGGTGAGGTATTTCATGTGAAACGACGTTGTATAAACCATGCCTAATCCCATTCGAAACCGTTATCCCTGTCTGCGTCGTATAAACAGAACTGTTATCCCTGTCTGCGTTGTATAAACAGGATGGTCTAGTGCTGGGTTTGTTTTTTTCAACTGAAGCACCGACTGAGCAAAAGAACTTTAAAGTTGTCGATACTTACTACAGTAGAATCTCGATACCTCGAACCCCCGATAACTCGCACTTCCAATAACTCGAACTAATTTCGAATTCCCCCACCAATACTTTCTCATAAAATACCCCCGATAACTCAAACATTCGATAAGTCGAACTATTTTCTCGGTCTCGTGGGGGTTCCAGTTATCGAGATTCTACTGTACTATACGTACAACAGTTTCAAAAATGTGATGTAGACACTGGTGTAGAAATTACACGTTTTTTTTTATCAATATCAGGGCATGGTGAAATCTCTGTGAAATTTATTTGAATAATTGAGTTATTAAATGTCTTGTTTATTCAAAAACTTTTATGAGAGTTTTCACCGATAAGTTTGATGACCCTGGAATTGTTCAAAGAATCGCGTAACGCCTTTTAAAATGGCACCTTTACTAATAACAACCGCTCTCAATGCAACGAAAAGATGATTGGCTAAGGAGTTCTAAACTGCACGTGAGGGTATAAAGTAATCGCATTCATTCATTGATACACACTGTATAACTTAAGGTTACTCCAAAGAGACTGATAAATTTTGTACAAAATGGAAAGCCTGATCTACACTGTTTGTTTGCTGGTTTGCTGAAATTTTCATGAAGGACAAAATATGTTAGATTAAGACTGTTCTAATATTCTAACAATTTTAACAAATTTTTTGACAAAATTTTCACAAAAAACATAACAGGTTCTTTTGTGTTTACTATTCTTTATTAATGACGTCATAGTGAAATTTCCATTTAGCGAACACACCCAGATTAAATGTTCCGGTATTCCGGTAGGAATTGATTGGAATGCCTGCCTGTTTAGTTTCTGCTTTCTGAGTATTCTACCGTACGGGTGTCGTTTGATATGAACGGGTGGGAGTAGATACTTCCGAACTGTATCATATAGCTACTTCAAAGTTGTATCACAAACATCCCGTAGTCATACTACGATTTCTATAATCTCTCTTTTGTGTGAACAGATTCTGACTTGCTTGAAGTGATTTTAAGAACTCGAGAGCTACTTGATCTGACCACGACGTTGGGTTCCCATCTTTGAAAAAACCGCAATGCCCTCCATAATCTGTTGTCAACAACATGCAATAATCCGATATTTTAAAAAACGGAAACGGTATTACTTGATCGGGAATAATAGGATCATCAGTTGCGTGAATGAAAAGCAATGGAACTGCTACCTTACTGAGATACGCCAGTGGGCTGTTGTACTGTAAATATTTCTGTAGCGATTCGTATCGGTTGCTTCGCGCATGAATTTCGCTCTGTAGTTCCACAATGTTTTCGCTAGCTTTTGCTTGTTGAAAGTTTACTTCTGTACCAAGAAGCGGTTGCTTCAAGTAGATTGATTTCAGTTTTTCTGTAATGATGTAATTATAGGGCTGCTTCATGGCGTGATCGGATAGTAAATTCTCACACCCGAAAGTCGATGAAATGCAGACGGCACCCGAGATGGCGCTGTTTGTTCCTTCGTTACCTAGGTAACTGATAAGGTTACCTGACTCCATCGAAAATCCGATAGCATAAATTTCACTAAACGGATTTTGGTTCTTGATATATTTCAATACATCATCAATATCAGATTTATCACAGTAGGTGATTACTTTTGGAGTGGTTAATGGTGTGTTCGAGTATCCGCGTCGGTTGAAAAACACTGGTTTGAAACCTTTTTTCACTGCTTGGCGACACAAAGTATCGTAGTCATGTACGTTCGTATTAATAGCACTCGGTAAAATTAACAATATCGGTTTCTCTTGTGGACGAATCGATTTCCTGCGAGATTTCTTTCGGATTGGTTTTATACTTTCAATGTTGACCCAATCCAGTGAGATGATCCCTTCATCCGACATTTCAATGTATTCTCTTTCACAGTCTAGTTTGTTTTCCCGACGAAAATTTAAAAACGTTTTCAGCCATGTTTGAAGATGGTTTGTTGGAGCCCAGAAAGTTGGAATGAAAGGATGTCTCAGTGTAACACAGCCTTTAATTATTGAACGTTGCAATTCCGTGTCTTTGAAGTACAGCATTGGTGATTTGATGAAAAAGTGCGCACGAAATTCGTTAATGACGAATAACATGAAAGTAAAAAATCCACCGAATAAAACCAACGTTATCATCATCGTTTTTATTTTTCCCTGACGAAAATAGAATGAGAAAGTTCAGAAAAATGTGAAACTCACTTAAAACAGAAACAAAATATATGTTCTATCTTCAAGTAATATTAAGAGTTAAAAACAATGTGCAGTTTTCTTCAACTTCTCAAATTTTTTGAAATTCAAACATAAAATTTTCTCTATCAGACAGACACTATGAAAGGAAGGAAATACTATCATAACAATAGAATGTAATGACGAAGATTATTACATGTGTTTTAAATGAAAGTTCTTTCCAAACATAGACATAACGACTCTTTCAATATCTTTATACATATTCTTTTGTATAATACTTTTTTGATAAAATAACACAACGAAAAAATTGTATTCAGAAAATCATTAAATTTAATCCCAAGTCTCATTTAGATGATCTCAGATGGCATATAAAATCCTTTACTGGAGTTTATTTGTCAACAATTTATTCTTATATGTGAGTTTATTTTTGTGAGCATTATTTCACAACTTTTTTTAACCTATTAATTATAACAATCGCATCAAAGGAAGGCAAATTAAGCAATATTCTAATTGTGTATTATCAAAAACAACAATAACTTCCTACAATAACTTTAATTCTATTTTGTATAATGTAAACAAACCCTTGTTACTTTGTGTTTGTCGATTTCTTCAGAAAATTGAATGTTTGGAAAAGCTGTGTTTGGTTCCATGATACGAACTGTCGCGCCATTCGTATTTCTTCTGCGAAAAATTAGTTTATTTTGAGGATTGTTTATTCATTATGAGCTGCAAATATAGCAGCAAGATTAAACTTTCTGATAAAGTAAATCTTCATTGTAAAACGATCCAAGGCTATCAGATCCTACTAACATCTATATATATAATGCGAAATAATTGAGAAGAAGCTTTATGTTATCAAGTAAACAAACATAATGTCAGTCTTTTAATTGTAAAACAAACGCCAAAAGAAAATCTGAGATTATTATTTTCAAACGTTTTTATGCCTTTACATAATTTATTATAATAAATATTTCCACCATAACTGCAAAAGTATGCGATGTCCATATTTTTATTATGCCAAAAAGGAAAGACATGAAGATATCACCTGGCTAATGACACGATCATGAAACACAGAATCATTATAATCCTTGCATACTCTTTCTCCACGACTAATGTCAACATGCAAATTCATATCTGCCATACACATTCTGGTAAAAGAATAAAACAAGCTTTGACAACTTCTATGTTGAAAATGAGGCTGCATTTAAGTAATAAAGGCACTCAAAACATTGTGTTAAAGGCTGCTTTCCATGAAACGATATTAAATACGAAATATGACATTTTCGAAGTACATGTTAATTTCGCGCACTTAATTCCGCCTAATGGAAACTGGCCTTTAAGTAGAAACTTTTCTTCTTAGCAAAATATGACAGACACGAAATTTTAATGATTTACTAAAAATTCCCAAACGATGCAATTAAACATCCTCCAACTTCCAGCTTAATGTATCACAGATACAAATTCTTCAATGACCTTTTCAACTAAAATGTTTTCTTTTAAAGCAATTCTGAAATTTGAGACAATGCTAAAAAAACAAACAAAGCAAAAAAATAGTTTGTAAATTTAGTGCACACCATGCTGACAAAAACCCCTAAAAACAGTATTAAATTAAAAACTTGAAGTCTGCCCAATTCAAATCCAATATTATCAAGAAATTTCACTGGAAAGGTAAATGCAAACTAACTGAAGGGTTTTATTTATTTTCATTAATCGAATCACTCCTTTCTTAAAATGTGGAACCTCTGCGGTGGAGATCGAGTTTAGTGGTAGAGGTTGAAGAGAGAGACATACTAAACTCTCAAAAACGCAAATATAAAGACTTCGACATGAGTTGCGTCAATCTCTCGATCCCAGACCCCAGACGACTCACATAAATTCAAAGAATGTGTCAATAACACATATAAACCCCGCCTATCCGTCTTATCTCCATCATATCACTATCCTGGCATCAATCAATATGTATTTCACCAACTAATCACGTGTTTGGACAACAGATATTCCAACAAATGAGAAAGATAAATTAAAACGGTTTTTATCGTATTTATGTCGTACTTATGTCGCATTATGTCGTATTTATGTCGTATTGTTGTCGTATTGTAGTCGTATTTCTGTCTCCTTTATGTCGTATTGTTGTCTTATTTATGTCGTATAAAATCTTAAAAGCAATTTAAATCGAAGCGTGTATATGAGTATTTTTACGAAGCTTAGAGGTAGTTCATACGGTCAAACTTTCGCTTTGTCTAATGTAAAGCAACTGACCTGCAATAAGACATAGTCAATACTTTTACTTAAGAATGCAAGAGTTTTCATAAGTACAGGTCATTAGATTTACATTAAACAAGGAAAAAGTTCGACCGTATAAACTACGCTTTTCCCACGACGGAAGCTGACACACGATGCTAACTGATTAATGCAAGTTTATTTCATAAACAGGCCGCAATATATTGGAGAAAATAATGACGAGAAATATAACACATTTCCACAAATTTTGTATGTATCCAATCTTTCTTCGAACAGTACACATTTCTTACACAACAAACAGATTTACAGAAACATCAGTGTTAACTGATGTAAGGCCATCCTGTACTCAATTTAGTTAGACATTCGAAAATCAAAAGGTGCAAACTCTAGAAAGCTTACTAGCCAATAAGTTGAAAAAATTTATAAAGGTAGTTGACTTTACAGTTTTATAATTTGGGTTTTCAACCTTCGAATTTTTTATTGTTGTTGAACAGGAAAATAGAAATAGTTCTCGTTGTTTTTTTCACAACAGATATTCCAACAAATGAGAAGGATAAATTTTTTTTTCATACCTATTTATTTCTATCGCATTTATGTCGCATGTCAAAAACAACCTCGTGCCCAGGATTTCTTGCCTTCTTGATATACGGAAAGGTAAGAAGCCTTGAGTAAGAGGTTGTTACCTTAATATAGCCTGATCACACAGATCTGCGCCACCAAAACACTTCTATAGCAAGTATTCACGTTTTGTTTTAATAATAGACTTCTAAAATAGTGAAACAGAAGAAGCACTTTCACAGTACCTGCAGTTTTGTCTCGATCACTGCAAGTTTCAGGCCAAAACTGTGCTATTTCTATCAGATTAAAACGAGCAAAATATCACTTGATGTTTCGTTTCTGTCCAACGAAAATAAGAAGAATTCTCAACTGTAAAGATATCAAGCGCATTGTAGAGAAACACAGCAAGAAACCATTGGTCGCGTCTTCTCAACCTACATAAATTCTTTTTCGTGTTTTTGGGGGAAACGCAATACTGTTATGGCTATTGTTTTCAAAATTTCTCTTTACAATGAAAACCGTGCCTGATGCTTATCCATATTTCATAATCAATAAATAACTAAGTACATACGCAGAAAGAATTACATCAATTCAGTTGTTTTACTCCTTCCTTCCCAGACTTTCTCTTATCCTTTCCATTATCAGAAATTATCCAAAATCAAGGAATCTTGGGTACGAGCTTTGCGGTTTTTCAAAAATATTTCTTTCTTTTATTAGTGTTTTAAAAATCTGGATCATCCAGTTTATCTTCCATAGTGATTCAGAAACTCTGGTTTGGAAATCGTATTGTTAATTATGTTAATTTATGTTGTTCGCATATTCATGTGAGACTACTATGTCTTACCCACAATACCATTGTTGAAGAATACCCACAATACCGTTCAAATCTAAAAGGCACTATGATAATGAACTGCACCTTTTATTAAAAGCAACATTTTAGTAAAATTCCGTGATTGCAGCTGTTATGTTTTTCAGAGCTTATAAAAGAGGTCTGAAATATTTTGTAGCTGTATGGTTGTCATGGCGCTGGTTGCATATGAGGCACCTTCTTATGACTTTTAGATCTTTCCTAATAACTTCAATAATTAGCTCGCATACGAAAAAAAGGAATTGCCGAAATCTAATTACTTTAAGTAACGAAAATGCCTAAGAAATAGTGGAACACACTGTGGTCACTTAACAACATATGACAACATACAACATATGACCTCATGTGCTAACATATGACCAAAATATGTCACACCTACGACATTGTCTTGTTTCTAATGAAACATTTATCTGTCGCTTTATTATATTGAAGTTCATTTTAATTTGAACTCAAATACACGTTGTTTTTTACATGCAACACAAGCAACAGTAGTAACTTTTCTCGAAAACTTAAGGCCTTAAAGGGAAATTAAGCCTTAAAATTTATTTTCTGATTTTGAGCATGAGATACTTCATTTATCCTAGAGGAACACCTTTTTATGTATAAAAGGTATTCCAAATGAAAAAAACTGCTAAAAAAACAAATTAGTTAAATCGCCATTACAGCTTTCGTTATAAATATCATGACGTCATAGAGCGAATTTCATTTGCCGGAATATCAGACGTAGGCAGCACATGATGACATGTATTTTACGCCTATGTTCTAAAGATAAGAGGAACAATAGAAAAACAACAAAGACAACACGAAGATATTTATCATTCACCAACATAACAATCTTAAACATCAAGAAACAGCAAAATCTAAAATAAGTTTATCGTTAACGATTCAAGAAAAACAAAAACAGTCATACTGAAGATTTCATTTTTTATACATCTAAAATATACATTTGTTCATATATTTGTTCAAAAACTCACTTACGCACATGTACCTGCTATAAATCTAAAACGAAATACTTTTTAATAAAGGTTTTATTAACAAAATTTCATCAACAAAAACAACAAAATCTTCACGTTCACGCTATCACTACAAAAAGATCGATCGCGCTGTGACGTCAAAAATTCGCATGATCTCCATCGGAGTGCTCTTTTGTAAGCAGCAATGGCGTCTGTTGTTAGATATTAAACAACGAAAAATTGAGTATAATTATTGTTTTTGACAATTTTTAATGGTCACAGAGGATTAATGAGACCTTTCTGCAGCTAATATAAAAAATTTTTCATGAAGGCTTAATTTCCCTTTAAGCAACCGTACTACCAGAATTTTAGATAAATTAGCAACATGAAGTTTTGAAATGATGAATCACTAGCATAGCACATTTCTTAAAATTGTTGCACTGTGTTGCTTGTGTTGCACTGTGTTGCTTGTGTTGCTATGTTGTCACACTAGGCTGTAGGACTAGGTTGTGCGCTTTATATTATGATTTGAATGTCCCACACTTTATACTTGCTACTTTAATTAAACAACTTACAAAAAGGTTTGTATTATCGATTAAGGCTTAGCAAAAAATTAAGAAACATTACTACTAATGTCTGGCTTTGGTTGCTTATAAAAAATGTGTAGTTGAAAATAACTAATGCACACGTTTTTTTGTTTTTTTTTTATAAGCAACAAGTTTATAAGCAAGACCATTAATATTTCTCAAAATATTAAGCAACAATGCCTGATCACGCAGGAGAACATCTGTCTGAGAACCTTAGCTATCGAAATTACAACTTGTGAATGAAAAAGTAACCGGGAGTTTAAATTCTTTTTTAATACGGATCGAGTGGGAATCGAACTCACGACCTCTTATTTGTCGGGTAATTGCCCCAACCATTACGCTACCGACCCCATCTGATCACACTAGTTCATAGCAGACGAGTAAATGATTTTGCAAATTGCAGAATCGAGAAAATCAAACTTTCTGTAGCTAGGCTGAAAGTGCGGACGCAAAGATCGCCGTATCCAATTTATATACATAACTTTGGCAAACTGACGGTCGATATCCAATTACTTCATGCCTCAATGAACTGATATGCTGCATCAAAACTGCATAGGAATACCAAAAAAAACAGGATTACATTCAAAGGTTGCTTTCGCTACATCACTACTTAGTAATTCACACCAGGTACAACAGAAGTGTTTATGCTGTTTGCATAGTTTTTCTTTAAATGAGAATGTACGTTTTTTGCAGCATTGGCCTGGAATTTGGAACTGAACTGACAATCATATTGTGGATATGGACATTGAAAAGAATAAGTTTTGTTTAGGAAGGGTTTATGTTTATGAAGTTATGAAGTTATATACCGAGGAAGTGAAAGCAACAGGAGGGTCGACGTCAATTGATGCTTTTGTTGCTTGCAGACTAGTCCCCATAAACAAAAACCCTGGTCTACGACCGATTGCAGTAGGGGAAGTGCTTCGAAAAATGGCCGGTAAAGTAGTGATGGGCGTAGCTAAACCTGGTATAATACAGTCGGCCGGTTCTATTCAAGTATGTACCGGTCAAAATGCGGGAGCAGAAGCTCCAATACATGCCATGGCTGATCTTTATAAACAGGAGTTAACGGAAAGAGTACTGTTAATCGATGCCGAAAATGCATTCAACTCAATTAATCGAAAAGCGAGGCTGCAGAACATAGCCATCATATGTCCAATAGTTTACACCTACATCAAAAACTGCTATAATTTACCATCACGCCTTGGAATGGAAGTTTCGTCGAAAGAAGGTACCACCCAAGGCGATCCAACTGCTATTGCAGGCTATGCTTTGGGACGGACACCACTCCTTCAAAAGCTTCTCAAAGTGATCGACGAAAATACTCTAGACGCCAAAGAAGTCGCCTTTGCTGATGACATCACAGCTGCAGGCACTATTACGAGTCTGAAAACGTATTGGGATGAGATGAAACACGCTGGTCCAGTCTATGGTTACCACCTTGGAATCCCATTATTTTCGGAAATCAGCGAGTCCGAATACAACAATTCAAGAAGTGTCACATCATCACTAGTGAATGGCATATTACATCAAAAGACTGACTACGATGTGCAGAAGAGCGATATTGTTATGAAGAAGAACAGCATAAAGCGAAATAAAGAAAAGAACATCAAGATGTGCTAAACCAGCTGAAGCAGGAGTTACCTGAAACGAAGAGAAGGCTAATCGAAAGAAAAAGAAATATCGCGAGTAACAGGAGGGCTTGAAACTCAATGCAAAGTTGTGATAAACTCGAGATCTACTGCGTTGTAATCGAAATTAAGAACACGCTACCTAGAGTTAGTCCATAACATATATACTGAACCTCTAGAAGAACGAGTGATGGGAGAGCTAGTTTTTAATTTTGTGATAACACTGCCTCCATTATTGCCTGTATCTTCCAAACAGAAGAAAAGAAAGACGAATGCAAATGCGGTAACTATTCCGACGGGAAATTGAAATTAACGCGAAATGTTCTTGGGCTGCAAGAAAAGACAAAACCAGAAAGTGATAAATCACAAATATTTCATATAAGTAAACAGTGGCAGATCTAGAGGTATGTCGAAATTTGTGTAGGTGAGCATTAACATAATTTGTAAATTCAATTTATATTAACAATGGGATTATTTGAACGCTTTTCTTTTATGTTTAGATTGCTAACACTCTCCTACACAAATTTCGACATACCTCTAGATCCGCCACTGGTAATAAATTAAATTATTTCAATACTCAGAGTTTCACGCTAGTGCAATCATCAGTTAAAAATGAACGTAATGAAATGAAAGTTTCTCGTTTAAACATAAATGACACTTCACTTCACACTAGATACAACGTCCTTGTCGAAAGACGGGCTAAACCAGATGATGTTTATTTTTCTATCTTTCACCCGAATATAATCTTTAGTTGGGTTGAAATTTCGTGTTGTCCGGTAACCTCAGTCGTTAAGCGCCTTCTCATATGGACGCTTTGCTTCGTTGAAGATTTGTCCCTTGAAGAATGTTCTGAAAGACGCTTTTCTATAGTTCTTTCTAAAGCTTGTTGTCAGGTTTTTGGTATAGCTTGAACAATCCGTCGTTGAGGTTTAATGTTAAGTAAGTACTTAGTAGTCCAAGTAGTTGACGACCTTCTTGTTGCATTCAATAACGATTTCATATCATATCTTCGAAAGATTGCTTTCAGATTTTTTTTGATACGTTCCGAAGCTAGATCGCTGACATTTTCAAGGGCAGATAGACCAACATCGCGATAAAGGCCAAACTTTTTGATATCGTAGTGTTGGCTGATCTGGTGTAAAAGAAAAATTCACAAGTTCGCATACCTCACATACCTCATACCTCAGCACCGTCAAATGCGCTTATGGTGACACTGAAGAGGTTGCCAGTGTTCTTCATCCACACTTCGCTACCATGGAACAGCAATGATTGCCGTGCGTGTTTGATTATCTTTTAATCTTCATTTGAGATATTGGTCAGTGTAGCAGCAAAATCGAGTGCTTCTTTAAGCAGTTTTTCGATGAAGTCTATCAGGATGTTATTTCAATGTTACACTACGTTGACAAAGCAACAATGCCAAATTAAAACATGGGGTACAAAGGAAAGCTCATATACAAGAAAGAAGACACCATTTCGTTTTTTTTACGCATATTTTGTAAATAATGAATATTGAGTCTCGTGCGAAAGTTTCCTGCCCCCATCTTTACAATCGACTTTATCAGGGGCGCATCGCAAAACAGAAGCAGTAATTGCTTTTATTTCAGCTAATGACGCTCCGGTATTCTTGGCTAAAGCGGCATCTAAAAAAGCACCAAGACAGAAGGTTACTTCTGATTTTTCCTTTCACAAGCAAAACATTCATCCGTTACTTTAGGGGCAGAAAGTTTCGCGATTTTTGCCTTTTTCAAAATAGATCGGTATCTTTTACTGTCAAGATTCAAAGATCAGTATCGTTTCCTGTTAAGATTCAAAGTTGGCTTCTTAAAATTTCCTTTCCAGCTTTACAGGGATGATTTTCTTTAAATAACAACTATAATGACTAAATTTATTATTTTTGCTAGTCTCAAATAAGCGCCCCCACCGATGGCTGTATGGCGAAATAACTGCCCCTTTTGTTAGTTCTAGAGGGGCGGTTATTAGGTAGGGGCGCTAATTCCGTCATTTACAGTATATAACGGCATATAATATCTTGCCTGGCTGGATGTTCGAAATGTTTGGCCGGACAAAGCGAACCGGTAATTTACAGGACCAGATTTTTAGTGAAGTTTTGAGTGAAATTGTCCGGACGGATCTTTCAAGACTAGTTCAAAAACTCCCAGATGGACATCTCAAACTCCTGCCCGGACGTGTAAACCCCCGACCGGATGTCTGAGATATCCGGCCGGAGTTCTCACGGTAGGATGTTCAAATGTGCCACAGTATGAAATACATATTTACTTGAACTGGGTATCACTAATGTACTTTCAGGACTAAATAACATAAGCTTTAAATAGCAGAGAGACGGAGAGAAACATTAAACATAAAGTGATGCTGGTTAGACAGAGACTTAAAACTGAGAAGCTGAGCTGTACGTATCCAGAGCTAAAAAAGCATTACAGCCCATACATGAAAAAAGCGAAGATCTTTTTTAGATAGGCTTAACAGAATCTCAGACATTTAATCTCTAAAACAAAAGCACACGCCCTCTCTCAAAATATTGAGAACCTTTTTTAGAAAAGAATGATCACAGTAGGATCATTTCATGATAATTATAAATCTCTACTATTGATTGCCTTCTTCATCTTTAGTTTTGGAGGTGTAATGCTGATCGAAGATCCTTTTGGAAATCTTTGTTGCGAGTTTCCTCGGCCATTGAATTAGCTTCATGTAAAAGCGCACATGAAATTTCAAAAAACCGCTAGGTTTGCACAGCAGGAGAAAAAAAGAAAAACCAAAGCCAGTTGTAATGTTATTTCTTGGCTTCGCAGACATTCAACAATGTAACTGTAACATAGCGGGGTTAATATTTTCATCATAAGTTTTACAGATAACCTTGTCAATTGTTCGTCAAAGGAAATGACAAAATGACTAAACTAAATACCCCGAGGTGATGGATCGTCCAGCGATGAATTCATACGATGAAATTTAATCCTTGGTTTACATTAAGCAACGAACTTAATTTGTTTTTGACCTTATAATATCAATTTCGTGCCGTTATGTTAAACGGATGTTAAACGTTGAATATTTTATTCGACAGTATACCAGTTGTAACAGACAATCAAAAGAAGAAATTTTAAGGCCTAACCCTACCTTTGGCTCTCACTATGAGCTAACACGAGTTAACGTGAGTTAATTTTCTTTCCAAATTCACGAGTTAATTTTTTGATTGCGTGGTTCACATGTAAAAGAAAAAATAACTCACACGAGTTCTTTTACACCTGAACCTAGGTAACGCAAGCATCGTCGAAAACGATAGCTCAGATGAACAGTTTTATGATATTATTTAGACGCACGATTTTGCTTCCAAGACAAGGAAGGACGGTCAGCTTCGTGGTTTTTAAAAAGAAGAAAAGTACAGTTAAAAGATTTTTAAAAAGAACTTTCAAACAGCATAGGATGGAGTTTAACTTTCAAAGAAAGCAGTTTTTTTTATTGAATAGACACCACCAATTTTTCTCATTTTTGACGTTACATACAACAAACACTGTCGCTATGTTTTGAAATTTTCTTAACCCACCATTTTTGATTTGATGGTGATGAGTTAAGGTGAACTAATGTGAGTTAATGTCAGTTAATTTTGTGGGTTAATTTTTTTGAATGACGTTCACACTTGCGCTAATTTGAGTTAAAAAGTTAACTCACATAAAGTAAACTACACTAACTCTTATTAACTCATAGTGAGAATGGAGCTTTAGAGTTTCAAAGCCACTGAGAAAAAGCTTCAATTCGTGGTTGACGACAGTGATGCCCTGTGAATGTATCACCATGTTCGTGAAACTGAGATTTCCAATTCCCCTGATGTTTACAAAGTGGAAAAGTAAATTAGATCGACACTGCTATCGTGTTACATAAATTCTAAAGATCATTATGACCATGGAGTCCATGTTATGACTAAACGATTATTTCGTGTAGGCACCCTGAGTTTTCGTTTAGTAAACAGACAGTAAAAACTGTGATGGATATTTTTGTTACTTCAACCCAAGTATCATACATATATCAACTGAACGACATAGATTGTTTCGTATAGTTTTATCTAGAGTTTACACAACTCCTTTTTGTTCAAGTCGTAATAAGATTGGGCGAACATAATAGCCAACATTTCGATGTTTTTCAAACAAGCTTCGTACAGTCAGTAATGAGATCAGGCTTATGCAAAGGGAATAAAAATAAAAGGAAAAAAAATGACGAAGGGTTCATAAAGCTTAGCGAATAATTAGCTGGACATAGCAACGTTCATTTAAGTTGTTGAATGGGAGATTAACAAAAAACATTATGCTTTTGTAAGTAGAACAAGGACTTTTTTGCTTATGCAAGATTATTTATGAAAATCGGAAAGATATATAAGGACCTTGTAGCTTTAATCTATCAACAAATGCCATCTGGAAAGCAAGAGCAACTGGTTAAAAATGTTGAAAGTTCATCATCTTTAAATCGAGACAGATGAGACATTTTGTTAATACTTTCACACTCACACAACTATTCATATGACATTGCGTGAGCAGAGAACTACTTCTATTGAAAATCATATACTAAAGACAATTCACATTTATATAACTTGAAATATATATAGCACAGTATGGTTATTAGACATTGCATGTTGGGATGAAATATATATTAGTTATAGAGTCTATGAGAAGAACTATACGTAAATTAATGTGTTATTGGATATATGTTGTTAACTGTAAAAGATATTGATTTCAACTGTCTATTTAGAAAAAACCCTAAATACAAATCTTGCAAGTAAACTCAAATATTGATTAGCTGCATAAATTGTATTTTGAAATATAGACATTTAATCTTGATAAGCTGTCAAATATAAACGTTATCTTCGTTGTTAATAAAATATCACAGTGTCTTTTATAGGTAAAAAGTATTAATTAACAAGTTTACCATGGCATTTGTCATAGTGATGGCATCATTATTTGCATCGTTCACAGGTATGTTATACTTACTTTGTTCGTCACCTGAAAGGCACCTGCAACTTCCCATCTCCAGTTAATGGTTGGAGTGAGAAGAAATATTGTCCTGGTGGACTTCTCCTCTTTCTCTGACTGAACCTTGATACACCTATATAAGGTAGCGTTGATGTTTGAAATATCATTCATTTCTATATCAGGAAGTGTCAGGTTAATTTCCAAGAGGTTTGTTTATACGTAGGAAACGTAATATTTAGGTATCGCCAGATGCAGTATTACTGAAGAACGACTACTCACCGACATATTTACAAACTACAACTCGAATGCTCGTCCGGCTCTCAATGACTCAGATACCGTCAATGTGACGTTCGGATTGACACTTAGTCAGATAGTCGATGTGGTAAGTTTTCATACGCTGTCAGGTTCTGTGAAGAATTAGTATGTCGACTGAATATAAAACTTACGGAATCAATAGGTATGACATAGCATGACATAATTTTTTTCCCCTTCCATTATTTCTGCAGGGGAATAAAACGTGTAAACGTGTAAACAGTTGCAAATAGACAGATGTTTTTATAAGAACAATTTTATAAGAACACGAGTCTCAGATTTGGCAAAAAAATAAGAACAAAACAAGAAAAACCTGAGGCATTGTAGAGTTGAGGGTTACACTATGCTGATGTCAGTAGAACAATTGAGAAATGGTATGGGAACGAGCAGCTGTTTGTTATTAAAAAAGTAAAAAATGATTGGCTCTTTCGTGGAAATTATTTCACAAGAAAACTGCTGACAGATTTTTTCCTCTAACGTAAGGCGGCTTTCCACCTTAAAAAAATTTTCCGCGGACAGGAAAGGAAAAGCAACTGAGCATGCGCAAACAACACGTGAACAGAAAATTTTCCTTTCCGTTCTGTTCTAAATGGAAGTAGAATCGAGTTCAACTTTTTCTGTTCTTTCCTGACAGAAAACAGGTGATGAATTTTAAGGAGCCAATCAAAATGTGTTGTTTATAGCTGTTTGCAGCATGAATACATTTTTTAAAAATCGGTGCTTCGTTGATCAAAGTACTACACAGAAAAACAGAATTAGAATTATTTTTAATGAACAACAGCCATAGCTATTTATCACAAATATAAACAATGACGAGGATGATGGCTGGGCGGAAAGGGAACAACAACAGTAAATATCATTCCTTGAATTTCCAGTGAATTTAGTACACTGCAGAACTCAGTAGCAAGGTTTTTGTTTTTGTTGTACTTAGATAAACCATGTCTTGCAGAGTCAAAATTTAAAATGAAAGAAAAGAAAATTTTCCAATCTCATAAAACGTGTGGAAATTAACAGCTGAAAATTTTCCTGCTCTGTCCGCGGAAAATTTTCCTGTCCCCGTTCCTGTCAGCGGAAAATTTTCTTGAAGAGGAAAACCGCCTTTATGATAGTTCATTACTTTTAAGAACAACCTGAGCCTGAAGTTTCTTGTAAAATAAGAACAATTCATAATGTGAATTCTCTCAATGGTAAATACTTTAGAACTTTAATGGTTTTTTTCGTCGTGCAAATGGGTCATTACCGAACAGCAACCATACTTTTTTACCAGTTGTTTTTAAGAAAAATTTGTTTCTATGTTACTGGAAGTTCAATAAATAAGAACAAAATGAGGCTAAAATTTGAAACTGTGTTCTTAAAGTGAAGAACAAAAATACGAACAATTCAGGCTGAAAAAGATTTCGTATTAAAAAATAGCGTGTAATTTTGATTATCTCAAATTTCTTTAAATAAAACCTTAACACTATGGTTAGGCTTTTAATGGGACACCTTGTTTTGATCTTCCTTCACATTGTCCCTCCCTCATCACTTTATTTGGTTGGATAATCAATTTTCCCTCAATGAATGTTGACTTGAAATTAAAAATAATAAACCCAGCTGTGAGACTGGAAGGCCTGACTCATAAACACTAGAAGAAGAGTAAAAAGGGAATTTGTAACAAAAAGTTTTTTTCCATCTGATCACTGTAATAAATAGACTCACGTTTGTTTTGTTTTTAGCATGAGAAAAATCAAATCTTAGTGATAAGTGCCTGGATACGGCAGGTAAGGAGCTCTTCATAAACTATTTTACCATCACTAAAATTTTCTACTTTTCTTTCCTTTTCATTTGCTCCAGTTAACTCAACCGCCATAGCGTCAGTATTTTTCCCCAGACAGTACTTCTTCTGCATACTGACCTTCGGGCAAGTTAGAGCAATGCTATACGTATCTCTGGCGTCAACTACTAGTTGCAAGTCGGCGGGTAAAAGAACCAACCATTACGGATGGAAGCCCAAGGACTACAAACTCTCGGTTACTTTCTTCTGCTACGTTTTCCTCTAATCAGAAAATACAGTTTAAAATGGTATTTTACACATTGAGTGGTGATCAACCAAATCTTCTATCAGTTATGGAACTCTCAATTAGTCAAAAAAGTACAATTAAAAATTCCTTTTCAATTAAGCGTTCAATAGGTCAATAGCACGTTTTATCCCAGTGAGCAAAAGTTTTATTGAAATAGAGTGTGCATATTTCTTTCTAAATACACTCCTTTGCAACGATTCTTCAATAAATTTGCCCATTGGGATGTTTCACCTCTGCCTATGAAATATGATGTTGACGTGATATGAAATTGACGTGTAGGAAAGAACCACAGTTTAAAAAAAACATTTTTCAGTTCACCGTCAATTTCTGATTGACCTGAAATTCTCAAACAATAGACCGTTCCTGAACGTTTGTTTTAAACCCCATAATAATGCATTTTAACAGCTTGCACAGCCTCGTTTCTATGCTTTTTCTTGTTTTAGTAATTAGATATCCTTTGTCACTTATCTATAACACGGTGGTAAAACAGAAATTCTGTGATAGAGCAATGAATTACGAAAGAGACGTTTTAAAACCATACATTATACATTCACAGTTCAGTATTGAGAATACATAGGTTTCTCAAGATCATTCAGGACCTAGGAGGGTATTTTATTAAGTTTCAATGATTGACCTACAGATAGGCACCTACAAGAACGTAACTGAGAATAGCACTCGTTAAAAGATGCTTTTAGATGTTCATATATATAAGTTAAGTACATGGTTAGCTTGACAGCGGGGATAGATGTCATAGATATTGCACTCCAAATGTGGACTTTCATTGTTTGGAGCCTCGTTTGCATGAAATAGAACCAGTGGCGGATCTAGAGGTATGTCGAAATTTGTGTAGGAGAGTGTTAGCAATCTAACCATAAAAGAAAAATTCAACATTTTATATTAAAACTGATTGCTTGCTCCAATATTTTTAATCATAAAAGAAAAGCGTTCAAATAATCCCATTGGTAATATAAACTGAATTCACAAATTATGTTAATGCTATCCTACACAAATTTCGACATGCCTCTAGATCCCCCACTGGTTCTATTTCATGCAAGCCACTGAGAACGTAGACTGGAGAGCGTAGACTGGAGAAACATAAGTAAAAAATTGTGTCTCCATTATTCCATACATCATGAGATGGTTCTCCATCATTCCAATGCATCATGAGATAGTTCTCCATCATTCGAACGCATCATGAGATAGTAGTGTTTCATCGTTCTTGTATTTTAATTTTATAGATTTGGAACAATCCAATACTCAGTTGGGAACCCAAGCAGTACAACGATATTGAAGCCATTAATATTAATCCAAAAATGATTTGGAGACCCGATATTGTTTTGTATAACAAGTAAGTTCGTATCAGGGTTTGCAATTTACGCAGCTTCTTAAGTTGATGTTTCTGATGATTAGGTAACTTAAACCGTTTTGAACGTTCTAAAACCCGGCCTAAATTAAGTAACACAGGTTTTGTGTTAAGTGTTAATTAATAACTTACATTTCAATATGTGAAAGTTTCTTTGCGTGCAGCGATGGTGTAGTGATTACTACTTTTGGGTGCAACTGCTGCGACCCGTGTTCGAGTCCAGTCATGTCGTATCTCAATACACCAATGCGCTTTAAAAGCAGCGTGTCAGCCCATTAAGAGCCATCGACTGACTGCACACTGGCCTTCGGGCAAGTTAGAGCAATGCTTACGTATCTCTGGCGGTAAGTCAACTACTAGTTGCAAGTAGGCGGGCAGAAGAACCAACCATTACGGATGGAAGCTCAAGGACTAAAAACTCCCGGTTTCTTACTTTCTTACTTACTTCTTCGCTAAGTGACGAACGAAGAAATATTGACAAATCAGAATCATTTTCACATGGGTGCTTAGGACGTGCGACTGAGTGGTTTTTATCATATCGCAAGCTGTACTCTTCAGGGATTCTGGCCTTTTGGATGTAATGTAAAAGAGGAATTAAAGCCTGGTTCAGACCTGGCGATTACGACGATTATGACGATTACAAAAAATTACTCGTCACAATCGCCAATCGCCATGTGTGAACACTCTCAAGCATTTCATTAGTAATTAGTAAACAATAAGCCCTTTGTGATTTCATCGTCGAAATCGCCTGGTGTTTACGACGATTATGACAACTACAAAAGTGTTCACATTAGACGATTACGATTATTACACTAAATTTTAATTGTCATAATCACCTGGTCTGAACCAGGCTTTAAAATTACACGAGTTCATTTTTGAAAAAATGTATGCTACCGTCACATTAGCTCTACACTGAAAATCCATTCAATTATATTCAAATCCATTCAATTACATTCATATCTATTCAATTATATTCAAATCATTATGGTATTAAGTTTCTGATAATGTAGAATTTTGTTGAGCGTGAAAATATTTCCTTAACATCGAACAATTCTAAAGTCCCCTTCACACGTTGTTAACTTTTTAGATCTTCAAAGTTTCAATACCATTCGGATCATTTGCCAAATTCTTGAAATTCTTGAAATTCTTGAAATTCTTGAAATTCTTGAAATTTCTAGAAATTGTCTTAGCTGTAATTCTCTAAACTGAAAGCTTTTTTGTATGTAAAACTATTTTATAACACACTCACGTGACACAGATAACTGAGACGATCCTAAAACTAAAGTTTTTGTGCTCTTGGAGACGTTCGTTTCAGTGAAAAGTTTCTTAAGTTGGATGAATTTTTGCGGTCCTCAAAAAGTATTAAATGGAATGGTGGAACTGGTGGAATAAGGGCTGACATTAAAAAGTGAGCTTAAAAATGAAGGAGTGTCCTAAGTTTCTGATTGGAGATAACCCTATACTCTTTGCATCAATTCGTATTGACACATTTGCTGACGATGGTGTAGGACCAAAGCTGCTTCACAAACAGCAAAATGTGTTGTTTCCCTTTTTCAACCGTCAAAAAAATGGCGAAATATTCGCCTTTGTTTTTAGTGCTGATGAGGACAAAACCTTTGGTGGAAACTTGGATCGATTAAACACACGAGCCATATTGGAGTATACTGGAAAAACAACATGGTTGGCACCGATCATACTAAAAAGTAAATGCGACATTGACGTAAAATACTTTCCGTTTGATACCCAAAACTGTCCGTTGAAATTTGGCAGCTGGACATACGACAAGCTTCGTCTTGATTTTCTTCCTGAAAATGCAACAGCTGATTTGAGTAAGTCACCATCCACGGATCTTTAATGTATTTTCATGAACTTTATTAAACATTATCTTTTCGCCAGTTGTCAGTGCATTCAATCACTTTTGTCAATTTTATATACTACAAGTAACTTTTGATATTACATCATATATTTCTATGTAGGACTTTGAGAGGTTAACATTCGCTAGAGAAGCTCGCAAAGGAAATCATTTTCCTTTTTATGCATGCTCCCGTTAGTTCAAATTTACAACTTAAATTTTTAAGTGCGATTTGAAAATATCAGAAGAGGTTTGCTAACCTTTCTTTTGAGTTTCAGATATTGCGAGATAATTTTGAATGTTATTGGACAAATATTTCTGCTTGCCTTTTACGCAATTAATTATGGTCAAAATCAAACCAGCCATTAAATTATCACATTTTACTGCAGTGAGAATCTTACAAGCTTTATCATGAAAACATTGATCACTCATACACACTTTATTTACACATCACTGCAGCTTTCACTTTCACTTTCACTTTCTAGAAAGTTATTCCAAGAATTCTGAGTGGTTATTAAATAGCGCCAAAGCTATAAGAACAGAAAAAAAGTATATCTGCTGTCCAGAACTATTTCCTGACGTCACATATCACATCAACATATCCAGACGATCCTTATTTTATCTATGTAATCTGATTTTCCCGATGACAATTATTGGAATGCTGACTATGCTATCGTTCCTCTTACCAGCCGAATCAGGTAATGATTCTTTTTCTTTTCTTTTATCAGTCCACATTTGGGCTACTTATTAAATTGTAATAGTCACTCCCAATCCCTAGGTGGGATAAACGTAGCTATCAAGACCTTTGGCATAACAGGGATGCATTAGAATCTGGCAGCTTCCTTTCACTATACATTTTCTTAAACTTTTGCACGGGTGACGAGCAATAAAACATTAGAAAATGATTGGTTATTAAAGACGAAATGTACGGTAACACATGAGATATCATTACCTCAATCGGTGAGGTTCGTTTACATTGAAAACTTTTTGACTTCTTGGTCAGAAAAACCACCATGGTTAGTGGCAAAATAATTTTAAAAGCATTTTTGTAAAGTTGGTTTTTCGTGGAAAAGAAAAGAAATAATACAAAAAATCTGATTAGTTTAAAAGAACAAAAGAATAATTAGTGAAAGAACCAATGGCGTTCTTTCTCTAGTATTCAACTGCTCACTTTCTTTTCGCGAAAATATTTTCCGGAAGTTGAAAACGATTGTATCCCAACAGCTGCAACTTTTTTGCAATTTTCCGGGAAACAGAAATTACGTAAGAGATGGAAACGTATTGTTTTCTGATTTGTATTTGTATTGGTTTGTTTTGCGTACTGATTTTTTTTAGTTCTTTTGAGTACTGAGATGAAACAACAAACAGGGAGACAGTCGGAACAAGGGTTCATGACTATAGAAGAATCCATATGACAAAGAATTTCTGATTTTATTGAACTTTGCACAGATTATCAGATTTGAAAAGATCTTTTGGTGTTTGGAAACTAATTGATTGATTGATTCTTTCTTCGAAACCATCTTCATCTGTGAACTCTAAGTCTAATTATAAACTTGGAAAGTTGTATTTCAAGTTTTTTTCTCCTCATTATTCTTTCTGAGTTAGTGACATACTTTTTTCCCAATCTGCAGGTGAGCGTGTTTCACTAGCAATCACCCTTTTGTTGGCGATGACTGTTTTTATGTTGGTGGTCGCAGACATCATTCCTGCCACTAGTGACGTCATACCGTTAGTCGGGATGTTTTTCAGTGCATCCATGATAGAAATGGTCGTCATGATTGTGGTATTGTGTTATATTATGCGGTTACATCATAAAGACTCGGATGACCCGCCCATGTCTCTATGGATGAGAAGGTGGGTGTTTAAAACACGGTATTGGTGCAAATTAGCGCATTACTTGATGAAAATGCTGACCCAATGCTTATATTTTAGATTTGTTTTGAATTGGCTTTCTTACAAAGTCAAAATTCGAGTTCAAAAAGACAACGATGCAGAGGAAACCAAGTCAAAGCTATTCTCCCTGAATCCATTTAAGAAGGAATCGCCTATGCTTCTCAACAACCAAGAAAACATGCAAACAGTATTTTTGCAAAAGATGAAAGCACAAAATGCTACTGAAGTAACGTGGGATAAAACGAACAAATCCACTGTGACAGCAATCCATAACAAAACTCACATCGAGCCCAACGGACATTTTGTCGGTTTGAAAAAACCGACCGATTCGGAACTTTTGCTGATGAAGTTGGATGTGTTGGTTGAAAAAGTGAAGACTATGGAGGAAGAGGATGAAATCAAGACTGAATGGAGAATCGTTGCTATGACGATCGATCGTTGTTTGTTGGTCTTTTTTGCTACGGTGTTTGTGATAACATTGTTTGGGTGTTTTTTAACGGCACCAGGATATGTCCCGTAAATTGCATCTGGGTATGTCCCGTAAATCTCACCTGAGTACGTCACCTTATGCAAGGTTGAACTGATTTTAAGAGGGGAAGAGATTTTATAGTCGTTGAACCCCGTACATACTACGATATTTTAGTATAGGAATAGTTAATAACGAATATAAATCGAATTCCCTGTTTACACTTCGCAAAAGTTGAAATCATTTCAATATATAATTTCAGATGAAACACCAATTTAATGCTAGACTATCCTGGCCCGGCTCGTTTTGATGTAGTGTATCACTTAATGCGTTATTCAGCAAATAGATAATCATAGTGACATTTTGAACATGAAATTGGAAGAGGTGCTTAAAATATTATCAAATCAGTTAAAATTCGATACATCAGAAGATTGTTTTTTTACCGATTTCTGTATAATTATTGTGAGGTTTTTCATATTACGATTATTTTCTTAATTTTTTCTTAATATCTTACTATTAATGTAGTACTTGCGCATATGGATCTACCATTATGATTTACCTGCTCGACCCCTAATTTGGACCCAATAAAACCCCAATAATAATAAAATCTCCAATAAAATCCTAAGACGTTAGGGATACGTCTTAAAATGTTTCAAATATTATTAGTGGTATTTAAGTAGTTTTAAGAATGTATTTATGAAAATGTTTAATACCAATATTTTTAAATTGTACTTTTCCACCAGCGAGTATCAAATGTACAAAAAGTTACTGGTACCAATTTAAGGGCACAAATAGTTGCTAAAACCACCACTCCACCCACCCTCACCTCCACCCATTGTCAAATTGATGCAATTTTGCGTAATTGTATGTTGGTATCCCAGTAGACAAATTTTGAAAAAATTCGCTGTGACTCTTCATATTTGTTTGTTCGTTGAAATTATTATACTATTTAGGTATTTTCCTAAGCTTTTAAAAGAATTTTCAAAAGGTGTTTCGTACTGAACTGCCTGCTTCTAGTAAATAAGTAACTAGTCTAATTGCTGGTTGTGGACATCATACGTGCAGGGTGGCAAAAGAAGTACACTGTGGTAAAATTTTCTAAGTACATTGTGTCAAACGCTTTCGATAAATCAATGAAAACAAGTTTTCCTTGAACTTCAAATCAACTTTTCAACAAAAAGGTGATTTCACATGCTCTAAACTAGGTAACTAATTAGTTGTTTCAAAGACCATAACTAGTATCATATTAAAGAACACTATCATGATTAGTCAATATACTGTGGAGTTCTGCAGGCATCAACATCATTCAATGTCTAATACAGAACCATGAAGCTTCGTTTTGTTTGTTTAATTAGTAATGCTGCTGTTTTCATTATTCCATATTTCATTGGCTGGAGCAAAGATTCATTTCCCTTGACATGTTTTTTTCAATTTCCGCGCTTTTAAGCGTAGGAAATTGTTTGGTTTACACATTGTATCTATCTATCAATCTGTGTCACAGTTTTTTGCCGCTTTCGGAAAGTCCGATCGGATTTCGGAATGTTTGTTTATTCAGAATAGTTAAATGACAGACCCAAAACTCTATGCTAAATGTTACAAAGGGCCACTTTTAATATTAATTCATAAAAATATTAACATTTTTATACCTGACAGTCATTTTTTCGGACTTGACTAAAATTGGACAATTTGGGCCAAATTTGGACCAAATTTAGAAAGTTCTTCAAATTTAACAAAATTTTGCACAGATCGCATTTGAAAGGTGCTGGTGTTGAATTTGCCAGTTATTTTGTCAGATTTGACTAAAGTTGGACAATTTGGGCCAAATTTGGACGAAATTTCGAAAAATCTTCAATTTTCATGAAAGTTTGTACAAAGCACAGATGAAAGATGTGGATTTTGAATTTGCCAGTCATTTTGTTAGATTTGACCATAATTTAGCAATCGGTAATGTTGTATTTTTGAGACTAGATATGTATCTTTGTGTTATGTCCTGAGGTCTTCAAGCCAAGGGCTTCTTGTATACCTTTGAAATACTTTTACAGGTTATTTTAACCGTTGAAAACTATCTAATTCAGTCTTTAAAATTTTTATTATCAAGTCCGTAAAATACAGAGCACGTGAAACACTTTCCAACCGATTCTGTTTATGTTTTGAGGAAGTTGTTGAAGTAGCTTCGTAGAATCTTTGAAGAAGAATTTTGAGACTTCTTTCATGTCTTTATCTATTATTGCAAACAAAATATTATCATAAGAACATTCCTTATAGAGGAGATACTGACGTTTAGCTGACTGTGGGAAAAATTGTTATAAAGAAAAAAGTAAACAAATGAAATTGTCATAAGGCACGAATTATATACTTCACTTGTTAGTGAATTGATCCATCTGTCCACTCACTGATACAAACCGAAAGTATAAACATCATGCGCAAGATATTGGTGAACTGTTTTTCTGGCCCCGAAACATCATAGTGAATTGCAAAGTGGTCAAGATTAAGTTAAATAAATTAAAGAAGGGAATAATTTGTATCAAATTATCAAATTATTAGTCAGTGTACAAGTCTTCAATCCATACGGCTTCTTTTTTCAAGTGATTTTGGTTCATTTCCATCAAATATCATTTTATTCTCCATGTGAACCACAAGTTATATTTTGGGAATTGTGGTAGACCTGTTCTCACATAAGCAGCAAGAAAAAAATGGATAGTCATTCAGATATCTTGAAAATTAGGCTAAAGCAAGTTCCTCTAGGCCTGATGCGGAAATTGTTCAAGCCATGAGGCTTCTAGTTTGAATTTATTTTCCCTGTGAAACTTTTGGCAAGGCCTCGAAATTGAGACATTATCTGATCTTAAACTAAAGATCTTCCTCAAAGAAGATTCTCCAATATCGAATCTATGAATCGTGATCTGTTGATGTCCATTTTCTATCAGGTCGTTAATTCTAATGCTTCAGCTAAAAACTATTTATGCTTTTACCACATCTAAATTCTGCATTCTTCGTGTTTCCATCGTCACCTCTCCAGAATAGCGGACAGTCAGCAAGACCAATAGCATACAATCCATCACCTTGTGGTTTAATCTTATCTCCAACACCATGACCAAGTCGAAATTCTCCATTTTTTACATTTTCCGAATCACCTTAGCCATAAATTAGCCTTTGAATCAATGGCAAGGATCAATGCAATATTTTTGCCGTTGCCAATGAACGAGTACCTAAACGATAGTGTCAAATACTATTCCAATTCTAGCAAATTACGTAACATTATTTTGTTTTCATGCTAAAATCCAACCTTCTGGAACAAAGTTACCTAAATGTTAGTAGCTTTTGTCAGCTTCTGCTCGAAAGAAGTTCAATTAAAATTAGAGCAGTCCTCTACGTATCCTGCGGCAGTAAGTCTAACGAATGTTCCCAACCGGCGGATAAGAAGAGAAAATCATTACGGATAGAACCAGAAAGACTTAAATCTTCATTTTTATAACTCATTATTCAGTTTTTAACGACAAATGGAGTAACGCTAAGACTATGTTCACACGTTTCGGATAGCTTTTGTTCCGACATCGGAACGAAATCATTTCACTTTTTGCAGCGGAACGGAATCATTTCAATTTTAATAACGGATAACTTCGGAACAATGTGAACGAAACGTCTATCCGGTATGGAAATTGTTCCGAAATGATATCTATCCGATACATGTGAACATGGTCTAAATGTAGTAAAAATCAATGATAAATGTAGTAATTTCGTTTAAATATAGTAAACCTACGACAAACGTAGTAAACTCTTTGAACGTTGAAATGAGACATAATTAGGATAAACACGTGAAAGTCTTCAATAGGTAACTTTTCAAGGGCTATCAGGTGGCCATTTAATAGAACCCAAAACGCGCATGTGCTGTGAAACACCCTGATATGACCTAAATGAGCCATAATTGGGAAAAACACATTAAGATCCTCGCCAAGTAACCTTTCCGGTCAGGTGGCTGCTTCATAAGCCTGGAATTCGCACACGCGCAGTAAGAGACTGGCAATACAAGCAAAATGGGTCATAATTAGGGTAAAACATATGAACGTCTTCATCAAGTAGCTTTGTGAGGGCTGTTAAGTGGCCATAAAATTAAACCCAAAATCGCGCATGTGCTTGGTCTAATTATGGCTCATTTCAACATTTAAAGGGTTTATTGTACTTGATGTAGGTTTACTATATTTATCGGAGTTACTACATTTGTCGGTGTAACATCGTTTCGTTGAAAGTTTGTTAAATTTATAAAAGGTTGAAACCTGCATGTATCTAAAAGGAAATTCTGCAAAATCCTCTCTCTCAGTCAATAAAAACAAAAGCGTTCCTTAGTATTCGAAATGATGTAAACATTTTGATGAGTTTTTCATTTATTCATTTATTTAGATGATCCACACATCTAAAATGTATTCAATCAAAAATAACAAAAAAACAACAAACCATCACATATTGGATCTGTCACCAATGCTCTCTGTCTGAATTGCCTTTTCACAAACAAAGACATCTTCGAAAAAAGGCTCATCAAACACAAAACATTGAAGATTGGCAACTATTCCGAAATATTCGCAATCATCTCAAAACTAAATACACCTTTCCCGAATTTCTGTTTAAACACCATGTTATGGCCTAGCTTCTAAGTTTCGCCTCGTTTCTATGTTCTTTATTGTTTTTCTAATTGCATAATGTTCTCAGTAAGTAATAGTTACTCGTTTTTTCAGTTCCCCAGTGGAATAATTAGAAGTAATTAAGAGTTTGAAAAAGAGGCCAAACTTAGAGGCTAGGCTATAACACGGTGTTTAAACAGAAATTCGGGAAAGGTCTATTTAAAGAAGCGAAGCGGTCCTTCTACAGAAAAGCCTTATTAACGCGCAGACCTAAAGATGTTTGGAATATCATCAACCGCATCTTGAAACCAAATAATAAAGTAATTGATCACAATGTAGAAGAGCTAAACAAGCACTACAATACTGTTGCAGCACAACTCACAAATACAAAACCCAAACCAGTGAAGATCTCCATTGATACATCGATACCCTGAAAAAGAGCGATGGTGCACACTTTCGTCTCAAGAAAACAACCTACTACGAAGTCAGGACAGCCTTCAACAAGATCAGAAATGACTGCTCCACAGGATATGATAACATCCCCATAAACCTCCTTAAACCTCTAGGCAACAAAATCATATCACCACCAACCCACATTATCAATGGCTTCATTGAACACAATACATTTTCTGAAGACTGGACAGTTGCAAAAATCTGTCCCATACCAAAAGTCAAATCACCTTCCCAAGCTTCTGATTATCGCCCCATATCAATTCTTCCCGTCCTATCTAAAGTTTTCGAAAGAGTCGTTCTTCTCCAATTAGTTGACCGTGTTGAAAATCTATACCAATCAACACAACATGGCTTTCGGAAATCTAGATCGACCATTACCTGTTTAATGATGCTAAGAGATGAAATATATAGGGAGAAGTCACAATCGCAGTCTTTGCTGAGTATTCCAAAGCTTTCGACACGATTGATTACAAAACTCTTCTCTCTAAATTACACCAGCTAAATTTCTCTAAACTATTTCTACACTGAATGACAGAATACCTTACCAACCGTCCACATTATGTACAAGTCGATGATAAATCATCAACCTTACAAACCGGTCGTTTTGGAATCCCAAAGGCTCAATTCTTGGCCCTACTCTATTTAATCTTTATGTGATCGACATGCCCAAATATCTTCGAACGTCCGATTCCCTTCAATATGCTGATGACACTGCTCTTTACGTCATTGCAAACCAGCCAACCTAACCCATAAAGCTACGGAAATAACCTCTGATCTCATGAATCTAAAAAGTTGGTCAAATGCTTCAAACTTGGTCTTCAATAACAATAAAACCAAAACGATGCTATTTAGCACCAAACAACTATCACGTCTACACCATCTCAACACAAAAAACATGATTGTATGTGATGGCCAAGAACTTACATCAACAACAAGTCTGAAAGTTCTTGGTGTCACCTTCAATGAACACCTAGAATGGAAAGAACATATAAACAACACCATCCGTAGCTATTACGCCACATTGAAATTGCTAAGGCTGCTGAAACGACTGAAGCCCTACAAATTAAAGAATCAACTAGTAAACGCACTAATCCTATCTAAACTTGATTATGGGAATTCCATCTACATCGGAACGACACCTCTTTATCTAATCAAACGACAGCTAAAAGTTCAAAACGCTGCTGCTGGTTTTGTATTCGGTAGATACGGCACTATTGATGATGTTACCAAACTATCTTGGTTACCAATTCTAGAAAGATACGAATATGCTATTGACATGCTCACCAAACATTCCCTGTAACATCAATTTGTTATTTGAAATATATACAAATTAAACACAACATAGCAGTATCTTCTGTCTTTCTTGTCCTCTTTATGGTATTGTAATTTCAATAAGATTCACACAAACGCGGCTACACGTTCTTTTTTTATATAGGCAACACTAGTAAATTTTCTCAAAATGTTAAGCAACAGTACTACAAGGATCATATATAAATCAGCAACATGAAATTTTAAAATCATGCAGCACTAGGATAGTTACAACACATTTCTTTAAATTGTTACACTAGGTGGTTACACTAGGTTGCAGTACTATGTCCTAGACTTTGTATTTAGATACTTAAGCTTGCACAATGACATTCAAGATTGAAAATACGACTATATGTCTACTATACGACTATATGTCTACTATACGACTATATATGTTGCGACAAATCGAACAGTTATTGTGCACACATCTGTTGTCAAGGAAACATAATGCACCATTAATTGCTGAATAATTATTGCGGTATCATTACTTGGATAAGAACCGCATTAACAAGTAAAACCGATGCTCAGATAAAGATGTTGCTTCTATCCAGGCTCGAAATGAAATTAATGAGTCGCATATAAGAACTTAATTTGGTCCTTCACAGATCTCTGGTACAATAAAATCAAGAGAAAACAATGTAATTCCACAAAACACTTGGCTAGCTAACCATACAATATGTATAATATTATATTATCTTATAATATGCTCACACAATCAAATTTGTGAAGAGATTTATTAAGGAACAAAAATAAACAAAACTGCTAGGGATATTTTCAATACTACAGTGTGTATTAAAGTTGCTTTGGGGTTAGGCAGAAAAGAAACTAACTATCAAAATGTAATCAACAGCTCATGAATTTGGATATCAAAGTTTTATTTGACATCACCACGCCAGTTACTGTTTTGGATGGAGAAAATTTTGGTATTTTTTTAAAGAATTCAATCCACCCAAAAAGTTAGTATAATAACAATTCAGGATACTTTGTTTCGTTTAAACTATTTTCTTAAAGCAAATGAAAGATAGGTCTCGCTATGTATCATAATCAAATAAATAATTAGTCTTTCAACTTATTGGCTTTTGGTTCTGTAAATTACGGGAAACGGGAAAATTTGCCTGAAAGCCATACTTTGAAAATTTTTTTGCTCGCGCATTCAAGGTATTATCTGACCGAATTCTACTTGGGAAATCTGATGTAAGTGAGCCAAATTGCACTTTTTGCGGAGTGTAGCTTTTTAGCGGAACGGAGCTCATTTGGCAAGATCAAATATTGTCATCAAAATACTAACAGAGAGATGCGTTCGGCTGCCGTCAATTGCTGAAATTACTTACAGTGCATACCAAAAATCAAAATTTTCTCGCTTACCTTTAATTTTCGCAAATTGTGATGTAGATATTTATATGATTGATCAAGTCCAAAAGTGTTCAGTGTATAGCTTTAGGGCAAAATTGTCGATCTATACGGTAGCGGGCAGGCCAAAGTGGTTGCATTTAGAGTCAAGTAGACATTTTCCCCCGGGAATGCTGCTCGGAATGCTTTGAGGTTTGTTTATGAAATTCAAATTGGGAAACTGGGAATATACCTCCTATCCTTTACGATAACATTGTAAGTTGAACATGGTTAATACTTTTGAAAATTTAAATTCAGATCAAAGCTTCTGAACGTTGTGCATCTATGCTCACAAACTGTGTATCTGAGGAAATTTGAGAGAGGATGGAGGAAAAAGAAAAAACTGTTATTTCTTCTCCATTCCTTTTACTACTATCTTTAAGCAATGTTTATGCAACTTGATGTTGTATTTTGATCCACTTAACTGTTTTTATTACCACACACAACACATAACATAACAAGACATAAAAGTCCAATGAGATGATGCTAAAATTTAATGTATGATGTTTTTGTTTGTTCGCTTCTTAGTGTGTTCAGTGACACCATTTGTTGCCCCACAAAATTTTATTCATAATAGGTCCTTTTAGAGATTTACCCATTTTGAATTCTATATTGCAAGCTTATGTTTCGTATATCACTTCATGTTGAGGAGAGAATGTAGTGGTAGTGTGTGCAGAAAAAAGTGGCTTTGATAATTTCTAATGTCTAAATTAATGAGACATCAAAACAGTAAACATCATCATGGAATTTGTCTATTTTAAAAGAGTACAATGTTATCAAATTAGACTGCTTAACAACAAAAAATGTATATAGACAATATAATCCATCTATACTGAAAAATATTCTCTGATTTTGAATTCTAGTCAACTCCGTTGCGTTGTAGTATTTACGTTTAATACATATGTCTGGGTGAAACTTTATAACTTTGAGAAAAATAACTGAAGGTAAAATAGTTATACAGCTTACAAATTCTTTAATTGGATAATATAATTAAAAATAAACGACAATGAAGAGCTAAGAAACAAATCAGTTATATATACATGTTATATACTTGAGTTATTTCTAAAAATATAATTATAGTTACGTAATAATTATAATTACATAATATGTTATATAAATATAAATGATTTTGCTTACTTTCAGTATTGTGAATGGGAAATTTATGCTCTTAATAATTTGTTGGTTGGTTTTACTATTTCTGGTGTATATAAAAGGCATTATCAAGAGTCATTGATATCAATTTATGAATTAAGACGAATCACTATTATATGGTCGTGGAACATCTGGTGTATGTACTTGAAACAATGGAACTGCTGAACCAAGACAGGAATAACAAATGTGACGTGTCTGGCATTTTCAAGCATATATGTAGTTAGAGACATTTAAAATGTTTTTTATCGTTCATTTGAAAGGAACATGTGATGGATTCAAGAATCTTTTATGCAAATGGAATTTTGTTGATTGACATTGCAACATAAAACCGGATGTTGCTGATTATGTCTGGGTTAAGTTACCTGAACATTTTAGCAAAGTTTAGAAGATGCCTGTTATGTATTTTCTTGTTGGTTTTACTTCCTAGTGCTTCTTTATGCTTTGAAAAAGCTATTTTTTTAAGAATAGGCCATCTTTATTCATGCTCTTTTTGTCACTATGACTGTCAGAAATTTTTTGAATCTGTACTTATGCATAAAAGAACTGGAAATTATTGATTCATAAAGTATTTTGTTTTCCTTCTCTTTTCTATCTCCATCCCATTTGACCAAATCCTTGAATACACATTATCAGACTATCAAACCTGACTTGAGATTTTATATTGTGACATTACTTGATATTAAGTTTTTCATAACTGAAAATTGCTAATGGGCCAATTTTTGATAATTTTCAACAAATTACCACATCAAAACGAGGCAAGGGAGCACAGTTTGGTATTTGGACGTTTAAAGTAATAACTCGAACTTTCAATAACTCAAACCAATTTCGAATTCCCCTTCACCAATACTTTCTCATAAAATACCCCCCGATAACTCGAACATTCGATAAGCCGAACTATATTCTCGGTCCAGTGGGGGTTCCAGTTATCGGGATTCTACTGTATTGCTGAAAATTTAAAACGATAAAGAGTATTTTTGCGTAAAATGATGTATCTAAATTTATAATTACAAAGTTACTCTTCGAAGATGACTCTGAAACAACACAATGTTGTGAATGAATATCCGGCTTTCACGCATTCGATATTTTCGCTGGTGAACGGGTGATTCCACGCACCCACTCCGCAAACCTTATATATACTGATGCACACATATTTCTTCAAGTATCTCTAAACACATCGTCAATGTTACCAGAGATTAACATTCATAATCAAATTACCCCATATCTTACCCCATATCTGACCCCATAAATAACCCCATAAATTACCCCATAAATTACCCCATAAATTACCCGTGAAAATCAGAGGTTGCAGGATGCGCAGTGTTTTTTTTAATGCACAAACTATTATGCTGGAATGTTTTCTTGTTTGCCATCGTAATTGGAAAATTTGCATTTATTGACTTTAGGACACCCGTGGTGGAGTAAAGTATTTAAAATACCCGTGGTTTCTCCTCCTCCTCCTCCTCCTCCTCCTCCTCCTACTACTACTCCAAGTTATGAACGTTTTCGTGCAGCGTTTACATGACATCGTTGCCGAATTCGCAAATTTGGTCAAATTAGGACTTCCAGTTGACCAATTTTCATGAAAATTTGCACAGAGCACAATTGAAAGGTGGTGATTTCAAATTTGACAATGATTTTGTCAAGTTTGACTAAAATTGGGCAATTTAGGCCAAATTTGGACCAAATTTCGAAAATTCTTCAATTTTCACAAAAATTTGCACGGATCACATTTGAAAGGTGTCGATTTCGAATTTGACAATGATATTGGCAGGTTTGACTAAAATTGGCCAATTTAGGCCAAATTTGGACCAAATTTCGAAAGTTCTTCAATTTTCATGAAATTTTGCACGGATAACATTTGATAGGTGCTGATTTCGAATTTGACAATGATATTGCCAGGTTTGACTAAAATTGGGCAATTTAGGCCAAATTTGGACCAAATTTCGAAAGTTCTTCAATTTTCATGAAATTTTGCACGGATCACGTTTGAAAGGTGCTGATTTCGAATTTGACAATGATTTTGCCAGGTTTTACTAAAATTGGGCAATTTAGGTCAAATTTGGACCAAATTTGGACCAAATTTACAAAGTTCTTCAAATTTCAAAAAATTTTGCGCAGATCACATTTGAAAGGTGCTGATTACGAATTTGTCAGTCATTTTGTCAGATTTGACGAGAAATGGGTAATTCGGGCCAAATTTGGATCAAACTTAGAAAGTTCTGCAATATTCATAAAAATTTCTACAACTCACAATTAGAAGTTGCTGATTTTGAATTTGCCAGTCATTTTATTAGATTTGAATATAATTTGGCAATTCGGCAACGTTGTATTTTTGAGACTAAATATGCATCGTTGTGTTACGTCCTGAAGTCTTCAAGCCAAGCGGCTTCTTGTTTATATTTAAAATATTGAAACTTTTAGTAAAAGACAGTAAAGGTTTTTCAAGTCAAGATAAAAAAATACTTTTAATGCATTCTAATGAATAGAGTAACTCTATTTTTATTGCGGAGTGGAGCTTTGCGGAACGGGGCTCATTTGGCAAGATCAAATATTGTCATCAAATACTAACAGAGAGATGCATTTTCGGTTGCCGTAACTCCATGCAACCTCCTACAGGGTCATACAAAAAGTGCGATTTGGCTCACTTACCTTTGATTTTCGGAAATTTTGAGGTAGATAATAATGTGGATGATCAAGCCCATAAGTGTTCAGAGTATAGCGTTTAAGCAAAATTGCCGATCTGTACGGTGGCGGTCAGAACAAGGTGGTTGCTTTTTTGAGTTAAGTAGACATTTTTCCCCGAGAAATCTCCGAATGCTCCGAGGTTTGTTTGAACTTCCAACTGGGAAACTAGGTATACCTCCTATCCTTTACAATAACATTATAAGTTAATGAGAATATTGCTTGTTGATACTTTTGAAAATTTAAATTCAGATCAAAGCTTCTGAATGTGTATCTATGCTCACAAGCTGTGTATCTGTGAGGAATAAAAGATAAAGCTGTTATTTTTTCTCTATATTTATATACTACTATCTTTAAGCCATGTTTATTCAACTTCGTGTTGTATTTTGATCCACCTAACTGTTTTCATTTCCACACATAACACAAAACAAGACAGAAAAGTCCAATGATGATGATAAAATCTAATGTTATGTTTATGTTTATGATGTGTGCAATGAGACACACCACTACTTTTTTTGTTGCCCCATAAAATTTTGTTCATAATATAGGTCCTTTTAGAGATTTATATACCCTTTTTGAATTCTTATTGCAAGCTTATTATTGTTCATTGGAAATGATTTGCATGTTTCGTATATATGATAAACTTTATGCTGACAGGGAGAAACGTGTGTGCAGAAAAAAATGGCTTTGATATTTTCTAATGTCTAAATCACTGAGACATCAAAACAGTATGCATCATCATTCATGGAATTTGTATATTGAAAACAGTACAATCGTAGTCACATTTTATGATCAAATTGGACTGCTTAACAACAAAAAATGTAAAAAATTTTTTATCTACAGTGTGTCCACCAAAAATGTATCGGCTCGTAAAACGTAAATTAACATTCTCACGATTTTTTATAGAAACTTTACTAGAACTTAGATTTTCTTTGTTGTTTCTTTTGACATTCAAACTACCGGAACGCTTTTTTACAATAGAAGGTAGTTGATAGAAGAATTTCTCAACAATGCATTTCTTTTTACTTTTGGGAACAGAGGAACAACAGAATTTATTGTGAACAAAATATTTGCAATAAAAAAGCTTATTGTCACAAAAAGATACATTTTATGAAAATAAAACTTTAAAGTGAATCTATCAAGTTTTGCTGGGGGAATAATTTTCACCATAACAATCAATGTTTTGTTATAAAATAAACAGAGCAGTATTAATAATAAAAATTTCATAAGTTACTACTATCTCCCAAAAGTAAAAAGAAATGCATTGTTGAGAAATTCGTCTGTTAACTACCTTCCATTGTTAAGAAACGTTCCGGTAGTTTCAATCTCAAAAGAAATAACAAAGAAAATTTAAGTTCTAGTAAAAATTCTATAAAAAATTGTGAGAATGTTAATTTATGTTTTACGAGCCGATACATTTTTGGTGGACACACTAGAGAAATAACTGAAAAATAAAAGTAAAATAACTACAGCTTACAAATTCTTTAATTGGATAAGGTAATTAAAGGAAAACAACAATGAAGAGCAAAAGAAACAAATCAGTTAATTTGTTTTTGTGTAATTGTTATTACTTTACATAATGCTACTTGAATTATTTCTAAAATTACAGTTACGTAATTGATATATATATATAATTATAATTACATAATTAATATATATAATTATGTTAAATAGATAAACGGATGTCCAGTGCGTATTTTGTGTTTAAATTATGTTCAAGCGAACGAAATAAAACACATAATTATCTAATGATTTTGCTTAGTATCGTGAATGGGAAATTTATGCTCTTAATAATTTGTCTGTTGTTTTTACTATTTCAGGTGTATAAGGCATTATCAAGAGTAATTGATATCAATTTATAAATTGAGACGAATCACTATAGTCGTGGAATATCTGGTATACTTGAAACAATGGAACTGCTGAACCAAGACAGGAGTAACAATTGTGACGTGTTGGGCATTTCCAGCATATGTGGTCAGGAAACATTGATTCAAATCGGTTATCGTTCATTTGAAAGGAACATGTGACCAATTCAAGAATGTTTTATGTATATATATTGAATTTTGTTGATTGACATTTAAAGTTGCAACATAAAACTGGATTTTGTTCATTATATCTGGGTTAAGTTACCTGAACATTTTGGCAAAGTTTAAAAGATGTCTGTTATGTGTAGTTCTTGTTGGTTTTACTTCTTTTTTCATAATAGATCATTTTTATTCATGCTCTTTTTGCAACTATGAGTGTTAGAATTTTTTTGTGTACTTATGCATAAAAGAACTGGAAATGATTGATTCATAAAGCATTTTGTTTTCCTTCTCTTTTGCATCTTCATCCCACATTCACAAAATCAAATCCTTAAATACATGACTATCAAACCCGACCTTGTTTTGATTTTTTATATTGTGACATTACTTGATATTAAGTTCTTCATAACTGAAAGTTGCTATGGGCCAATTTCTGATAATTTTCATCAAATTACCACATCAAAACGAAGCAAGGGAGCACAGTTTGGTATTTCGACATTTGAAGTAATAAGGTATTTGAATCGCAATGTAACTAATATGTATATTATATTGATAGGATACATTGCATTAGTTTCAGGAAAACTAACAAAAATTACAGATATTCTTTCAGTTATGGATGCGTATTCATGCATTCAACTCGCTCCTCAGAATTTGCTGAATGAATATCTAGCTTTCACGCATTCCACATTTTCGCTGGCGAACGGGTGATTCCACGCACCCACTCCGCAAACCTTATATATATTGATTTCCGTGGTAACTTATCTATCAGTTCTAAAATTAAAAAAGATAATAAGGTATATGTAATTAGCGGGATTCAGAATAATCATGTTACATTTACACGAAAAAAATCAATTACTTGTGAGAAAGTTTTTTAAAACTGTCCAATTAAAAAGTTATTTCAGAGATTTAAAGCCTTTTCTTGTATAAAAAAAAAAACATCATTACTTTGCACGCTTACTTCAAATGTTGATGTGAAGTTTCTCATGACTTTGTAGGGAAAAATTCACGAACAACTCTACTAAGTTGTATATACTTCCCTACAATCAAAATAGTTTCGTGTAAACCAAACTTCATTTTTCCGAATTCTGCTAATTTCAACAACATATTCCTTCCTCCTGTCTCTATGCAGCATATGAAGGTAAGAAATCTGGCTGTTTAGGTCAGCATAAATTCATGTAAAAGACCAGTAAAATATCTTTTGAAAGAGTTTTGATATTAAAACTCTTCTGAACAATAACTTGCTTCGTACATAGTCATTCTTATGTAAAGGAGATAGGTCAGCTACTTTTACGTGGTTTAAAAACCATTCATCTTATAAGTATCTGTCACACATGTTTAGCATAAACTTCAACATTTTCAAAAGTTTGAAAGTTTCTCTCAGGTTAATTTCAAAGAACTAAAATAGTGAGAAAAACACACTGCGGCGAAGTGCACTACCATTGAAATGGACTGTAATGCCTGGTTTACGCAGACGCAAGCGACGCACGCATGCGCACTAGTCAAAATTATGACATTGACGCTAGCGCAAACGCAAGCTGTTCACATCTGTAGTGCGACGCAAGAGTAATTTCTTTTTTTCTGTTGTTGTTGTGTGATGTATGAGAACGTGCTTTTAGTCTTCATCAGACGATGAAATTGAACTTAAGTGGGAATCCTGTTTCTCGTGCAATATCATCCCACGGAAGCAGCTTTTTTTGTTTATCCTCGAAGTGTCTTTATCATAAAGTACAGGATACTTCACTTAATTTTTCTTCCATTTTTTCTAATATTATTATTTTCTCTACAGTAACCTCTTTCTCACAATTAAAACTCTTAAAAACTAATTAAAAAATGAAAACATCGTTTTCGATATATTAAGACGCATTTTGAGCATGCTTTCATTGTTTCCAAAGGTTTTAACAAAAGAAATCGACGCAAATGCAGATGCAAGGATCAAAACGTTTTCATACTTGCGTCTGCGCATGTGCTTGCGTCTATGCTTGCGTTTGCATCGCATATGTGAACCAGGCATTAGTTTGTGTATAAACATAATGAACTCCTCCGCAGTAATCTTTCAACAATGTGCTCGTTTAAAATTACATTTGAATGAGAAACGTCCCTTAAATCGATTTAATCCGTCAGTGTTTTTTGTGGTAATTGACGATCTTTCATCAAATTTTATTTTGATGTAATTATTGTAAAATTGTCCGCACTTTTTAAGTGACAAATGCGGAAAATACGTAATACCATATAAAGAATTTAATGCTGATCAATCAATAACATGTGAATTTTTGTGTAATTTACATACTTATTTGACATTGCAAATGGTTTTCAATTAAAATAATTCGTCATAAAGTCATAATGTCCCTGATTTATTGTGAAATACATTGATATAAATTGCATAAAAGAGCAAAAGTAAAGATTACAATTTGTAGTTATCGACACTGTTTATACAATTCAAGTTGTCAGGGGCAGGTAACTCTCAGAATGCAAAGGTTTTGTGTGACGGTTTTTTTCATCTGACTTTTTATTCCATTTTAATTTGTGGGTGCAAGTAAATTTTCATATTGCTGAAGGTTATAATAAATTAGTTTTTATAACATTTGTTAGACAGCAGATAAATCCAAGTAAATGAGTAAATGGTTTTTAGACTGGCTACTCGTGATTTTTTTTTTACTTTAGATTTTTGGTAATTTAATTATTGTAGTATAAGCATCACTCAGTGTATTGAAGACTCATAAATGTGGACCTCTGTCATAACGCTCGTAGTTGTTATTATAAACCATGCGACTTCCGCAGCTGACCCGCTAGACCGATTCCTTGGCAATAATGCCTTGCAGATTGGATTCGGTAATGACTGCTACATGTTTTGGAGAGGCGATGTTGGTAACCGTAAAAACATGGAGTTCCGTTGCGGGAAAAGCAAGGGTGATCTAATGAAGATCGTTAAAGATGGAGACGGGTACGGTCTGACCTTGTAGAAACATATGCATCATATATATAAGCTTAAAGATATGTAAGCTCGTTGTTGCAGCCTGTCAATAAATGGCTATCAATATAAAACTACTTAACAAAAAATGCGTAGGAGTATTACTTTGTTTCTTGGGACATATTTTTGGAATATCTTTTCCATATAACGAGGTTCCCTAAGGAATGCAAGTTTTTATCAAATTAAGTGAAGAATTTCACAAGAGCAAAGATTATAACCTGTACGTGTGAAGTTACAGTCTCTTTCTCAAGATTAACATTTACATTAACGCCACCTTATAGTTTTCATAACTCTAACTTATGCGCATGAATAATAATCTGTTTTTTTATCTTTGCCAATTAATTTCATTCATACATTCTTAGATATCGTATTGGATCGACAAAAGATTTGTGGTTGTTCGCAAATTTCGGTCTCTTCTTCAGAAATGCCGAATTTCGCCGTTCCATGGGAACAGGTGAGAAGCTTTGGATAAAACCACAAGGTGATGGGTTATTTGCAATCGGTTACCATGATTGTCCACTCATCTGGCAACGTAATAATGGACTTGTAAAGAATGGGGTATTTCGATGTGGTAGACCTGTATCAGATACATTCTGGATTAAGGGTAAGGTTGCATTACATCAGGTTTTTCTTGATAATAGAACATTGTACCTGCTATTTATTCAAAAGTAATAGATCAAATGCTTGGAAATTCTTTAAAAGATGCAACAACTTTAAAACACTCAGGTGCAGATTCAGGTGACTGTATGGTGACTAACGTGACTGTGTTATCAACGGATGTTGAAGCAGAACATGTCGGTACAAAAGTTATTGGAATCAATGTTGGTGCAAGTTGTTCCGATTCACAGAGCGCAAAGTTACCGTTAGCAAATTTGCGCACCATCACAGAAACTGTCAGTTTTACTATCCGTAATACAAAGAAATTAAACTTTGGGGTGAGTTTATATTCTGCATTTTGCAATCAAAATTGTTAATATATACTAAAGCATGACGAATTATAATGAATGAGTGAAGAGGTTTTTCCCAGAAAAAAACATATTGTTGGTTTTAATATGAATGCGTTTTTAGTTTAGTGATAGCATTACCATAAAAGCTGGTGGAAATATTCTTGGTGTCAAATCAGAAACCATAGTTACCAAAAGCTTTTCGATTGGCGGTACCATTTCCTGGAGTGGGGAAGAGACCCACAGTGTTTCTACCACAAATAAAAGTTTACCTGTTCCCTACAGCACTCCAGGAGCAGCTATGAGTCTTGGATTAATAAAACGATACAAGTTCAACGAAGAGAAGCTGCCGGCAAGATATTTAGTCCAGTGCAAAGGTGGTCACCAATTTACTTACGATTCAACCATTGCCTTGAAATCCAAAGCATATGGTCAGGCCCATTTCAGCAATTTCATTGGCACTTACTTGAAAGACAAATGCACTGAAGATGTTTTGCATTGTTTGGATGGAGACAACTTTAATGAATTGCACGATGTAAACAAGGCTAAAGAGCATTTTAAGTCTTGTTTTCCATTATGCGTTGGTAAAGTGTTGGATTCTCGTCGTTAAAGGAGGACAACTATGTATTTTCTTGATTTGAAATGACTGATGTAGCCGTAAAAATTGAAGTAAAACGAAATAAATTCATTGAACTGTTAAGAATAACCTCTTGTAGTTGCAAATGTTCAGGATAGCAAACGTTTGAGACCATCAAGCGAAAAAGTTTATCTTTAAAAAGGGTAAACTTACTTCTTGCTTGACTTAGTAACCTTATTCTCTAGTTAGTGAAGTGAAAACAAGGTGAATGATTCTTCTTTTAATTTTTTCTACTATTCCAATAACTGTGTCTGTTAGACACTTCAAATCCAAAAGTATTTCTGCAAGAAATATCGCTTTTCTGAAGATTGAATCTATCCAATCGTTTTTCCACAATATATGCCTACATTACACAAATATAGTATTTGAACTGAAACCATCAAATATATATAAGTAGATGAAACACGATAGCTTTCGTATGGCTTCTATCTTGTTTCTTTATGAGTAAGTTCTGTTAAATGGCTACCTTCATTCAGATTCACTCATTCATTGATACGTTGCATATGTATATTTCCAAACGTTCTTGCCGTATCTTTAAACTCGCATATGATATTTCTTTTTTTATGAATCAACTCTTCACTCGAAAAATGCTGTAACGGACTTAAGATAATCAAACATTGGTTTTCAATAAGTTTGAAGATGTTGTTGGAACTAGGGTTGTTTTAGCATATTTTGCTTTTTGCGTTACCGATAGATCAAAGCATAATTTTTAAGAAGTTTATTAATGTCATCAAACTGCATTGTGTCATGAAAAAAAATTGTACATCTTGTTAAAAGTTTGTGCTGTTGTGACAACTATTTTATGTAAAAGCTGTTATTTGAATTAATCCTCCTTTTACAAGAAAATCAGCTTGAAATATTTTTGGAGTATTTTGCAATCAAAACTTTTATTCAACTGCTAATTGAAATCGTTTCATTATATTGGAGTATGGTAGGGTAATAGGAGGCAAGATGGGTTGGCGGGGTAAGTCGGGTCATTAAGTCATGAAGTGTAGATAGAGTGTAGATAGAGCCTTAGAAACCGATATTTTTAACATAACAACCGTAACTACTCGCCTACCATTTTTCCGATAAAAATATCGGTTTCTAAGGCTCTATATTTACACTTCAAGTTATAATGACCTGACTTACCCCGCCGACGCATCTTGCCCCATATTACCCTATTATTTCAACGTCGACGAGGAGTAGCTATACCCGAAAAGTTAATTGAACCGGAGCAAGCGCAAACAGAAGAACACTCCGTTTTGGAGCGTCCAATAGCTATTCTACGATAGCCTAGAAGGATCAAACTGCATGCACGTCTAGAAACGCTGAACGCTTCTCTTTTACTGCGCGCTCTTTAGGTAACCTTACACTGCGCGCTAACATCGACTATTCTGCGCACTCTTGATGTTTGTGTTTGCAAGTCAAACTCATGTAGGATTAAACTTTGCGAAAATTGCTTCCAAGTGAACAAACTTGTCCAAGCAAAAGAGCTGATTTACCTTGTGGAAAACCCAATACTATATATTTTAAGCCTGTTTTGTGTTGTTGTCATCCATTTCATAAGTGGAAGAATTTCAGGATCTTGAATTTCCCGTCTTGCAGTCTGATAATCATTCATAACATATCGAAACTGCTGCAACCGTGTTGCAATAAATAATTTCGATAAGCTGAAGTCCAAGACATTTCGTGAAGGTTTAGAGAAGCATATTTCTACATAGGCCGTATTCCTATTAAATACAAAAAGGAAAACTTCAATTTGCATCCAACTTATTTTAGAGAAACATGTTTTCTGCAGACTATATTGATGTGATGAACATCGGTTAGAAGGAGAACTGTTGTAAAATTTGTGTTACACTGTCTGGTCTGTACTTTACACATTTATCCTACAAATCATATGTTCAAACTGTTTATTGCAGTATGCGACTCACCTACTTTCTGTATGATTTTAGGTGCATGCACGATGTGATTTACTGTATGCTACAAATCGTATACTACAAATCGATCTGTGTACATTGTCCTTTACCTAAATCTCATTAACACTTTTTTAAAGGTAGCTTAGGCCTAGGAGATAACAAAGGTAAACAAAGCTAAACGTGGAATTGCAGACGAATAATTTGAAAATATTCGGTTTGTACATTGCGAGTTTTGAAATGCTGCTACCATTTTGTGCTATATGGCTCTTGTTTATGTTTACAAAGTGGCGTCTAAAGGAAGCATGTGGAAGCTTAACTGAACAATAGAAGATTATTAACCTGTAACAAATTGCTCTTAAGGTAAGGGAAGCGCGCAGTATTATGAAGAGTTGATGTAAGGTTGCCTAAAGTAAAAAAGAAAGTTAAAGAGAAGAGTGCAGCGTTTCTTGACTTGCCAAAGTTTGAGCCTTCAAGGCCATCGTACTATTCAGTAGAGTGGAAACAAGTTTTCAAGTTTCGCCGATTAAAAATCATCTACCGTATTTTCTTGTATAGAAAACGCCTTTGAATACAAGGCGCAAGTGTTGACGAAAAATAAATTGATAAAGCCGCCCTCACATAGAAACCGCCATTGTGACAACACTAACAGACAGAAAGAACAGATAAAACTCAAACTAAGGCTGAAACTTCCAAACACTTTACAAAGCAAACTTCCAAACACTTTACAAAGCAAATTCAAAGCATTTTCGTGGTTTCACAATTTCGAATGCAATGTGAAGCGAAGACCAGGGATGTGTGAGGGACATGGATAGTGAACGAGTATAAGTCTATTGTTACCAACCTTGTTATCTATTTAATTTTGCTCACGCACTTTAGAAAAATACAAATTTTTTCCTTATTAAACCAATCAGATCGGATTTTATTGTTTGAGTTGGACGAATGAAATTATTTGTAGGTTTTCGTCCTGAACGTACAAGCCAGAATACCTTTCATTTACATTCAAGATCTCGCTTTTGACGAAGATATTAAGCTTTTAGTCGATACTGTGATTATGTCAAAATTTGAAGATATTGTTCTGACTGATTTTGACGTGGATGTAGATGAATTGGATGAGGAATCCCCACTGTTGCTTTGTTGCAGTTAATTTGGGACTTCCTTTTCAAGTTAATGTTAAAGGAAAGAAGCAAGTATTTGGTAAGTGATTTAAAGTTGACACCAGTAGAAGAAAAAACTCTATGTTATGTTGTATGGTAAGAACATTGTGGTATAATTTTTTGTGTGTGATAAAGTCCAACAACGTCGATTTTTATTTTCCAGGATATATTTCGATAATATTGTTTATCATCTTCAGCTTAAAATAAATAAAACAAGATTCGCAAAAATGCGACTATATATTTCCCCAAAGTTGCAAACATTTTACCATTTATTGTGTGTACATTGATAACCATGAGAAAAATGTATCGATAAATAATTACAGTATAACTACCATCGACCTGATACTCAGGTTGAATTTAATGCCACAAAAAAACTTACTTTGAAGTTATTATGAAATGAAATTGTTCACGGTCAAATGATAAGGTTTCTCTTAAAATTTTTTGCTGAGGAGTTAAAAAGTGACTGAGAAGTTACTATGGACACGTAGCTAAAAATTAGAAGACCTAAATGCGACTAATATTTTCCCTTCTGCATATCAACAAACTCATCAATGTGTAAGACAATTTCATCTTAATATAAGATGTATGATCTTAATTGTTGCAGAAGCTTGACAAGTTTCCTATTTGTAACTCAAATAAAATTATCTTACAACATTATACAATCAAATTTGTATACAGGTTTTCTGTACAAAAGAAGAAAAGAAAATTGTTAAACCTAATTTTGATACCACAGTTTACTTTGGGGTAGACATATAAGCAAATAACTATCAAAAGTAATCAAAATCTCTACTAACAAATATTACGTGTAACATTTCAAATTAGGACAGAATAGTTATTTTTTAAAAAAAGATGGCCTTAGAGTGTGTTTACATGAGAGCCGTAGTGACCTCAAACCAGTTTGAAATTTTTAGCTGTTTGAAATCGCCATTCAGTTTACATGAGAAATTTCGATACAGTCTTGGAGAGTTTTGTCGAGTAAAAATCGAAACAATAGATTTACTAGTTTCTAGCTCTCTATACGAGTGCGTTTTTACACGAGAGCTATACTGAACTCACACCGGTTTGGGCTTTCAATACGGGTAGAAATATTTTCTATGCACGATGGAATAAATTTAGCACATTCTATATTTTTATTTCATGTGTCAGCAAAATTTAATTAACATGCACATGCTTGTTAACACATTTTATGATAAAACAATGAAATGTGAAAACTTTCACACCTTTCCAAGCTGTATCGAAATTTCAAACCTACTTTTTAAGTAGGTTTGAAATCATCACGGGTAAAATATTTGTACAGCCGTTATCATGTAAACATCGCTAAAGGTTTGACCAAGAACCGTAGTGAAATAATTACCCATATCGAAACTCGTAACAGGAGGATTGAAATTTCAAACCGGTTTGAGTTCACTAAGGCTCTCATGTAAACACACTCTTAAAGTGGCAATTTATAAAACTAAATTCAAGTATTCAGAATAACAGATTTATTTTGTGTTTATTTTGTGGTAAAAATGACCTTCATATATAAATCCCAAATGGAAAAAAAAAAACTTTGGTAGTATATCCATAACCAAATCACTACATAGCTGAAAGTAGAAGTTCATGCTCCGTCTTGATTTAATTACAGACTCTCATTTGTGTTGTGTTTTGAATTATGTTCGTTGTTCGTACAGGAAAATTGACAGTACATATATTAAATTTTGCAAAATAAAATATGATATACAGTATCAAAACAGTATACGTGATCATGGAATTCATCCATAGTAAACTATGTTTCCGTTGTTGGATTAAATGACTATATAATACATCTTAAAATATTATACGTAATAGGTTTTCTGTACTTCTTGTTGCATATACGACATCATGTCTTTACTAGCTATTTTTGTATGTACTTTTTGAAACTGGTTGAACTGGTCGTTCTCCCCACATGAAAAGGGTTTCCTTTGCTTTATGGTTGGTACATCACCGTGCTTTCAGTTCAGTTGAGCTCTACATTATATCAGGATGTAAAATAAAAATAAATCTTCAGCCTGGCTATTGATAATGAATTTTCACCTTTGCACTGAAACCACAGCTTCAATGGTTTGCTGTTCGAAGCATACTAATTACCAATCATCATAACAGTCAGTCGGGATAGATTAGCTTTTTATATATATTTCTATATATTGTATTCTTAGTTATGTAAAGTAAAATCCGACGTTAAATAAATTGAACAAACAAATAACAATGTTATCAACAAAAACAAACACAACATCATTGCATTGATACATCAATTTTTTCTGGTTTTACTCGTTCATTCAAAAGTTTTTACAAAGCTTTTTAAGACAACACTGAACTAAAACGATTCATTTCCATCATTTAACGTTTCATCTATTGAATCATTTTAAGAGCTAGCAGAAAAAAAACAAAAATCTTCCACTCATCTGCACTGACTGAAAAAAATGGCGTGCTGTAGACTAGCCTCTATTCTTATCTACTTTGGCGGCTAGGCGAAAATTCAATACCGAACTGCGGCTATAAAAGTGAACGGAGAAGAAGGAGGAGGAGAAGAAGAAGGAAAATGCCGGTTTTAACATAATTTCGCCCTATGGGGAAATATATAACAAAGTTTAAAACTTACAGTGTACAGTAAACTGTAAAATAAAATTCAGTCAAAACTCATACAAATACACTTTCTCTCTACTTACACTAAAATCAAATATTATTGACAAAATGTTAAAATCAATATAGTGTGACAAAATTTACAATAAAACCTATCATATTGTTAGTGCTCTTCTTCTGTACTCATCCTTGGTGTTTAAGTTCGGCTTAATTGCTTTTATATGTAACGCTTCCAAAGTCATTAAAAAATAAACATTCCGATTGGTTTTGTCAAGAATAACTACGTCATCCATTGTCATGTTAGGGTTGCATTGTTTAATGTGAGCAGATACCGGTCCTTTTGACAAGTGTTCCTTAAATCGGGTGACAAGATGTCGGGTTGTTTGCCCGACATAACAAGCATCGCAACTTGAACATGAAATTTTGTACACCACCATACTTTTAAGGGGCTTGTCGACTGGTGCTTTTAACGAAGGAAGGATGGCTTTCAATTTTCGAATCGTATGTATCACTTTGCAAGGCGCTTTTATTCGTTATAAAGACTGTTCAAATTTCTCAGTAATTCTACTTCTGTATTGAACGAATATCATTTTCACTTTTCCTTTCTCTTCCTCGTTATCTTGATCAGTCTGCTTTTTCTCTCCAACGATTTTCTCAATCACATTCTTAATGATCGGATCATAAAACTTTCGAGGGTATTGATTCTTCTCCGATATTTCTTTTGCTTTAGTTAAACTTTTGTGGAAGTTTTCCCAAGAACTACAAGCTCTATAAATTCTGTGGACTAATCTACTGACTATGTTATGTTGCCGGGTACATTCCATATGTTATCAAAAAAAACTTTTCAAGCAGAAACAAACATCATCTGTTGAAGCAATGTTGTTATTGCTATCACAATGGAGCGCCACAACTCCCAATGCCAAAATCGAATCATTTTTAGGCTACAGTAAGAGAATGGGTAGACAAGGTTAATCGAGGAGGACTTTTTATAGTCAATGACGAATTTCATATATTTGTGCGCAGAGTGGAAAACGTTGTACGGACAATTCTAGATACATCACTGATGGTGAAATATGCCAATGAAAATTTACGTGACATTATTTTCAAGAAACTTGAACAGAATGACTTTGTGATGACTGCATGGAAGAATGTCACACACGATTATGAAAATAAAGACCTTTGTGATATATTGAAAACCATGGTTTTACATAAATGGATAACAATTCGGGGAAATGCTTTTGTAAAGGCATGGGTCAATGTTGTCAAAATCAAACAAACTAAAAACAAGACATTAAAATCAAAAATTGACAAAAAAGCTATGCCTGCTATGAGAAAGTCAATCTCAAAGTCAACTGGTAGCAAAAAGAACTAGACAATTTTGCACTATACAAACTTTTTTTCTTTTACTAATTTTGATTGTGTTGTTATTTACACCACAGTGGGCAAATTTGTTGAAAATTCACTGCGATGGAGTGCATTTCTATAGAAATATACACACTGTTTCACTAAAAGTGCTCTTCATTGCAGTGGATTTTGAAGATTTTGCCCACTGGGGGTGTGTTAAGCTTTAAGTTTAAGTTTTGTTTCTTTTCTTTTATATGAAAGATATGACGGAGAGCAAGTTTTGATCAGCACTAAATCATTCGTCCATACCAAGACACGATTTGAACGATTTTGTACCGCCTTAACCCGAGGAATATGTAATTTTCCCCATTGGGGTTTTCGTAGCGCATCCGATTGGTCACCTTGGTACGAAATCATGTTCGAGAGATCGAGAAGTCAACCATGGAGAACATTTTGGAACGAAATCTTATGGGTACTTACTGTATTTCACTTTACACACTGCTGATAATCACCACAAAAGAAAATGGTTGCGTTGTTTTCTTTTCCCTCGATTAGGAAGATTAGATAAGTAAGCGTGGCGTGAAGAAAGGGCAAAGCTTTTTATCTTGGGACCTGATTGCGGAATGACACCCCTCCCTTGCTTCATTTGGAAACCTGTTTACGTTTTTCCTTTCTGTTGTACAATCTTCACATGGCCTCGTATTCAAACTTTAAACAAAAAATCAACGATTCTGTAAATTAATGCGTAAAAAGTTCGATGAGAACTAACTTGGGTTCATATAAATTCAAACAAGTATTTTTGGTGTTCGACGTATTTTACGATTTCAACAAAATATATTGATAAGCTGTGTCATTCCAGCGCTCAACCGAATTATCGTATATGCTGTGTTGTCCTAACGTATTCCCATTGGATTAGCAGTTGGGATGGAGTCCCGCTTGCTTTGTCATTCTCTCGTTTCGGGATTTGATCCGTCTCGACGACTTCGGCTGTATGGGGTCTTTTATATGGTCGTTCTATTGTTGTGCTTTTATCGTTTGTCATTTTTTCGTTGGAGAGTGTTGCTTGTCGTTTGGTCGGTTCGAAGATATTTCGCATGGAAATAAAATAAATATAAATTAGTAAAATGATAATTTGGGAAGTTTTGTGCAAGTTTGACGAAACTTATGTTGCTATACAATGCGAGATGAAATTCTCAATTTTGAAACGCCTTAAATATATACGTCCATTCCAAACGTCGGAAACTTCAGCTCGTGTACAACCGCATAATGTCATTTTTTCTTTTTCATTGGCGGCAACGTGATATCGCTGATATCGACAGCTTGGTTTTGTCTTCTGTCTCGCGTATTGCCACTCATTACTTTGATCATACTGGATTTCATTACTTGAATCTTACGTTCATTTCTACCGTAATCTTCTAACAACGGGTTGTTATTTGCGCCACCTCTAGCTCTCTGACGCCCAAAATGCTCTTCTAACGGATCTTGATTTAGCTTGTCGGAAAGTACGTACTTCACTCCGGCAATGCCCAAAGGCTGTGGAATCATCTCAACAAAGGATTTAACTAAAAATAATTTGAAATTTGTTCATAACTGTCACCATGCTTAAGACTAGAAAGCAAGTCCACTGAAGCTTTTACCGTGAAGAAAATCAACTTACCAGTTATTCTTAACTCTTCTAAAGTTTGCATACTTTCCATTCTTAGTCAAATTAGTTTGTTGCTTCTTTCCACTCATTAATGAATCGTAGAAATTCGTCTATTAGCCACTAAAAATAAACGTCGTGATAAAAAATACAACTTAAAGTTTACACCTAACACGCTTATCAAATAGGGCAGCGTATCTTGCCTTTAACCTAGGATCGTTAAGTGACTCATATGGATTCAGGTCCATGTTTCTGCTTTTTTGACCATCATATTTTGAATGCACATTTAGACAATCAAAGAGACGGTTGAACATGTAAACAAATTTTCTTGTTGATGAAGTGTTTGAAGAACTTTGCCCTTCCAGTGCCAGATAGACCGAATTACTCAGGACCTAAATTTGGAAAATTAAGTCATACTTTTTTATAAAGAATATAATAAAATGTATAGTTGATGTCATTATGCTGTAAATCAGTCATACCAAATGGTGAATCAAAATTATTAAATTATTGCTTAAACATACCTGGGCAGCCAAAGAGACATTCATCCGTGATCTGTAATTCTGTAATTCCTGTAATTCCTTCTGTTCCTTCTGTTCTGTTCTGTTTCTGTTCCTGTTCCTTCTGTTCCTTCTGTTCTTATGAATGGAAGTGAGCTTGCAGAGTCATTTCAGGTTCGTCTTTTAGGTTTAACCTTCACAAAGAATTTCACATGGAATTCTTACATCGAGTACATTGCTAAATCTGCTGCTATGAAGGTTGGTTCACTTTTTCGGGTCCGTCACTTACTTTCTGCTAAATCTATCATTTACATGTTCAAGGCCACTATTCGCCCTTGTCTTGAGTACTGCTGCCACCTTTGGGCTGGAGCCTCTGCTCATTGTCTTCATCTTCTCGATCGTATTCAGAAGCGCTTAGTTAACTTAGTTGGCCCTGATCTTTGTGCTAATCTTCACCCCCTCTCACATCGGAGAAACGTTGCTTCCCTGTCTCTTTTCTATAAATACTTTCATGGGCATTGTTCGGATGACTTGCATCAACTGACTCCTTCTCCTAAGACTTTCTCTCAGAACACTCGCCTCTCTTTGAATTCTCATCCTTTGACTGTTCAGGTCCCAACTTGCCATAAGAACTTTTATTCATCTAGCTTTTTCCCTCGGACTGCTCGCCTCTGGAATTCTCTCCCTCATAGTTGTTTTCCTGCTGAGTATGATCTGTAATCTTTTAAATCCAAGGTTAACCGCCACCTTGCTCTGTCTTTATAACTCTTCTTCCTTTTCTCATCTTGTAGCTTTCTGCCTAGTAGTGGCTTCGGCCTTGCAGGGAGCAACTCATTTAAAAAAAAAAAAAAAAAAAAAAGAAAAGATATACATGGTCACTGGTTAATTTGGTCTGATGAAACCCCAAAGCACTTCGTCTTAGTCCAACATCCATTCCCAACAAAGATGCAATATGCTGCCAACTGATCTGTTTCCCATCATACTAAAACAAACAAGATTCGCAAAAATGCGACTATATATTTCCCCATAGTTGCGAAATTTTTGTCAATAATTGTGTGTACATTGATAACCATGAGAAAAATGTGTGATAAAATAATTACATCAACCTGATACTCAGATAAAAATGCTGTCCTTACTAATCACGGTGGAGCTGAATTTAATACCACAAAAAAACTTATTTTGAACTTATTATGAAATGAAGATGTCATGGTTGGTCAAATGATAAGTTTTGTCTTATAATTTTTGCTGAGGAGTTAAAAAGTTAGAAGTTACTATATGATGGACACTTAACAAAAAGTTATAAGACCTAAATGTGACTAATATTTCCCCTTAAACAACTGCATATCATCATTGTGTAAAAGAATTTCATCTTAACAAATGTATGATCTTTATTGACATCCTTTATACCTTAAAATCATGGTAAACAATGAAATTCAACAGAACACTTGCTTTTTGAAACTCGGATAAAACTATCTTACAACATCATGCAATCAAATTTGTATACAGGTTTACTTTACAAAAGAAGAAAAGAAAATTGTTAAACCTAATTCCAATAGCTACAATATAATACTTTGGGATAGACTATCATAAGCAATCACAACCTCTACTAACAAAATATTATGTATACCATTTCAAATTAGGACAGAAGAGTTATTTTTTAAAAAAAGATGGGCTTAAAATGACAACTTATAAAACCAAATTCAAGTATATACCTAAAGGGAAGATATTATTTGCAGAAGAAATTTTTGTGGAATATATTTTTGCGGATAAAAGACCCAAAAATGCCATATTTTGCGGAATAAATTTTTGTGGATGACAACTTCAAAGGAGATTTTGTAGAATTAATTTTTTGCGGATGCAAGAAAATTTGATAAAATCGAAAGTAAGGAAACACCCAATTTAGTGCCTGGGTGTATATACAAACTTTAGTTGAATGGAAAGAGCAGATCTATGGAATAACATCTATTTTTCAGCAGTTAAAATATCAAAAAGAATATTAAACTACAACAAACAGATAATGTGGCTGGGTCTTATCTTTTTCAGAAGAGGTCAATGTAACGCCAGCAACTGAGAATATGACTCAGTCTGGGTCTACTTCCCATAAACAAAAAGTAAAAATAACAATAAAAACTGTGATACCACCGCAGACATTGTTTCTCAAAGTAAAAGCAACAGTACGAAGCACAAAACCTGTCACAAGTGCAGATGCTGGTTGTAAGAATACTATTAAATGAGTCCTTAGATGTTAAATAACATCGACTTATTTCCTTTATCATTTTCCAAACGTTTTGTAAAGACGAGATGCTAGTTAGGGTTCAGTTATATGCAAACCAAAGTGAAAGATCAATTCTTTAAGGATGAAACATTTAAAAAATTTTGCAGAATTTACTTTTGCGGATAACCAATAATTATTCATTTTTGCGGAATTTATTTTTGTGGATTTGAGCGAAATCCACAAAAATAAATTTCACAAAAAAAAGTTCCATACAAATTTCTTCTGCAAACATATTCTTCCCTTAAGGTATCAGAATAAACATCTCTGTTCAAAAAAATTATGTTTACACTCATTGTGTTATGTGATGATAAAAATGACCTAAATCCCAAACTGAAAAACAAAAACAGATTTTGGTAGTGAAAATACACATTCATAACCAAATCACTACATAGCTGAAAGCAGAAGGTCGTGTTCTGGCTTGATTTAATTTACAGACTCTCATGTTGGATTGTACTTTGATTTATGTTCGTTGTTCATAAAAGGAAAATTGACAGTCATATTTAATTTTGCAAAATAAAATATGATATACAGCATCAAATGTATACTGATGCATGACCATAGACTTATTCATAGTAAACTATGTTTCTGTTGTTGAATTAAACAACAAACTATCCAGGGAAGCACACTCGACCAGCATTCTTTCAATTTCAAGATTTGTCTCAATCCTCTGTGTATTAAAACATTATACGTAATTGGTTTTCTGAACTGAACTTCTTGCATATATGACATCACATATTTACTTGCTGTTTTTGTATGTACTTCTTGAATTAACTGGTTGAACTGGTTGTTCTCCACATGAAAAGGGTTTTCTTTATACGGCTGTCTGTATATATCATCGTGCTTTCAGTTCAGTTGGGCTACATTATATCAGGATCATACTAAATTGATCTTCAGCCTGGCTATTGATAATGAATTTTCACCTTTGCACTGAAATCACAGCTTCAATGGTTTGTTGTTCCAAGCATTTAATTACCAATCATCATAACACATTTTATTGTCTTCAACAAAAACAAAACATCATCGATATCAATGTTTTTCTGTTTTTTACACGTTCATTCAAAAGTTTTTACAAAACTTTTTTATGAAATAAAACGATTTATTCCATCATTTAACGTTTCATCTATTGAATCATTTTAAAAGTTTGCAGAAAAAAGCAAAGTCTTCCAAAGCCCAACTGACTGAAAAAAAATGGCGTACTACTTCACGCTACACTAGCCTCTATTCTTATCTACTATCGGTAGGGGAAAATTCAATACTGAACCGCGGCTTTAAAAGTGAACGGAGAAGAAGAAGAAGAAGGAGGAGAAGAAGGAAAATGCCGATTTTAACATATATTTTGCCCTATGGGGAAATATATAATAAAAATAAAACAGGTTTTGTCAAAGTTTAAAGGTTATCGTCTATATCCTTAAAGTTTATCAAACCTGAAATAATGATTTATTTCAACATAAAGTTACTAACCATCACATTTCTTGTATTCATGTGGGCATGAGAATTGGAGAAATTGTTTCTCGTAGTTTTCATCAAGTGTGGCACGTCACATATAAAATAAATTTTGCTTGATAATGCAAATCTATTAAACGTCCAGTATGTCACACCATCACTTGAAACATTGACACCATCTGCGATAAAAACGTCTATTCGGAGATGCCCCATCACTGACAAAAAACCACACTTTCAAATTTATACTTTCTAGCACTTTAACAGACTCCCAAACACATGGATAGAGTTGGTCGCTGGTGAAGCCTTCACTTGCATAATAAGCAAATGGGTATTCCAAATGTTTGAAGAGCCCTCTTACCATAAAGGTCAGGACATGGGTAGCAACAGGCTTATGCTCAAAATTCTCCTTAACTCTCACTTGGAATTCCATCAGTTCATTGTTGAGGTTGCCAAGATCACAAAAACCAACTAACTATCCACTGTGTTTATTGAACACCAAGCCACTTTTGATCTTCATTTCGTCAAATAGAATACCCACATGACGTTCATGATCACCAAAATCTGTTGTTTCATTAAAGAGAGCCATGATCACATCAGGGTTTATGCCACATTGAGGTTCTGTAAAGTTGATGTATTTTTCAAATGAAGTACGATGTAGTAAATGGAGAAAACCTGATTTTATTAAGTGCTCATATGCACCTGGCGATTTTAGGAATATGGGCATACACCACCTTATCATAACCGGGTGCTATCTCATGCTCTTACTGTTTGTGTATGCTGCTTGTTGCTTTTGTTGTTTCCAAAGAAGAAACTGTGCAGAATCAGGATCAAAACACTCCTCATCGACTTCATTAAGAACATTTGAACATATGTTGTGAATATCACTGTTCACACTGATACCTAAAAGTAAAATATTTTTTAACAAAAAGATATCATTTACGACAGCTGGATAGGTTACGAATATTTGCCTCCACATGCATACCTTCATCCTTCACTAACTTTGAAATGAAATCATCCTTGCTTTTATCAACTCTTCTCAGTGCCTTAACATCTTTGGTAACTTCTTGAAGCTTATGCAACAGACATTCTCTGTTTAAATGAATATTTGGTATATTCTTTGATGATGGCTGATTATCGTGCTTTTCTTCTCTCCACTGTAGGGTTGTCAATGTTTTCCTGTAATTGTGGAATTTTTCGCATTGCATTTGATCAGTAAGTATCAACTTTTCGTTCTTTCCACAAGCTTTCCAGTTTCAATCCTAGCTTTTACATTGCCTTCTTTGTCTTTAAATCTGTCTGACATCCCATTTTCAATTTTTCCTGACATAAATTAATAAATCCAACATTACCTAAATATGAGAGAAAACAGAAATCATTAAGTAACTAGTAAGTATCAAGTAACTAGATTAGATAACTAGTAAGAAAAGTAGAAATTACTAAAAATTTGGCTACTTGTTTGCATATTGGAAGAGATCTCTCCCCAAAACTATACTAAACCCTGTCCTAATAATTAATAAAGTATCGACAAATATTTTTTCTGCCTTTTTTGTACCAATAGTGTTTTTAATAAAACTAGGTGGGACAAATATATAGATATAAACAGATAATCATATACCTGGGCATAATTTTCGGCATAATTAAATATCAAGTCTGCTGTGTGTTTGACACACACAAGTCTGGTAAATTATCTGTTGGCATCTGGACATCATACAAAAATAACCTCCATTCACCAGTTTCCATATTCATGAGCACTGACAAAATTAAAACAGGAATGCTATTCTCAAATCCTATATGAGAAAAACATTGGTGCTCCATAGTAGCCCCAGGTATATACAAAAATCCATGATTTTCAGAATTTCCCTCACAGTCATTTGTGGCTTGTCTGTTATCTTTTTATCTTCAAACAAAACTCCAAATCCTGGGCATTTTATTGTTGACACTTTTGGTTCACCACCATCAAATCTTGACAATTTGTAATTTCCACTTGATTTCTTACACCGTTCCAGTTTACGTTTGGATACTTCAATAACAAACTGTGGATGAACTGTTAGAAATTAGATAATACTTCGCTTTGTAACGAAATTGTGAAAATCGGTACAGACACTTATTATGATGCTCTGAACAAAATTTTTAACAGACCCACCCCAAAAAGTCACGTAATCGATGACGTCAGCAATTTTTTTGAAGGTACTTTTTTTCCTAGAAAATAAGTCTTGTTATATATCGTTAGAAAGATATTTTAATACTAAATCCAAAAAGAATTATCTCATGATGTAAAAGTTTAAAATGTAGTGTTAAAATGTAGTTAGTCTTAAAATGTAGCTAGTGTTAGTAGTGTTAAAATGTAGTGTTAAAAGTGTAAAAGTGTAAAATCTTTTGTTTTAATATGTAAAAATGTAAACAAACTAATGTTAGCCTCAAAATTATGATATATTTTTTTTTATTTATATTCAAAATTATACAGCAAAAGAACAGTTTCAGATTCAGAAAATAAAAACGGTTTTGGAAAAAGTGAGAACAAGAGTCATTTTAACTTTGTTTAAGTTTATTGACACTCACCACTACATTCACAAAGTTCAGTACATAGCAAATTTGCTTTCTTGTATTTGCATCTTCCTTAGCAGTGTTTTTTACACCCGCATCTGATCATCTCCCGACAAGCTTCAGTTGCTTCTGGTAAAGTCATCCAGCAAGGAACGAGTCCGTCTAAAAAATAGAAACAAGAATATCGGTATGTATGTATGTCGTTATTTATTCTGAAAAATTACTTGAAAGAAAATAACCATCATACTTTATGAATGATTTCGTAACTTCTGGAAAAGAGTTCCAAGTCTTCCATGTATTTCTTTTTCCACGACCTCCAAACATTGAAACTGTCCAGTTTCTTCTTTCAATGGATTTGCATAATCATGGATTGGAAGAAACCTTAAAAAATATTATGTTAGCACGTTTTATAGAGTTCATGTAAAAGTTGCAAATCAGCAAGTCTTGTAAGAAGTGTAAATTTTTGTAAATTTTTGCTGTGTTATATAAGACGCTTCCTTCTGCTCTGGCAGATATTTTTGATGCATTGAATATTGTTTCTCCTAATGGTTTTGTAGATGTCAAGATGATGAACTTTCCTTTCTTTTCTTCAAAAAGGTCTGGGAATTCTGCTAGAACAGCTTCCTTCAGTATCGTTACGTTGACACAATCAATAGTTTCTTTTGATGCACCATGTTTCTTCAGAATGGCCTAGATTGGTATTCGAATATCTTTCATCATGAATACAGGAGTGCTTTCAGATGAAATAAGGACGTCTTCAATACTTCCTAGCAATTCAGAAAACGCTTCACCTGTGAAAAAAGCGATCTTGTTAGTACTTAACTCAATATAGTGTAACTCGAGACTCTTTAACGGGTAGTTACATCCTAACCATTTCAAAATATCTAAAATGTACTTAAACTTAAAGGCGGGCGCAAACCGAACAAAATATTAGGCGAACATTTTGAACATTTCGACGAATATCGACGGAACAACATGTTGGCCAACCTTTTGCTCGGTATGCACCCGTCTTTAGAAAGGAACGTTTCATATCATACCCTCGATGAAGTTCTCCTCTACGTCTTCCTTTCTGATATTGCAACGATGACTGCGGTACCGGTTTTTTAAAGCCAACAAGCATTTTGTATGGTATTTTCCCTCAGTAGCTATCAAATCTTCTTCAATTAGTTTTGATAAGATTTTTTTCCACAAATAAAACGTTCTGATCTTTGGATCTCTTCTATTGACCTTCGTGTAGAACGTTTGACTGGAGGGACAAGTTCGTCAAAAATTGATTCTTCTTCCTCGTTTTGTTCACTGTGCAAGCTCTTCCTCTTACGTTCTAACTTAAGATTGCTATACAATGTACTGCAAGACTTGAAAAGATGCTTCTCTATCTAACAACTCCTGAAAAAAATCTTCTACACTTTGGAATCTTTCACATAAGTTCTTTAAATCTCTTGGCAGGGCCCAATTTCTCAAATTTTTTTAGATTTTCAGTTAAAGCTTGGTATGAATTCTTCTCCTTATTAAAACCTGAAATATGTTTGAAAAACTCATATGTTTGCTTCTATGATGGGAATTTTGACATATTTAGTCAAAACCTTTTTTGAAATCATCTTTCCAACAAAAACTCACATATTTCAAACTCATATAATTATTTGCCTCTATGATGAGTACGAATTCCTTTCTTAATAGCTAAAAATACCTTTTTTTTTATGAGAGTGATAAGAGCTTCCTTGATTGTCTTTTGACAAATAAAACATACGCTCCAGTTTCTTTCAACTTGAAACTTCATTTTCATTATTCTTCCAAATTTATATCATGAAAAAGTGCTTTTTAAGCTTCACACAGCGCAAAAAGATTTTTTGAAATATCTCATAACCTTCAAATTTGCCAATCATTTATAGAAACTGTGCAAGTTCATTTGAAACGTACTTTAGTTAAACTTTTTTTTCCATCTTAATTAATCTTATTTAATACGAAAAGGCACACAGTGACATACGTGGACACATGTTATCAAATGAAAATAAAATGAAAATAAAATGCAGACATTGCATTGGATTTATATAAGAAACTAGCCGCCAAGGCGACGTCGCTTGGCGCCCATGTCCACCTGCTCTGTATCACTGTATCAATAAACGTCAAATTTCCTTATAAACGGCTCGTACAACTTGTGTTCAGCCAGAAGCAGTTTCGAAGTCACAACCTCTGACGTGCAGTCAGTGTTATATCAGTGTTACATCAACTATTTTTCAGGTTTTTCATGATGTGTTACTTATTTATTTTTTTAAACCAATCGTTTATCAGTATAACAATACACTCAAAACGTAGAGAGAAAAAACTTCAACTTTTTATTAGCTTTTGTTTTAAAAAAGTTACGCGCTCTAACATGGGTGCTATCAAACGTAGGGGGAAATGGTTTCTCTTCTTAAAAAGTTCACACGGGAGGAGAGAAAAAAGGCACGTGCTAAATGAATAAAGTAAATAAAAAATGTTCGATCAGAAGTGCATGACAATTAAAAGAAATTAAATTATTAAAAGAAAAGCAAAAAACATTTTGTTTCATGACACACCATTTTCACCTCTTGGGCAAGGAAAGCTTCGGTTTTTAAACATTGCTCGAAAAAAAAGGTTCACCCGTCTCAGACAGTCGGGCAAGCGTCAGGATACAACATTGGCAAACCGAACATGCCGCCACGTTATGCCACTGCTGCTTTTTGTCCAAAATGTTTAATGAGTTAGTTTCTCAACCTCGAACCCAGGGTCTCTTGCCTTTTCGATATACGGATGGCGGCAAAAAAGACCCTGGCGAACGCTGGTCACGTGACATGAAAATTACAGAAAATCTGTGTAATTTTTATAAGAGGTGGCCCGAAGAAATTTTGTCTCGTGCATTCAGTTTTTTATATAGTCACATTACAACCAATATAGAGACCAAATATAATTCGTCGAGTTCACTCGAGGTCATTTCTGCAAAACTTTAAAGTTGTTTACATATTTCCAAGACTTCAACAGCATTCTGGAAAGCGGTGTTTCAGATTTGATGAAGATTTTATTCCTTATCAAGGTTATTACATTCGAAAACCTTGAATGATAAAAGGGAGATTGCAAAATTCGTGTCGTGTTGTGTGGATTTTATCTTTGTAACGAACTGTGGTGTTTATTTTAGAGACGCATAGAAACCATGTATAGAAGAGTGAAAAAAAGTAAAAAAATGAACAGAAAATTAAAACTTGAGTGTATTGAGGTTCAATCTTCCACGAAAGAAAATATAAATAACCAATAAAGGCACACAAAAAGTAAAAACAAACTATGAAGATAATACATAAACAACAACAGTGCAGTGGTGAGAGAAGATTCTCATTAAATAATGTTTGGGATGAAGAACTTATTCAAATATTTTTTTAAAATAAAAACACATTTTTTTAAGGACATGTTTCGACATTCTTATGTCATCATCAGCTATAAAATATTACAACAAAAAATTCCTACATATATAAAATAATGATTACAAAAGGTGTCTTTGACGTTCGAGTTACGAACTCACACTCAGCCTCGCAGTGTCAACAAGCTACCTCTAAAGTATTGAGGAAACATGAACTCGAAAAGAAAAGGCAGTACAACCACCGCATTATGAACATAGAGCACGGCACATTTACTCCATTGGTTTTTTCTGTTTCCGGAGTAATGGGCAAGGAGTGCTCTAGGTTTCATAATCATGTGGCGGAAAAGCTTGCAAATAAGACTGGCGAAAGGTTTGAAAGGATAATTTCCACCTTAAGGTGCAAATTGTCCTTTCTTATTCTCAAGTCAGCCTTGATGTGCATACGTGGCAGTCGAAGTCACTGCTTGAAAAATATTGATGAGTTTGAGGTTGTTTCAAGTGTGTCAGGCTTAGAGTAAGAAATAGGAATGTATCTAGGTAGGCCCCTGAAAGAGGTCGTGTTTCTTTCTCTGTTAATGGTTTTAGGAAAGAGTGTTTTTTATTTATCTGTTTTTATCAAATTGTAAATTTATAAATGATTTTATTATTTATTGTAACCTTTTACTTTATATAAAGTACATAAATTGGTTGGTTAGAATGGAAGTCTTTTTTTAATTAGTATAACGTTAAATACTTACGTTAGTATAACGTTAGATACTTACGTTAGTATAACGTTAGATACTTACGTTAGTATAACGTTAAATTTCATTAATTTACGTTATACTAACGTTAGTGTTACGTTATTTTTTACGTTGTGGTAACGTTAGTGGTTGGTTAAAATGGAAGTCTTTTTTTAATTAGTATAACGTTAAATACTTACGTTAGTAAGGGCTATCATAAGTAAGTCCTTGAGGATGATATGAATTTTGATTCGCACTTGCTACACATTTTCGCCTTTTCAATTAAGAAGTGTATCTCTTGAAAAAACTCGCTTTTACCGTGCTAACCTAGTATTTCCTCATGGTAATATGTCTATTATATATCTATTATATACTTCGCGCTAGTCTAGCCTTAAAACGAGAAATCAGTTTGATTATTTAATCTTGGTTTTGCTGGCAAGATCTGTACTACATGACTTATAGATGATAGCTAGAGTATTAGGGCCTGCTACTTGATTATTTTTAATAGAAATCTTTTACTCAAGGTTTCTGATTAATTTTGTTGTATCCCCAGAGTGTTTTGCTTTGTTAACATATGAAAGCACAAAATGTCTGTTCTATGGACATTAGTCAGCTGGAAAATAGATATCTGTTCTAGCATAAATTTCTATTGATTTTCATTTATTGCAATTTGCCGTAACCACAAGCATTCGTTTAACACCTTCACTTATATTTGTTTCTTTTTCTTCTATTAGGCATGCGTAAATATTGACATAAAAATATACTTTTCTTGTCAATTAAAGGTAAATATCAACTTCTATGACTATTCGCTGTTTTCGTCATTTGTCTTACTTTGTTGGGATGGAGACCGGGACTTGTTTATAATGACTTCAGAAGTCATTACAATGTTATAACATTTTGATGTTGTTAACGAAATTTAACGTTGTCCTGATGTAACTTTCTAACGTTATGCTAACGTAAGTATTTAACGTTATACTAACGTAAGTATTTAACGTTATACTAACGTAAGTATTTAACGTTATACTAACGTAAGTATCTAACGTTATACTAACGTAAGTATCTAACGTTATACTAATTAAAAAAAGACTTCCATTCTAACCAACCACTAACGTTACCACAACGTAAAAAATAACGTAACACTAACGTTAGTATAACGTTGGGTGCCTGCTGGGTCGTGATATCATGTAAAACTGTCTCGAACATCGCGATATCATGTAAAACTGTCTCATTTTATTAATTTTACAAAAGGTGTTACAAAAAAGCTATACATCAAAATCTCCAATTAAAATTAGTGAGTTAGACTAGAAGTGTGAAAAGTTGACAGAGTTAAAAAGACAATAGAAAGTGTGAAGAGTAAATGTAAAGTATGAATAAAGGAAAGATTAAAGAAAGATAAAAGAAAAGGAAAAAGAAAGAAAAGAAAATTACACCGACAATGTTTTCCCTATGTATTTTACTTGAGTGTTAAAATTAGGATTTTCCCACCCAATATGAAGTCCCTCCTTAACTTTAAGTTGCCATTTAGTTTGTGCATTATCGATGATTTTAAAACAATTAGGACTTACTTTATCAAAACAATCTTCCTTTTCCCTGATATGTTTAAAAATATGAGAGTTCTTATCTGTTTTTAAATGTTCATTAATCCGTTGTCCAAAATGTCTGGTGGTTTCACCTGCTCATTCTATTCCTTTCCGGCCTATTGTTTCATCTATCGGTACTTATAATTATAACTTAGCTAAACATGTTTGTAATTTGTTAACTCCTTTTATACCTAGAGAACATTGCACTAAAGATACTTTTACTTTTGTTAAAGAACTAAATAAAGTTAACTTAAAAGACACATACTTGGTATCTTATGATGTTCAAAGTCTTTTCACTAACATACCTTTAAACGAAACTATAACCATCGCTGTTGACATAATCATAGATAATCATTCGAATCTAAATGTTACTAAGGAAGATTTAACCAAGCTTTTTCTCTTTGCTACAGCTAAAACTCACTTTCTTTTTAACGGTAAATTTTATGATCAAATAAATGGGGTTGCTATGGGTTCACCGTTAGCTCCTGTCTTAGCCAACATCTTCATGGGCTACCATGAAAGACAATGGCTGGTTGATTATAATAAGAATAAACCTATACTTTATAAACGCTATGTGGATGATATTTTGCTGTTTTTAAAAATCTTGCTGACTCAGAAGATTTCTTTAACTACATAAATTCTAAACACCCTAACATAAAATTTACTATGGAGAAGGAAAATAATCACACTATCCCGTTCTTGGATATTTTCATAAATAACTCTAAACCTTCAACTGTAACCTCTGTATATCGTAAGAAAACATTCACTGGACTCCTAACTAATTATTTCAGTTTCACGTCTTTTACATATAAACGTGGATTAATTAACTGCTTAATTGACCGGGCTTACAAAATTAACAACACTTGGCTAGGTTTTCATAACGATCTCAATAAAGTTAAAGATATGCTAAGACAAAATCTTTATCCTGTCAAATTAACTGATAAATTAATAGAACAGTATTTGAATAAAACGTACAAAGCAGACGAACCTAAAGAAACATTAAACGAAGCTCGTTTCTTTAAATTAACTTACACAGGCAAACATTCTGACATCTTTAAATTAAAAATTAACAACATCGTTAAAAAATACTGTAAAACACAATCCGTAAAAATAATTTTCACATCCTTTAAAATTGGTAGTCTGTTTTCAACTAAAGACAAAGTTCCTTTAAATCTTAAATCTAATGTTGTCTATAAATTTAACTGTACAAGCTGTAACGCTTGTTATATTGGTGAAACCACCAGACATTTTGGACAACGGATTAATGAACATTTAAAAACAGATAAGAACTCTCATATTTTTAAACATATCAGGGAAAAGGAAGATTGTTTTGATAAAGTAAGTCCTAATTGTTTTAAAATCATCGATAATGCACAAACTAAATGGCAACTTAAAGTTAAGGAGGGACTTCATATTGGGTGGGAAAATCCTAATCTTAACACTCAAGTAAAATACATAGGGAAAACATTGTCGGTGTAATTTTCTTTTCTTTCTTTTTTCTTTTCTTTTATCTTTCTTTCATCTTTCTTTAATCTTTCCCTTATTCATACTTTACATTTACTCTTCACACTTTCTATTGTCTTTTTAACTCTGTCATCTTTTCACACTTCTAATCTAACTCACTAATTTTAATTAGAGATTTTGATGTATAGCTTTTTTGTAACACCTTTTGTAATCATTATTTTATATGTAGGAACTTTTTGTTGTAATATTTTATAGCTGATGATGACATAAAAATGTCGAAACATGTCCTTAAAAAAATGTGTTTTTATTTTAAAAATTATTATACAATTTGTGCTTCTACGTAATTTATTCAAATATATTAAATGATTCAACATTGTTATTTATATCAAAATTTGCTAAGTTCACTGGTCAGTAGATGTATGTCTATTTCCAAAAAGCTCTATAACTTTTTCTTGTAAGTGTCCTAAGTATTATTGAGTATACGTCTGTCGCAAATGAAGACAGAAAAAGACAACTTATAAAATGTTCACTCTTCTTTAACCTATGAAGTCTTTCTCAAGTGTTAATATATACTTACTAGCATGTAGCTTTAGCTAAGAATGCCCCCACGCTCAAGCATTCCAATTTGTACACACAGCAAGCTATACAACGGAAACAAAAACAAAGAAAAACTTTGTTACTTTTTGTTATGTCTTAGTCCTATGTCACACTGATGCTAATTTATACCTTTCAAAAAGTGTAATTAAGGCTTAACAAGTAATATCAGAAAGTATTGGCTACAAACAAAAGAAATGTGTGAACTGAAACCATGGATACGTATTTTATAATCAAAATAAGATAAACATTTGCTAAAGAAATTCTGTAAGAACCAAAAGAAAGAAAAAAAAACTTTTTCAAAAAAAAAATTAAAGCGAAAAATCCATTAGAAAACTGCGTTTCCAACTTTGATTCGAAACAAGAAATAGCCAAAGTTTACATAAAAAACAAGAAAAAAATATAAGAAGGTTTTATTGATCATGATCACACCAAGTTTGGAGGGCAGAAAAAAGAAGGAAAACACGAAAAACGACAATTTGTAGGCTTTTTTGCATACACAGAAATCCAATTAAAATCTTTTTAAGACAAGATCCGCCAAAAATCAGTGCATTGAATAAAATTTATCGAATGAAAGATTTAGAGCTAAAACATATATACAAAAATAAAATAAAATGTCTTAGCAATTTTATCATACGAACTTCCTAAATAACATATAGTATAAATAATAATAAATTAGGAAAGAGATACGAAAAAACCTTCCACTTACAGTGCCATGTTTTGAAACGGGGAAAAAAAAGCTAATAATAATAATAATTCTAATAATTCTATACCACCGTGTAACGTCAACACGAAAAGTTGGAGGATGAAGATGATGATGAAGAACAAAATCGGAAACTGACATTCGCCATCTCGTGAAACTACAGTGCCTCCTCGCTCGCTTACGCTCGTTGCGGGGGCAATTAGTATACTTAAAAATTATGTTTGTTGTATTATGTTCACTACCTTTATTATATATACTGAAAAAGAATTATTTTTATTATGAATTCTTGTAGGATCTTGTGTAGGATCCTGTCAGGATTTTAACCAGATTTTAACATTATGTTGAGTGAAATTTGTTGTGTTAGTTTCAAGGTTACTATATGATCGAAAACAGGACGATATTCTGTATGAGTAACGATATTTCAAATTTCAGGGAAATTGCTTTTTATATTGTTATCTTCCCTTAAATCGTCTCAGTCATTCTTGTCAGCCCATTCTTCTCTCTCTGAAGGTACTTAATACATGACAATTTGCAGGATTTTTATAACCAAGCCATGTGACGTATATAGTTTTAAGTCATGACATGGGATCTTGAATCCATAATGGCAGATGGTTTAGTTTTGAGTAAACGCTGTATTGTTGTTAAGTGTAAAGTTTACCTTTATCCTGTTATGTATTTTGCTAAACGATTTACAGCTTAAGATATAGAATTCTTAAGTCAATGTATACCTTGTTATGAAAATTCTACAAATTGTCATATACCGTAAAGTAAAAATTAGATTACATTTTCATTCTATGTATGTGCACATGCTTATTTTAGTTTTTGATTCCATTTCTGGATTGCAAAGCTTTGTTTAGACCCACATATTGAACAATTTTGCTTCAGAAACGTTGTGATTTATATTCATCAACTGAAGCCACTAAATTCTAATAAGGAATCTGAGTGAATAGAAATTAGCTACATAAATTTCATGATTCTATGATATTTAAATATGGAAATATAGGTCAATCTGTGATCAACAAATAATGTTTCAGCTATGTATTTGTATGTATTTCTGATTTCTGCAGTTTTATTGTTGATAATATTCAAAAATTGTGTCAAAACCTTTTTTCCTCCCAGAAATGATTGAAGATGCTCATCCTCATATCTCTGAATATGCTCTTAAATTTTAGCACATGTGTGTGAGCCTACAATTAAAGTTCTTAGAAACTATATTCTTCTAAAAAAGACTGCCATAATTCATCACTATTCTGTTGTTTTATCAGTCAAAAGAGCATGAAAATTTATCTTGTTCACTTGTTGATTATTTTAAGAACTTTTTGTTGTTAGCCTTTCTCATGGTAAATACATAATGCTACCATATCAGTGCTTTGTGAAATGAAATGATAGCTAAAATAATGTTATTTTGAATAATTAAATTTTCAGACTCTAATTCTTATCTTCCTCAGCAGTAACTCGGATGATTTCTTCTTTTTGCTCGAAAATTCTGCGGTCGTTGTAATTTTTTCCGCCAATAGAATTCGTTAATTCAGTAGCGTTCGCCAGGGTCTTCTTTGCCGCCATCCGTATGTCGAAAAGGCAAGAGACCCTGGGTTCGAGGTTGTTAGTTTCTTTGTATTTAGTTGATGTATTGTTTTCAGAGCCAAGTCAACGGTGGTCCTTGGAATATAAAATTGACAATAATAAAACAAAACGTTATCCCTATTGGTTCACCAGTCACAAAAGTTCGATTGTGGTTGCAATGTATTTGTTTTGCACTGACTTCGCACACAAAAAATGATATAATTCTCTCACAACTAAATCTACCATTTTGCGTGACATTCAAACAAACAAACAAACAGACAGAGAATAGGCTATTAATATATGGATAAAAAGAACGTAAAAAAAAAAGGCAGAACATTAGTTATACTAACATTTAGGTTAATTTTAATTGCGTGTCTTTTTTTCCAAATACCTTATACCTCTACTATACTATAGTATATCATACTATACTTTACTACTATACTATACTATTTAAAGGAACACAACTTTTTTTAAGATCATTTTTACATATTGAGACAAACCTTTTTTGAAATTGGCAATAAGTGATCTTTCCAACGGTATGCAATATGCAACATTTCAAGAGGATTTTTTTTTCTCTCCAAATTTGATGACGTCACAAACGAAATATTTCAACGATCATAACTTTTTATAGAAAAATGTTCACATCATGAGATAATTTTTTTTGGATTTAGTATTAAAATATCTTTCCAACGATACATAACATGACTTATTTTCTAGAAAAAAGGTCCCTTCAAAAAATTGCTGACGTCATCTATCACGTGACTTTTTGGGGTGGGCCTGTTAAAAATTTTGTTCAGAACATCATAATAAGTGTCTGTACCAATTTTCACAATTTCGTCACAAACTGAAGTATTTTGCTATATTCTTTTATAAAAACCTTCACTAATTGGAATATCCTTTGTCAAATCATAGTTAATGGAAGAGATTAACTATGGTCAAATTATGCCCAAATAACTTGAGTATTTCATCTTTAAAATCCATTACTTTCTTCGGATTCTTATACTTGTCACAAGTCTTTATTTTGTTGGCGCATACACAACATACACACTTTAGTTTCTCTATCTTTGAAACATTCCCATAAATATTGCCAATAACGTACTGGATGAAAATTTGAACTGAAAAGATCATTATTCCATCAGATATAAAAGGAATACTTATATAATAACAAAGTCAGTCTGTTTGCACTTCTACCCCAGTGCCGGCTAAAAATACGAAGTGCCGGCACAAAACATCGACTTAAATGCACTCTATGGTCATCAAAGATACCTTTAAACTTATTTACAACACTTCTAGACTTCATCTATAGCAGGAATTGAGTTCTGAAACACTCACTTTTTAACAACGTGAAGTGTTGGTCTAAGAACTTATACCCACGTGTTTATAGTTTTTCTCCTTTGGCACGCCGACAAGCCCAGGTGCATTTAACTCTATAATAATTCAGAAATGTTTTTTCTTGCTCGGCATCTCTCAGAGTTATGAAAATACAGTTAAAACTAGCAATTAATTTTCAGTTCCCCTGCTACATACGATTTATCATTCGTCATTTTAAACTTCCCGCTGATAACAGAGTTAGAACATCAAATGGTAGCTGACACAATAGCGACACAAAAGAAATAACAATAGATTTTTTAAATATTCAAGCCGTTCACTATCCATCTCCCTCACACATCCCTGCGAAGACAAAGCCACCCTCTTTTGTAAAAAGAATCAAATAGAACTCGCGGCTTCTATTCCAGAAAATGTGGTAATCATAATCAAAAAAAGCCTTCATAGTACTTCACAGTACTTCATAGTACTTCATAGTACTTCATAGTACTTCATAGTACTTCATAGTACTTCATAGTACTTCATAGTACTTCTCTCAATATTTTCTACTGCTTTCTAATTAATGTTAATGACTTACAACCCGGAATTTTTTCATTGTTCAGTATTAGCTTGACAATTTCTAATTACAGTTAATTATCAACCTAAAAATAGAACAAATGTTTGAAGTAAACAAAACGTTGAAATCATCCTCATTTCATGCTCTTTCCCTTCAGCATTTTTATCAGATACTTATCATTAAACCAGAATCCAACCTTTTTAGTAGCTGAACGGACCTTAGTTTGATTGACTAAAGGCTGCCCAGTCAGCACTATCGTTTACTTTTAATGTGAAAACTAGGGCTTATCTGACACGTGATCAAGTTTTATAAAGTAATATAAAGCATTTCCTCAGCAAACATTATTCGTAAGTTTATTATAAGTTCTGTTAGCTACAGTCGAGGTTTTTGAGTTTGATTTATTGAAAACTTTAGCTGAACACTGTTCTATATCTGTTCACTGGCTAAATACTAGCCTTAGCTTCTCCTTAGTTTGTAACTGAAGTCTTATCCTGTGAAATTATTCTCATAATAGCAATAATAATAATAATAAGTTAACGTCAAGAACCCACCCATCCGCCTTACATATGCATCCTTTGTCCCTTTCTTGATGTTGTGAATTTAAAAGAGTTGTACAGTATCAGAGTTAAAGTGACTCCACTACAACTAAAATTGTTGTTCGTTCTTTACTAATCTGTCCTACCTGAACTTTACATAGAAAAATAAATGAGGTTATTCTCGGTTAAGTGCAACGTATTAAAAGTTATAATCATATTGAATTTTCCCAACCATGTCCCCTGGCCCTCAACCATGTTCCCTGGCAATAAAAACAAAGAAGCTCATTTCCGTTATTGCTTTAAGCTGGCAATAGATCCATTTCCATACTTCTAACAAACTTTAACTTAGTATTTTCAAATCGCAAGGTTTTCTAAATGAATATATAAGAAAATCACAGAAACGTGCAGTTTTTTGTAGTGGGAATTGATGGTGTTTACTTTATATTTGTTTTTTTACATTACAAGATCGTAGACTTTAGATCACGGGAATGTTCAGAGAATCATCAGATGTTGTTTTGATAACATGTAATAGATGTTTTTATAGCTACCCGTAAATTGGCCTCATGATTAGATATAAGGCGATTAGCGAAGGCTGATCCCAAAATTCTATTACATATGACAAGGTAATTTATGTTAACAATACACCGGTTTATAAATAGTCTTAGCAATGAGATATTAATATATTCTATGTTGGGTGTCGAGTTAGAAAACAAACGGAAGATTATGAATTGCGTTTCAGGTTCATCGTTTCTGTTTTATGCTCCCATGCGAAAAAAAACAACAAAGAGTTTTAATCACAAAACCACTCCCACTTTGGGAAAATCATTTTCCTGTTCTCGCGAAGCGACAACAAATAAAAGCGCAATTGAAATCTCCCACTGTGTGTAACCGTGTGTGATGAAAGTGAATATCTCGAACCAGCGCATAGAAAATAGAACTATTTTTTAAAGTGCAAAAACTGATGACATATCTACTAATGTACATATCTACAATTAACCGACGTTCAGATGGCAACGATTGTTTTGTCGGCTTCTCCGGTTTAATGGGAAACAAGAAAACAAAAAATAATTACAAAACTTTGTAATGAAGATTCAATTGAGCATAAATAATTCAGAGAATCAGATGTTTCTTTGCACATTTTCTTCACAAAACTATGTTTATCCTTACTTGACTTCATATGTCATTTTCCTAAATTAGTATAGTTTTTTTAGAACGCAGTAGGTTGTACAAATCACTTATGGCAACCTCAGCACGGTAGTCGTCTAACCTACGCAAATGGGAAATTGCTTGTTACATCCAATAAGCCCATAATGGACTATATTTTTTAAATGAAGTTTATTCCATCAAATTATTTTTAAAAGATTCAAACATTCGAGTTGAAACATTGATATGTGGTAGCAAGATTCTCCAGCGTGATAAGATAATGTCCCACGCAAAAGGGAAATTGCTCGTTTTATCCAATGTCCTAATAAATAAAAGTTTCTTACTTATAAACATATTATTCCTAGTATACGTCACAATATCATGGTTTATACTTTATAGTAAACGGCCTAAATATGGGTTCTGTAGCAGCCCTATTCAGTTATATGGTTGAGCTATGCATTTCCCAAATAAAATGTGTGGAATTTTTCACTAACTACTTCTAAAAATCTTAATGAACAAGAAGGTTATTTTTAAAATAGGCTATTTTCGGCATGTGTGCACTTGTTTATTCCTTTTGCCATGTATTTCCTGAGGCATCCATCACATCAGGAAGTCATCTTTTAAGCTAAACTAAACAATAGTTTGCATAATACATGTCAGTATCAGACAAAAAGAAATTTGAAATGTTACGTAAAGAGATGCTTGCGCGATTCTACAAAAGCAGCGTTTTATGAGGAATACATCAATGTTATAACTGACCTCTGAATAAAATACAAATTGTTCTTGGATCAACTGTGTTTCTTAAAGATGCCATGGGCGAGGTTTGTTGCAATACATTTTTGTTTTAAATTCCCCTAAAAAACCCCGCACTGTATGTCAATGTTTTCATTGTGGATATAACAGTTACATGTGGATTTTCAACGAATTTTCCTTATACAATACATTATAACTATTATGGTTTCGAAACAATAAAATGTATAATGTTTTCACCATGGCTGTTCAATGATATCTTTTAAGATTTCAGTTGTAAAAGGGATAAAATAAAAGTAAGAATTCCAAACGTGCATTGACGTCACGCAAATCTTTGAATCAATTATTAATAGGGAACCCTGTGCTTAAAGTTCATATGGATTGAGTAGTCAAAGTTAGAAACAACTTTAAATCTACAGCACTGGTTCCACTTGACGGTTCGGAAAGCATTAGAACTTGTAAGTACATTTCGTTTCTTCAAATCAGCCTTGTAACGAAATCTTTCTTTCGAGCACATTGGTATCTCAAGTTGAAAGTCTCAGTTAAAAAAGATGACAAACTAGCATTACAGAACTATAAGTTTCATGTATTTACTACAATCATCAATCATCAAGACAATCTCTAAATAAGATTATTGCCAAAAAATACAGAGAAAGTAATACAGCAATAGAACTGGAACACAACCTAGCGACTGTATTTAATCAATACCGAATGATATTCAACATTAAGCATCCCCACCCACAACCACAATCTTCCTTTGTATAATCACAAAATAACATGTTTTTCAGTATTAGGGTTTTCATATAAATGAACTTTCCATGAATGAACCCAACGAGTTGTATGGCTAACTAATTTTTATTTCATTGTTTGTATGAGATTCACTGCTGTTTCCTTTTTTTAAAAGATAATGAACTGTTATATGTAGAGCTGAGGGTTGCACTATGCTGATATGAGTAAAAATAGAACAATTGAGAACTGGTCTGGGAAAGAGGAGCTATTATTAGAAGCTTTATTATTAACAAAGTAAAAAATGATTGGCTCCATCGTGGAGATTATCTCACAAGAAAACTGCTCACACAATTTTTTTCGACCTTATCATAGTCATTATCTTTGAACAACACATGTAAACAAGAGCTTTTGTCTTGGTCATGTTCTTGTATGTTGCCTTATTGTCGTTCTTTGCGGATTTCTATACATTCCAATAAGTTGCTGGTAAAGCTTGCACGGAGGATTTAGAAAACATTCAATTTTTTTAGGAAGATATGCTTTTAACCAGCACACTTATAAACACTACTAGGCTGAAATAGGAGATACTTGAGTAGCCTCTGTGACATTGTAAGTAAGTAGGAATCCAGTTTGGTTAAAGAATAAGTAAATTCAATGTCATCGTATATACGTATAAAGACTAAAAATGGAGATTATGATATCCAATTTTGCATTTATGCGTATAATTGATCATGCAACCCTCTGCAAAAATGATTGGCTGAATTCTACATATTGTAGCTGAAGCAGGAAGTTTTAGATTTGAAATTAGCAACATTTTATCCTAAAATCGAGGAGAAATTGAGTAAATTAAAAACATCAATGTCAATGAAATGATCTCATTATGTGTACCAATGATTGTTGAATGTTATACTAAATTCGACCAAAACGTTTTTGCTACACACCGGATGTAGAGAAGTGAAACTGCTAGACTTAAGACAAGGATGAGGTTAATGGATAAAAAATGCATGTTAAAGTATTTAAAGAAATTTGGCATCAACGGGCATCAAGAAACTCAAAAGCTCCATTAAAATGAAATGGATTGAATATTGCTTGACCAATTATGATTTGCAAAAGTTAGCATGCTTTAGTTATATTCAATCGGATTGGCGTCCTCTGCATTTCAAAATTATAAATGTAAATTATATTGTCTGAATATTGCATTTTAGGAATAAAGGATTATCAAATGTGTGGTCTAAAACTACAGTGTTTTAGATAAAACGATTCCTTATGAAGATAAATGATCTATATATAGAGATACAGATCCATTAGATGCTCTACAAATAACATATTTTGCAAATTCAAATACATATTCTACAAATAACATATAAAGTCGACGGACTTTTACAAATTCTATAGTGAAAAATTTTACTTGCAAATAGTTTTGAGATTAGTCATCATGAAAATCGTTGAATAGAGACGATTGATGTTTTCTCTTCTCCGTATTAAAAATGCAATTAATTTTCAGAGCTGATTTGCTGCACGAATCAGCACAAGCATGATATAATGACTTTATTGACGTAAAACGTAACTGTAAGGAAATACAAATCTCCTTTTATTGTCTCCATTATTTCGTAACAGGAGAAGGATACGAGTATGAAATCAATTAATTTTAACTATGAAGGCAAGAAATGGAACATTGAAGATTTTTGTTCAATAAATGATTAATTGGACAATACTTGGATGGGAGAGAAAAAATCAATCAAGATACTACTGCACGTTGAGATTGCTTTTCCACAATATTTTTCTTATTTGTTCTATTCAATAACATGTTGTATTATTGGATGTAACTACAACAAGATATTTCCAATTACAAATAATAATCTTACGAACTGATCCTCATCAATAAGATCTATAAAACACATAAAAAATATGAGCAACATTGTTGGATAGATTCCCACAGAATTTGGGATCTTTTAGTTCTTTAATGCTTATCATTACGAGATAATCGTACATCAGTATTTCCTCCTATACTCCATCAACGCTGTCTTTCATACTGAATATCATGCTTATCTCATGCTTATGCATTGCTATTAAGCAACAAAGATGTTCCTTTCTCAACTTTTAGAAAACTTACCATCTTTTAGTTCAAATACATCCAACATTAAAGTATACATAGAAGTGACAATCAGAACTTGTTTCTTTTTGGTAGCTCACTTGCTGACTGGTAGACTTTAGAAGCAAACACTTTTAATTGGTCCAAGTTGCTTTTTTAAACTGATTGCGCTTCATAGTAGCACTAGAAGCAGTTACTGCAAATTTAATGATGGCTGATGTGAATGATGAAGTAGGCAGAAGAATGAATTTCCATGCCGCTTTTCATACATTATCTGAAGTTCCGTCATTATGATATTTGCACGTTCACACAAGAAAGTCTGATGCAGAAGTGTACTACTGCCTTCAATTACATCTAGATTCCTTTCCTTCCTGAATTCATCAATCAAACATTTTGGCAATACACATCAAATCTTTAAGTTCTCATTCATAATTTATTGTTTACTTGCGTGGGTTATACAACGAGGACGACAATATGTCCTCGTTTCAGTCCTCTCACTTAATCATCTGAAATGATAAAGATAAGGAATTGATAAGTCATACACTTGTAGGTTATTGCACAATGCATGGCATATAACTGATGAATGTCATATAATGCCAACTCTATAAATGGATCCAAATCCATTTTGTTATGTTTTATCATAATTGGTCGTTCCTATAGTTCAGTTATCTTCAGAATATGTACTATAACTTCAACAAAGCAATGAGTTATCTCCAGAATACATACTATAACTTCAACAAAGCAATCCTATAATTTCTTGCTTTCTAATAAAATTAAGCGCTGTTCTGAGCTATTTAGAAAATCAGTTTTGTTTGGAAACTCTCTTTATTATTCCATTGAGGTCTCATTCCATTTGGTCTCATTGGCAGTCGTCATATGTCTTCAGCGAATTGAAAGTTCAATCCTTCCCCATTTAATCTATGTTTTGAATGAAATTAAAATGAAACATATATCAGTGTAACTTGCCTCACCACCTTGATAATAATAGTCATCAGGAAAAGTTTTAACTGTATAAGGGTAACATTTATCGTATTCTGAAATTATTCGTTAAGATTGGTATGGTTAAAATTAGATGTAGACACCATGTCGAACTCATGTTATTGAATTCATGACATGAACTAATCACAAACAGACAAAGAAACAATAATAAAAAGCAATAACATATAAGTTTTATCACCAGTCCTCTGACCAAACAATTCAGGATCAACTGTTATCAATAAGTTCTCCATAATCTTACCTTTAAATTTTGTCCGAAATATGACGAAAGCTATTACAGAAACTAGCAGTATGCAAATAACATCAGTTATACTAAGAGTATGTTTATGTGACAGGATTCAAACACTACATTATTACGGTCAAAACACTTATAAATGTATTTGAACGAATGAGGCTAAGCCCGAACCTTATCCTCACTAACCCAGATATATTTCACAAGGTTTACACCGTAAAGTTTAATGTTTGAATCCTGTTCCATAAACTGTATGTAATATTCACAACACAATATATTCACAAATCAATGAAAATATCAAAGCTGTGTCAAGCAAGCTACAAAATATTGATGGTAATTAATCAATTTTTACTCAACATGGAGTCTTGTAGCAAAACTATAGCAATATTAAAATTGTTTTGAGAGGTTAAAAGTTTTCTTGGATGAGCTCTCTACTAGTTGGAAGAAACATGTTTGGTTTTTTTTAATTCTTTTTTTTGAATGAAATGAAAGCTTTTTGAGTCAAAAAAAGTGAAGAGAAAGGATTGTTTATTTTGCACTTCACTGTAGAGTAAATTGCGAATCTCAATCCTGAATGTTCATTTGGAGTGGGCTTGTAAAACTTTTGCCTCATCAGGGAGTTTACGGAATGAAAGATCATTGATCATTGATCTTAAATAGTTCTACCAGTGACTATGAAAGTGTGAATCAATTCATTTAATTGATTTTGATACACGTTACATTTACATATTCAAATACTCTAGAACCTCCCTTTTTGCATGGAACTAAACAATTTCTTATCATTACATCTTTTAAAACAACTCCATAGTCATTTGTTCATTCAATTTATAATTTATAAGGCTATAAGTTATTTCAATTATGAATTTACTTTTCTCACATTACAAACTATTTCCAATCCATGCCTTACTGCAATGTCAACAAAATGAGTGCACAAGAATTTTTGTTTTTCTTTTAAATAAAATGAGAATACAACACCGATTAGCAAAACGTTTCCAGACCAATTTCTATTGAATAAGGTTTCTTACAAAATCTCTTGAAAAAAACAACCTTTCCTGGATAATCATGGATATTTAATGATAGTTAAGATTTTGTGACCTCTACGCACCTATTACTCATGATGACGAAGAAGCTCTTCAAAGAGGAAATATATATCCATCCGTTAATTTTCTAGAACATATAAGTCGTATCTCCCGTTAATCAATAAAGGGGAAATGAACCTATTAGAGAGATTGTATGAATAATCAGGTACGTGAAAAAAATTGGACAACAGGAATATCAAGAATGTTTTGTGTCCTTCCACCTTTGCGAACCTATTTGACAGTCTGATGATAACTCAATGCATACATTGATAAATTGCATTCTAGTTTTGATAGGCTCATATTGAAAATACTTCCTTAGACCTTGTATATATTGGTTTTTGTTCCTCCTCCCTGACATGTCAACAAAAGGATTCATTAATCATTGTCAAGCTTAAGTTAGACGATTTGTTTATAACGCATCAAGTATTCCTATTTATCCTAAAGATTTGCTTGAAGGAACTGTGATAGTGATAAATAAGCTCCATTTTATTTTCCACTAGCACCTTCAATCAATAGCATCGTTTAGAATAAACAATATTGCTTTTGACTATTCTAAAACATACTAAAAATTGATGATAACTATTATCAATTAAATCGATACACATCGTGATAATATTAGACAATTAAAGTCATCATCGCGTCAGTATATAAACAAAGCCAATGTAAAGGAACATGGGCAGATAAATCCTGCAAAGCCATCTACCTTCCAATTACCACTAAGCATAATTTCCTGCATCTTTTTTATAAAACATGATGATTGGTTTGTCGTTTTAGTTCATTTTTATGATCTACAATCTACAGGATGATTGCCAAGAAAGTTTATATGTTGCTGTTTGGAATGGTTCTGAATGACTTGATACTAAATGGTAAGTTGACGAAACATTTTTAAGAAAGAAGATTGACGTTACTTTACTCACGTTAAGCGTTTTCTGTTCGTCTTAGATAGATTATAAGAATGCCTTAGCTTTTCCGAATATTAGGAACATCTTCAGAACCTACCTCCAGCCCAAGGTTTCTTTTCTCTTTACTTTTATATCAGACATTCACGTAGAGAGAATGTACAGTCTTCGCATCTGCTGGTCAATATGACAAATCCTCACTTTTATAAGTACTTCTATAAAATATTTAAAAAGGAAATTGAAAAGAAACGTTTGTAAGGTTATGCATGTGTCTACTTATTGTTGTCGACGGTAAATAGATTTTTTTGGAAGTTTTAACATTAAAAACTAATACTGAAAATTCGTAGAACACGATTTCGACTTAACAGGATGCATGTGTGGTAAGATATCTTGTATATTACTATTCAGCTACAAGAAATGGACAAGCTTAATTTATCAGCTTTGCAACAAAAGCACATTACTTACATTATCTATAGTTTCATATAATAGTATACTTAGCAATTCTCTCCTACATATTTGGTTTTAAAAATTGTACTCCCTTTTGTGTTATAAAAATGCAGAAGTGAACTTATCAATTAACGGCCGATGGTTCAAGGGTAGTTTGGACCAGGTAAAGCCAAGGCTATATCCTGCTAGAATTCCGATTATGAGTCTCTGGTGTATAAGTTTAGAAACTCTTGTCTGTTAGGATCGAGTGTTCGATAAAATTTGCATCGTAAAAAAATTGAAGATTAAAAAGAAAACAAGTTAAAATATCTAGCAGAAGTCACGTGACTTTGTCCAATTTGAGAAGAGGAAACAATAAACAAAGGTATTATGGAATAAAAAGACTTATATGAACAACAAAAATCGTTGTTCTATATAATATTGCTTAGATAAATTAGATAAATAAGTTACTGTCGTAAATCAACAACGTCACAAAGAGCATTCGAAATTGGGTTTAACAACCAAGTTTAGTAACTTTGATGTAAACCATATCAACTTTTGAACACGTTGACCAAATCCCAATTTGGTTTAAACCAAGAAGGTTGCCGTTATTACGCTAAACCAAGTTGACCAGGTCAAATCCGAATTGGTTTACGACATAACTATATGATTTTACAGAGAACCAAATAATTCTCGTGCTATGTTGAAACATGTTTTGAAACATTTTATGTTCTTGTTTTCTTGTACTATATAAAGATTATCTTTTTTGTTGTTGTCAAAACTTCCATATTTTATTCTACCTTCGTTCGTGAAGAAAAATGGAACCAAAGTGTTTTGGCAACGCAATCTTCGAAATTCAACTCCATATTTACTCAATAAAAGTAACTTTGCAGACCAGATAAAAACGATCTGTTAATCCATTATTAAAAACCAGCAAATTGGTATTGAGTTATTTCGTTTATTTGTCTTTTATGCCATCATTTCAATACATGGCAAATGTACTTTCTTACCATTCTTGCAAGCACGTTCAATGTGTTGCATGGTCTGCATATTCATTGAATGTTATAGAAAGATTCAATAATGCCGGTTGACGAGAAAAATATAAAAATAAACAGAAGTCAAGTGATCTGGGAACTATCCTTTAATAGAATATGATGAATACGTAGACAACTTAATAATAGACGTTCTAGGAAATGCATTTCACAGATAAAGTTTATATAAATAAAAAAGACTTGATAAAGCAAATTACAACGTGAATATGTTTCCATAGGTAACTCACCTCAAAACATAAAAATAACAATGAATCATTATTGGAATAATTTGGGTAGGAATTGAAATAGCTATAAAGGAATGGCGTCACCAGTCTAAAAACTGTAGGGAATTAGACTTTAAAGGAGAAGTAAATTAAGAATATTAATTTTTGAAAACTCATAATACATGGTGTGTATTAGTTTGCCACAATAGTAAAAAGTGCATCTGAATGCATCTGGTATTTCACATTCTTACTTCTGAATGCGATGATTCAAATTTCAATCACAATATGTACGTAAAGTTATGTTTAGTTAATCTATAATGCTGTTTCTCAATGATTCTCTATACAAGGATTGCTACAAGAAAATATTTATAATAATTGCATATAAAAACAAAATTGTTCGTTTTTCTTTTATCTTTTATTCGTTTATTTTGAGTTGTTTCTCGCTACTAGGTGGAAGTTATTTACGTTATTTACGTTATTTACGCAACAAAGCATATATTACGCATATATTACGTTTTCTATTATTTTTTTAATTAATTCATTCATTTATTGTTATTTATTTGAATTGATGTAAACAAACACATGCAAACATAGTCATAGTATATAATTCTAGGTGAAGATTCAAATGTTTATATTTTGATGTACTAGAAATAAATCTTAACTTACTTACCTACGTACTTACTTACTTAGAAGGGTCGAGTAACATACACACCTATTGAACTAGACGTTGGTTTTCAATTTACACGCCAGGCCTTTTTAGCATGGATTTGATGTTCTTTTGTGACAGTAGTTTGTAGTTTTTCATCAAACACGTAAATTGGAGGATTTGAGTAGTAGTTGCACTTAGATCTGTGAATCTCCAGGGATATTTATTGTAACTTTATGATACGAAAACTGGACCTAAATTAGTGGTTTACAATATCATAATAGCAGATTCATATGCGACATTGGTGGAAATTTTGGTGGAAAAATTAGCTAGAGCTGATAGTCTTAAGAAAACTAGCTAATGCTTGGGTCCTAGTAATACACCCTTTTTGGACATGGGTCTGATATGGCTTTTTGGATCTATTTTTAAAATCTCTGCGAATAATATTTTCTTTGCGTGTCTTTATTATTAATCATCTCAATTATTCAAATAAATTTGACGAATTATTTAAATGAAATCAGATCTAATAACAATTTTCCTGAAGAAAGCATTAAATCAATAATGAAAAAGTCTTTTATCGTTGAAATGCAGAAAATGATCCTAAATCGAAAATGATTCTAAGCATGAGAACGTTGCAGCAGTGAATGTTCTATATGGGCAAGCAAGAAGTGAGAAAAATTGTCGCAGAGGGAGCTAAGAGTTAAGATCCTAGATGAGAATAATTTAAGTTGAAAGTACTTATAAAAAGAAGGGTAAGTTTAGATGTTGTTATAAAACCCCTTTGACTTTTCAAGCGTATGTGCTCTGAGTAGGATGAATTTATAATTTTCTTGCTTGCTAAACAGTTATAAATGCGAATTTGAGTGATCTATAGATTGAGTAGATCGATGCAACAGTTGTTTTCTGTTTCGCATTGTTGTTGTTATTTCCTAACTAAATATTTCTGAGATGATTCAGAGATATCCAAAAGACTGGCAAATTAAGTAAATAAGTTAATAACAAGTTCGCAATAAACGATGCATAATTGTATTTAAATTAGACTTGTGTGTAAACAATCATTTTACAGTTTAGGAAATCACACATAATCACCTAATCTCTAAAAATAGATCGTCATTATTTTTTTATTCCTGTTATTTTTTAAGTAAACAATCGTAGAAATTTATTTTTATCTCGCTTTATTTGAAAGTCATAAAGTGCCAAAGTTACTATAGTTAGTTTTGTGAAGGGTCCCATTGTTTCCCTTAACCTACAAAAAATCTAAGAGGCAAGTCATCAACGGACTGATTCATTGATAAATGCTGACGAATTGTTGGTGACCACAAAAATGATAGGATTTAGTCAGTGACTATAGCAACCAGTGATACAACTTATTTCCATTTAGTGACAGCCAACAAATTCGACATCAACAATTGTGAGAAGTATAGAGGACAAATATGTGACAAAGTTGACGAGGAATTTACGTCCCTAAACAGCTTTGTTCATGTCGAAATGGGAAAGACCCAGGAACATTTGGAAAAAGAACTTCAAAAATTAAAAGCTCTATTGACTAATCACCCTTTGCCACCCTGCAAAAATATCATAACGTATGCACTTTGCCTGCAGTTCTTTCCATTGTGTAAGAGAGGAGCAGACTATAGGCCGAAAACTGTGGAAACCACATGTCAGCTATCTTGTGAACAAGCCAAACTGTCTGTATGCTTTTTAAAAATAAAGCATATTCCGGAAATAGCATCATTGTTGTTGAAACCTGATTGCCGAATGTTTCCACAGAAAGTCAACAATTGCAAGTCGATCAAAGTAAGAAGTAGGTGACTATTTTTCTGGGATTTATATTCATACCTTTATTTTTTTGAAGTAAACTGCCAATACCTTGTGAACTTGCTTGAAGATTTAAAGTATCCTATTCATCCAAAGAATTCCCAGGTCATATTGTATTAGTTTTCATTGTTATTTTTGTGACCAAAAACTGTCATAGTTTAAGGTTTATGTTCGTTAGCTTGTATAGAAGGTTACCACTTAATATTCCCACAAATGTGAAATCATTGGGACATAGTAGAACAAGAAAGTTAATCGTGCAATGGGAAATAGACAGAAGAGATTGTAACTTATGAAAAACAGTTTTATAATATTAATTAATGATATCCGCAAACAATGTACCTTTCAAATTGCCTCTCGCTTGCCGGGGGATTGCTCTAACAACGAAGCTACCGACCCCTGATGTGATGACACTAGTTCGTAGCAGACGAGGGGAGCAAACACGGTCAATTGGACCTGAATGCCCACGAATCAGTGAAATCCCATTGGCTAGATGCTCAGAGATGATCCGAGTTTCAACCAACAATTAATATATAAAATACGGCAGATTGGTTTCAGTTTCATAATAAGAATGTTGTTTGATTGTCTTCAAGTAAAAAATCAAAAGCAAATTCTGATGATTGTTTCGTTAAATTATGACAAATAACGTTCCTTCATTATATAATTTTCAGACATTTTCATGCATTTTCGAATTCTTTGTCAGCAGTACAATTATTACAAGCAAGACAGTACTCATAAGAATTGATTAATGTTTGTACATAAATCAAACATTGAAATATATTTGAAGTGGATCTCTTTTGATATAAAAGCTTAATACCATTTTAATTATTTGCTCTCCAAATGTAATGGTTTCAAGCTGATAATGTTACTTCCTATCCGCAAAAATGTATTTGCAGAAAGTATTTGTGAAGTAAATAACAGTAAGCAGTTGCAACACAGAAAAATACAAAAAGTAATAGTCCCTAACTTACGCAACCTCAATTACATTTTGAATTTACGCAATATTAGCAAGTTGTTCTTCTCTTAAGACTGTTTGAAATCTTATAAATTATGTTGGATGATTAATTTAAAAAGATTTAATAATGTATATATATTTCAAAAAGCATGCATGACCACAAATGAACAACACGCAACTTCTTTTATCTTTTTGACATCGAATATGAATCAGGCATTCGATTTGCACCACTCCGTTATTTCAATTACAACCGTAAAGCGATACAGCTTAAAATTTCTCTGATACCTTGATTATCAGGAGGTGTTGATAAGTATATTTTATATATACTTTATATTAACACACTCGGTAAAGAAGATTAATGCTTCGAAATGCTATGGCAAAATTATATGTTTTTTCATAAGTTTGCATGTTAAATAGATAATTTACATATTACCTTAGGTGACCAAGATATTTATGAAGAAACGTGTGAATTGAGGTACACTAGAAACGGTAGGAGCCATAAAATTCATTTCGATGTTCTTAAAAACACATGTTAAGATTTATGTTAAAACCATTTGAAGCTTTTTGTAAGTACAAGCTTACATTATCAAGTAAGATGGTACTTATGTAAAACTTCGTATAGTTTTAATATTCACTGGCTATTATCTTTTTTGAACTGTTATTCATTTTGTTTCAACTTTTTCTTGAATTGAGAGTCATATGTAACATTATAATCTCCATTAACGTTTAGACTACTTAAATTATTTATTATGATTATTTATATTTTCAAGAAACATACAAAACGCATGTCTCAGTTTTACATGATGCTCCAAGGAAAACTCAAAAATTATCAAGTCACCGAAAATTCTTGAGCAAACACGTATGCTTTCACCAACCGAAGAAGATTCCAGAAGTTATTTCAAACTTCAATTATTACAATGTGAGAAAACCATTAAATTTTGAATTAAGCGACCCAAAGAATTATCTGTTATACCATTACTGCTGGGATAAAGATAGAATAAAGGCAGTTGCCGCATTGGGAATGTTAAATAGTTATGAACCAGACAAGTACATAACCCTGCGCAATGTGAAATTTTATCTTAAAAAACGTGCTGATAAGCTATACATAGTTGCAAAAGGAAAATATGATTTATGTGGAACGAGTTTTAAATATACTATTTACCCCGAAACAAAAAATGTTATTGTGATGCATGGGTTATCATCTGACGTAATTGGGATGAATTTAATTGAAATGGCACATTCCCTGGCGAATATAGATGAGTGGTCCATCAAACAACTCTTTATCAACGAAATAAAATTGATTTCTACCTTAAAATTTCTATCGCCGATTTGGAGTAACGTATGGAGTCACGGTCAAATCGTATCAGCATTCAAAGGCAATGGGATAATTGACATTTTGAATACGACAGTTCGAGATTTAGAATCAGAATTAATTATAAACAGAGAAGAAAAGTCTTGGGTAATAAGAATGGTGCTGGATATGACAATGAGTGAAATAATTAAAGCCTTCCAATCAGATGTTGAAATCTTTGACCTACCATTTCTTCCCAAACAATGGTACCAAGACATAGAAACAGAAAAGGTGAGTAAAGTTATGCTGATATTATAATAAGTTTATCTATAATATTATTTTACAATGATTCTCTAAAGGATTGGTACAGGAAAATATTAATACGGTGTCGTAGCAACCGGGAGTCAATCATGGTCTTTTTATTGAAAAGTTGTAAATGGGAACACAACGTCATACGTGTGTGGACAAACCATGCTTTTTCTTGTTTAATTACCTGGACCCCTGGATTCTAAAGTCGCTAAAAAGTGGCTGAAATAAAAATGCCCATAACTTTCTTAAAAGAAAATTGACAGCTCAGCAAAATAACTTGTGACTGAAAGCTAAATGGTATAGTTAGGCAATAAAAGTAATTTTAAAGGATTTCTAATGTTGCCTTTTTATATTATATGAATTCATTGACAAATGCGAAACAAGAATAAACATTTTCGGACACTTTAATGCGTAAAACATTTACTACTTCTCATGTACTTCATTTGAACTCGAAACGATAGTCTTATTGTTTGAAAATATACTAATATTTCTTATTGTTTAAAATTGATTTTCGAAAAGGGAGTTTTAGCCAATCTGGAGGGCTAAAAATCCAAAACTTTTCCTTACATACTAAAAATATGGTCCCCCTAATATCCCCCTAATATTTATTTCGTGTCTACGGCACTGTAATAACGATTATATGTAATTTCTTATTTTCGTATTTCCTTTATCTTTGGGTTTTTAGTTTCTTTGTCTATTGTTGATGTTGAGTTGTTTTCCGCTACTAGGTGGAGATTATTTACGCAACAAAGCATATCTCGATACCAACAACATCTTACTTGCAAGAGCATTACAAAATTGCAAAAGAATTAGCCTCAGGACATATCAATCCTGGTTTAACAGTTTATGTAATCGGAAAAGTTAAAAGCACAAAATATCTTACCTTTTTAAGCGGTGGCGAGAAATTGAACATCAAATTCTTCATTAATAATGAAGAGGAAAAGACCACAGATGTATCTCTACATGGACTGAAGCAGGCAAGCCAAGGTTGTCATGTTAGCGAAGTAAGTATTTTCATAACCCTTTTTACAAGTAACGCTTTCATAAGAAGCCTAGTCGTAGGTGCTTCAAAATTTTAAGAAACTTTTATTATTACAGCTTTTTTTACATTCGAATTTTTTCGTAATGATAAACAAACCAATAGCTACTACTGGTCCTCTGCTTGAGTTCTTACAAAACCGATAGGTATAGCGGGTCTGACAGGACGTTCCATTACTAGACTTGAAATGAAATGAAATGAAACGAAATCTTGTTTGTTTAAAAACAAAATTGTGTAATAGCTCCACCACATAAAGACTAGCAATAATTTTCAAGCAAGAAACCTCCTACAAGTTTTAATATTGATGATCAGTAACCAATTATGACTCAGCAAGTCAAAATGATCATTGATGGCAAAAATGCCAATAAATCAATAAACTGGAAAAGTTGGTTATTAATTCTATTAATTCTCGTACTTTGATGAAGCTAAACGATTAGCTACTAAACTTTTTGCAACTAACACTGTAACATCGGCATTTTGAAGTTTCACTCCAGGGTCTTTTTCATCACAAGCAATAAAACGCTATGTGAATTACATTGTAACTTTAAAAAAGCAAGAAGGAAAACCAATAAAAATTGTTAAAAGAACGTTAAATAACATTATATACCGTATTTCCTCTAATAAACGCCGCCCTCTGATAAACGCCTCCCTCTATTAAACGCCGCATCTTGAAAAAGTGGTGTTTATTAGAAAACAGGTTAAACAAGAACTAAAAGCTTTCATCTCATACAAGAGAACGCCGACGGTGATACTGCTCTTCTTTGACATTTTCGTGAACATATCTTTTGTGTAAAACATTTTCACACAATCTTTTGTAACCTTTTTAAGGATAAGGAAACATTATTGTTTAAGTTTGCTTCTGTCCAATTTTTCATTTTGTAATAAATGCCGCCCTCTAATGAACGCTTCCCTCTATTAAACGCCGCATCCAAAACCTTGAATTCGTTTAATAGAGGAAATACGGTAACTATATAACGTTTTAAGATTGGTTAACATAATCTCTTTGGATCGTCACAAATAAACGTTTTTAAGCGCAATCCCAGATTATGGTTTTCTTGGAATATAGGTTATTATATTCATAGGAGAAAAAAGATTTACAATTGAATATATTAAAGATAATGAACTATTATTAGGAGAACCGAAGTTGACTATGTTGATGGCAGCAGAAATGGAACAATTCGAAAATAGTCTGGAATCAGCAGCTTTGTAAAAAAAATTTGCTCGCTGGTGGAGATTATCTCAAAGGAAAACTGCTGACACGTTTTTTTCTCAAACCCATTATAGTTTATAGTCTTTAACATTGTTATCTACAAACCTACACTGAAAGGGCTTCGCCACGTGGTGATCACGTGATCCTTGTTTATGTATATGTTTTCTCGTCGTCCGGCATTATGTCATATTCTGATTATGCTTGTGCGAGAACTTGATGTTTCAAAACTGAAAAAATAAGTAAACAGATTTGCAATGTAACGTCGAAATGATTGTATGTAAATATTATTAAATAAAAAACACAATAACGATTTGTAGCATAATGTTCTGAATGACATTGTTTATGTTCGATTCGCAAAGTCACCATCTTTGAGTAAACATGAAGAAGACGAAGAAGCCTTGTTTTGATGTTGTTTATTTTACAAAGATATAAAGGTTTTATACAAAGGAGTACACAAAAGCGAAAAAAATATACAAATAATTGTTACATGCAGAAATCTAAAATGGATTGTAATGGAAGAAAACATGATAAAATTAATAATATAAACAAACAGAAGTTAGAAATATTTTTAAAGCTGTGAGCTAATTTTGTATCAGGGAATTTTTAAATGCAGATTTTTTTATCGATTTCATACAGTTATACTTAAGTCTAGTCCCCTATTTAGTTGCGTAAGTATTCATTTCAAAATTTGGTTAAAAGTGAAGTTCATAATATATATATATATCGAGTGTATTAAATGAATCTCTGAGTTGGTGCATATGAAGTTTTTAAAAATTAATGTGTTTTAGTTTTTCTTGTGTTTAGTGAAAGTCTGTTACATTGACCCATCCTTTAATCTTTTCCAACTTAATAACACTTCAGTCATTATATTGTTTACTGTATGTTTGTGATCATGTTAATAAAACATGTTAGTGTGCGCCGAAAATAAGATGAATTTAGGAATGGTTAAGTATGGGTAAAATATTCACCTAGATTATATAGAGAAGTCTTGAGTAATCTTGTATACTACAAGTGTTTTTACGGTACTTCATTCCCCAAATATATGCTATATTCCATTTTATATTCTGTTGCTTTTAGTAGATTTTTATTTTTAACCCTATAATATCAAAATTATAAGGATTTTGTGATTGGATGTATCGAATTTAAGTGAATGTTCTGTCAATAACAACGTTCGAGTGTAAATAGAGTATTTTTAAAAACATATGTGACAGCATTTACAAAGTCCATTAAAAAATACTCAGTAGAAATCCTAATTGTCTGCTTGTAATAAATCATTTGTAGTGAGTGTTGAAAGTCCCTTGTAAATTATACGTTCAAGAACATTCGAAAACCACGTCATTACTGATCTGCACTTAGGAGGATCAGAAGTTTCTTCACCTAGTATTTTTTTTATGTTACCAGGAAATATCCCTCTTTAATTGAAAAAAACACATGGGAATGTTACCATAGACGGATTTAGAACATAGTCAAACTTTCTGGAGGAGAGATAAGTTATCAAGAAAAGAGAAGAAAAACGTGTAATTACTAAGCAATAATTGAGATTGAAAACAAAATTCGCTACAGTGTACTCCTCCACAAAGTTTGACAAATTGCTGCCTCTGGTTACTAGTACTCATCAGGATTTCTAAGACTAGGAATGCCAGCTGCCAGATTAGTTTCAATGTTTATAGAATGACTATCAAGCGAATTGGCTTAACTTCATTATCAATAGATCATTCATTCACTATCGTTTTATTTGACACTATTTCGCGAGATGGATTGATTTTTTCAACAACTTCTAATTGCAGGGTTATTAGCGGGATTCGGAAAAACCATGTTTCGTTCACACGAAACTATTTTTCTGTAGATTGCAGGGAATTATATACAACTTAGTAGAGTTGTTTGTGAATTTTTCCTTACAAAGTCATTAGAAACTTCACAACACTTGAAATATGCGTGCAAAGTAATGATGTTTCTTTTGATACAAGAAAAGACTTTAAATCTCTGAAGTAACTTTTTAATTGAACAGTTTAAAAAATAATTCTCACAAGTAATTGACTTTTTTCGTGTAACAGGCTCGTCGATTTTACAAATCTCCCTAATTTGTGTCTGTATGATTTAATTTTCGATTTTCTTAGGCAGTAATTTTATTTTTTGTCGTAAATGTTTTTATTTCTTAAATTTTCTTTCATTTAACTAAATTTCATGCTGTACTCATTTCTCATATAATTAATTTTCTTGACAGTTTAAACAGAGCTGGAAGCATCCAAGGACTCAGTACAGACTAGACAGTTAAACAGATCTATTCCAAAGTTTTGTTGATTATGGTAATTAACAATCAGAGCATTTGAGTATATGCAAATAGATACTATTACCTTTAGAAATTCTGAAATTTAGGTTTCGTTAGCCATTTATAATAGAGCAGTTATGCTTTAAGGAAATATAGGAGTATTGACAAACATAGGAACCATGTTTTCTAAGTTCATTTATGATGTTTTCATCAACTGCATGTTTGTTCTTTGTTAATTTATTTCTATATCAAAAATCTTTCGCATCAAGCTTTTGTTCCTTGTTCTTCTATTCATTTTTGTCTGTGCTCTCTCAATATCACTTTGTTTTCTTCCCATTTGTTTAGAACTCAGCTATTTTGTCCGTTTTTTTATATGTCTTACAAACTTAAAACTAGTGTCACATTCGGTTCATCCCAATGTGCAAAATTACTGAAAAGTCAATGTGACGATGTGCAAGTATTTGGCTTATATACAGTTTGCTATTCGAAATTCATAACTCGAACTCTCCTTAATTCGAACGAATTTTATGGCCCCTTCACCTATTGTTTCTTTGGTCTCTTGGGTCACTGGGGTATATAATATTAATATGTCATTGCTGTTATTACAGGTATGTGTTTGCCAAAAATGTAGGGAAGCAGTCAATTTTAGATATGGCTTCTTACATCCTCTTTAATCTGTTTTCATTGCTCTTTCGATTGATATAAAAATTTTAAGTCATTTTCATTTTTCATCTCGTCTAAAGCTCTGCCTTCAGATCACGTGACAACTAGGACCTAATCAAAAGGTGGAAATTGAAACCTAGTAAATATCAATCATAAAATAATTTATCAGAATGGGTATCCAAATTGTTATTAAATATCATGTCTATTTATTATGAATATAATCTTCACCTAGGTACAAATCCCACAATGTGTTAAGCTTTGATAAACTCTGAAAAAATCATTTCGAACATATGTACATAGAACAGCATCCTTGAAATATTTTTGAAAACCAATATGGATATTTCTTTTTGATAAGGAAGGTAGGGAGTATCAAGGTATTGGTAGTATACGAAAGATTGCCCTGTGTCATTTAACTCTTCCAAAAACAGTGTAAAATATATTTATGATTGATGTACAGTGAAACCGTCTTAAAATGGACATCCCATAAGAAGGACACTTCTCTAAGACAGAAATTTTTGATTCTCTCAAAAGGTGCCAGTGTAGCTAATAAGTAGTGTAGTCAACTTTTGGCATGATAGACCTTTTCATAAAAAATTTGAAAAACAGTAAAAATTTTTGTTTTAAATGCAAAGAAGGAAGTCTTAAGTAAGGTTCAACACATCAATTTCTAATGATTATGTACCAATCTCTGATGCAATTCAACTGTAACATTTGTGTTTTGTGCACATTACTCTTCTAGAAACAACAAATTGCGACCAGGAAGTTTGAGGAAGGATTAAAGAAACTGAAAGTGAAATCCGATAGTAGTACAGTGCGGACTGTGATTGGCTGTGAAGGTTGCTGTGACCACGGCGCTTCATCATTCAGATCGTTGTTCCTGAAATTAAAGTCAGAACATACTGTTGATTTAAAAGTTTCGCTTCAAGAGAAGAACGAAGAAATTGTTCATGAACTAAAAAACATTTACTTATCTTATATGTATTGATCACAATTTCTATAACTTATTCAGTATTTTAAAAACACGAGTAAATCTGACAATTACGCAAATATGACGACCTGATTTATGTATCAGTATTTTCAAATTTGTCGTAGAAATAGTTTTTAATAACGTAAAACGAAAGTAGGACCTACTGTTGTTATATTACAGTTGTAATGCATGTCATAAATACATCGATCACAGCACAAAGTAAAATGTCACTTTTTAATTAAATCAACACAAACACTTGAAATTTAATGTGCAAACTTTGAAAAGTATTTCTCAATTATACAGAATTTCCCCAGGCCTGCTGTGGCTTTGTCAAGTCGTTTCTATATACCAAAACTCTGGAGGTCTTTCTTTAAATCATTCCATTGTGTATACCGTAAATCCTCTAATAAACGCCCTCCTTTTTAACGTTCCCCTCTAATAAACGCCCTCCCTCTCCAAACTAAAAAAATTAAATAAACGCCCCCCCTCTTATTAACGCCTGACCCTTGAGGGGCGTTTATTGAAAAAATATCTACCATTTGAATATTCAAATTCGAACAAACGAAGAAAAGCAAACAACATTTCATTCTCTCCCTCGAAAACCATGGCGGATTGTTAAGAAACGTCCCACAAGGGAGAGAGAAACGTAACCCCTATTCTATTCCATTCTTAGATGCGGGCAATTTTGTTGGTGTTTTGTGAAGTTGTGGTTTCAGAAAAAAGCACCAAATTATTTAAATAAACACTCCTCTCTTTTAAACGCCTCCTTCTAATTAACGCCCCCTCTTAAGCTCAAAAAATTAAAAAAAATTATTAGAGGATTTACGGTATATCTATACATTATATTGTGTTTTTTGAAAATCTTCTTTACACCTTTGACGATTATATTCTTCGTTGCTAGTTATAAAATACACACATATGATATACTCTTTCTTTTTTATAAGAATTACATAAATCGAACCAAGCCTTAATGATTCTTAATGATCCATTCAATATGAGCCTAAAATGTTCTTACATGTTAAATTTCTGCAGGTCAAATAGTATTTATAGGAGCGAATCGGAGGTATCATTATTTTTGCATTATGAACAAGTATATAGTTTCACATGCAAGGATTAATTGGTTAGTTAGTTGTTTTCTCTTTCTTCGACTCATGTTTTTGTGATGCGTTTAGCATGATTTGCATTTCTTCATTCATAACATTCCAAAATACATTCGATAATACATTCGAATTATTTTGGAACGTTCGATTACTTGCGAACGTCAGAATTGGTGAAAAACATAGAAAAAAATATTACAGTACACATCCGTTAATTCGAATGCCGCTTAATTCGAACATTCTTTATTTCGAACATTCTTTATTTCGAACAAATTCTTCAGTCCCTTGAGATTGGTCTAATAAAGTCTTACATTTTGTGCCGCTAAATTCGAACTCCGTTAATTCGAACATTTCGTTAATTCGAACAGTTTTTTCGATCCCTAGGCTAAAAAAACACTCGTTAATTCGAACTTTTGCGCACTATTAATCTACAACTGTAGTGAAAATGAAGACATTTTTCTTGTGGTAAAATTTCTTTCAACTTTTCACTAAATTGTGCATTCCTAGTAAAATGAAGGTATTTGGAGTCCAAGATTAACTTTTTTCTCAGTTAAGAGGTAACTTTGCAGCTATTGTCATCGCTTTTGAAGAAAAAATGAGATTGATTTCACAAAGCTACCTGTCTTTCCTTTTGCCAAATGTCCAACCACGATGCTTTTCTGTGTGACTGCAACAGCGTATTTGTCAAATTCGTTTTCTGGTTTTACTCGACTCAGAACTAGCTGCGATATTTCCATATAACCAGGGTAACCTATACGAAGACAATACGTTTTCCTTGAGTACAATAAATCAGTAGTTTTTCTTCTGTCCCAAAATCCACGGCTTTGCAGAGCGTTATGTGCCATTCTGAATTCATGGAAAACACTCGATATTAAATTAATAGAGGTTAATAGAGGAGATACGGTAAGTAATTTAAATCCGAAGCTGATTGTAATTGAAGAAAACCCTTAAAAGCAATTCGAATCCAATGAACTTCTAAGAATTTTCTCCTGTTTATTGCTCTTGAATTAGATTAATGATCAAATAATGACTTAATAATTTTCTTATTCCTAGAAAAGTTTTTATTGTTAGTAATTCAATCTCCATCATATGGTTTCTTCTGTCATATAGCTTATCTACGGTGAAGGAAAGGAAAGAATCACTTGGTTTTTTTGTCTTAAGCTATTTAACTATATAGTTGTTGTGCGCAGTTATGTAATTTTTGCGCAGAAATGAAATTTCTGTGCAGATATGTAATTATTTTGCGCAGTTATGTAATTTTTGAGCTGCGCAGTTATGTAATCGAGTGCTGCGCAGATATGTAAAATTAGGCCTTTCAGGTCATTTTTTATTTGTGTGGATTAGTTTTTAAAATCATTTTCATCGTATTCTACAGACTTTCAGCTTTCCAACGAGGGGTCAACCAAGTTTCTAGCCTTCCTAGAACTGGAGATATTTAAATTTTTGTATACCTAATTCAGGGTAATTTTGGACATAAATTTGAATGGAAATTACTACGATTTTTGGCACAAAGACGGGGGTCATGTCACATAAAATGTGCAATAACACAATAGTTTTGATGCTGAATTATTTAATATAAGATTTTTAAAGTGTATTTCAGTATTTACTAAATCCATGCTATATAATGCTATATAATTTTTGGCACAAAGTGTGGGATGCTACGATTGGAGAAATTTGTTGGACACATCCCCATAGAAATTTCAAGTTTATGCTTCCATTATATTAATCAAGATCTCGAGAACAAGATAAAAGCAGTAATAACTGGCAAACGTCAACGGAAAATCGGACTTGTTGTTCCTGCAAAACTTATCTTTACGACCAAAAATACACGTTATTCTGAAGTTTTAGAAAAGGAACTTTTGAAAAGAAAGAGAAAATTTCTAACTGTTAGTTTAAAATTTAAAAAGAAAGACGTCTATCGCAAATTTCCATATTTTTATACAAAATGAAAACATTGAAGCCAAAACAAAGCAATGTAGTAGTTCTACATGCCTTAATTAGTGTGTCTCTAATAAACGCGTCTAATAGAGGGGGGCGTTTATTTAAAAATCTCCTGAAAAGAGGGGGGGGGGGGGGGGGGGGGGGGGGGGGGGGGGGGGCGTTTAAAAGAAGGGGGCGTTTAATCGAAGCATTACGGTATATGAGTTGAAAGAAGATTTTTTGTCCTTTCATAGTTGAGGTGAGCCATTACTACACAGTTCGCAAAAAACGTATTTCGCAATCAAAACAAATTTATATTGCGAATAACTTTTGTTGTGATGGCTTTCCGATCATGGCTCACTTGAATTATAAATTCATAGGTACCTAACAAGCAACCGGAACTGCTGCTTTAGCTGCTCTCAAAAGGCCGCTAATTGAATTTCAAATTAGGCACTCTTAAAATAATTTTTCCGAAAATGTAACTTCACACGCTTCGCATCTCTCAGGCGGAGCTAGCTGGACATGGATTTTGTCACATCCTAGTAAAATGCGGAATTTTTAATGCAAGTATTTTTTCTAGATTGTTTTCACTCAATTACCACTGCTTTTGCGATATATCATAAAATCTTTTATGAATGGCATGATAATTGCCCCCGCAGCGAGCGTAAGCGAGCGAAGAGGCATAGTAGTTTCACGAGATAGGCGAATGTCAGTTTCCGACTTTTGTTCTTCATCTTAATCATCATCCTCCAACTTTCGTGTTTACGTTACACGGTGGTATACAATTATTAGCTGACTTCGCTTTTTCCCCGTGTCAAACATGGTATCGTAGGTGAGAGACAGAATGTTTTTTTTTATTATTCATAAAATTATATTCTAATTTATTATTATATTATACTATGTTATTTAGGAAGTTCGTATGCTAAAATTCCTTAGACATTTTTCATATTACTTTTGTGTTGTTTTAGTGAACTGAACGACTAGGATTTTGAAGCACAGATTGAAATCTGAAATTTTGCCAACAATACATTTTATTTTTGTATATGTTTTAGCGCTAAATCTTTCCTTCAATAAATTTTATTCAATACACTGACTTTTGGCGGATCTTGCCTTAAAAAGATTTTAATTAGATTTCTGTGTATGCAAGAAAGCCTACAAATTGTCGTTCTTCGTGTTTTTCCTTCTTTCTGTCCTCCAAACCTGATGTGATCATGATCAATAAAACCTTTATATATTTTTTTTTCTTGTTTTTTTTTTTATGTAAACTTTGGCTATTTTTTGTTTCGAATCAAAGTTTGAAAAGCAGATTTCTAATGGATTTTTCGCTTTAATTTTTTTTGAAAAAGTTTTTTTTTCTCTTTTGGCTCTTACAGAATTTCTTTAAAAAATCTTAATCTTATTATAAAATACGTATCCATGGTCCAGGTTCACACATTTCTTTTGTTTGTAGCAAATACTTTCTGATGTTACTTTTTAAGCCTTATTTACACTTTTTGAAAGGTATATTTGCATCAGTGTGACAAAAGCCTAAGAGATAACAGAAAGTAACAAAGTTTTGTTTGTTTTTGTTTCCGTTGTATAGGTTTGCAATGTATAGCTTGCTGTGTGTACAAATTGGAATCCTTGATCGTAGGATTTTGTAGAGATTGAAATTTGTATTTATACCCTTCGGTGATATAAGATAAAGTATTAATTTATCAGCTTTTGTTCAATTGTCAATTTTTTTGTCAAATATTGAAGAAATCAATCATTTAATTTATCAAATAATACAGTACGAAAATTTTAAACGAACATTTCATAACAATGAAAAGTAAGAAGAAATTTCCATTCTTTCAAATATATCAAAGGAAAAAGGATGATTGTAAAGAGCGAAAAATATTCATTTCAACTTTAATTATCATGGGTATTACTATCATGCTCAAAAATATAATGTTCATAAATGAAAAAAATGAAAAATAAGAGATCTGTCTCACTCAGTGAGAATCACCTTAATTAAGTTTTTCTTTTTGAGGACCCCCACATCTCTGCAACTTCTCCGTAAACAGTTTTTATCAGAATGGTACACAGAAAAAAGGTGCAAATTTTGTAAATTTGGACCAAATTGGGCCTAAAATCCCCTTTTTTACCCAAATTTTCGAAAAATTGCCCTCATCTCTGAAATCAGTATCTTCGAATTGTCCTTCGTGTAAATTTTCAAAAGAAACAGATCATTCTATTTGACATTTCCCCATTTGACACAAATTTTGGAAAAAAACCTTCAAAACTGAGTTCTTATCAAACGAACATTTAACCATAAAAAAGTCCGCATTTTACATACCCGCGCAGCACTCGATTACATAACTGCGCAGCTCAAAATTACATATCTGCGCAAAATAATTACATAACTGCGCAGAAATTACGAAACTGCGCAAAATAATTACATATCTGCGCAAAAATTACATAACTGCGCACAACAATAGTTTATCATGACCGCAAAGAAAGCTGTATTAAAACATCACTCAATACGTAACTCAGGCCAAAATGGAGGATTTAAGCATGTGCTTCATGTTTACAGAAGCGCCCTCAAGAAACAGCATAGATTGTAATAAATTGTAATAAATGAAGATAGACTAAGAATGTTCAAAATCTTTATAATGAAATCATTTTATTCGAAACAACATTTTTCTGATATTTTAGTATTCCTTGAAAATTGGATTACGAAATATGCAAAAGTAGGTTCTCAATTGCTTTCACATGAGACAATTTCATAATCAACTCTTCTTGCAACTGTTAATCATTGGTCATTTGCCCATTTCGTTGATTCACTTTTTACCAAAGATCTCGTTAAAGTAGCAGTACTAGAACGGTCTATATCAATGGCCAAAGGAACATCCATAGCTGACAACATAGACTGGATAGTAACCTTCTCCTTAGAGGTCTGGAATTCGATACATTCACAAACTAAGAAGTCAGCAAGATCGTTGTACGTATGACACGTACACGTATTGAATGACATTTACCTGAACTAAAATCCCTCACAGTAGTTCTGCAAAACAATTGAAGATAAAAGGAGAAGATTGAAAAGAGAGAGAAGAAACGAAAGAATCACCAATATGGACACAATAAACCAACACAAGCATACAGCAAGCCCCATTGATCCTGCCGTACTGGACACAACTGAAAAGAAAGTTTGATATCTAGCTTAGCCGAAAAACATCGAGGATCTAAGCCTTTAATCATACGAATAGCGTCATCGAAACTAGTGTCCCTTACAGAAAGCTCATCCTTCTTGATTCCCTCTTCACCGCCAAGTACCGTCCAAAGCAAACAATGAAACAATGTGATAGGTGGCGACACAAGGTCACCATTGGGTAAAAGGGTTATTACGTACTAACAAAGTTGAGAGGTCTGTCGAAATATAGACCTGCACACATGCTCGTAATATCTAGATCAACAGTAAGTTTGAACGCCACCACGCCGGGGTGAGCAGTAGAGACAAAACAGTTCTATTCGCGAGTCCTTTACTTGAAATCAGGCGATAGAGTGTGTTCCGCACTACTGAACATGAACATCTTAATGTGGATTATATTTCTCTGTTCTGAATGAACCAAGAAACTGGAGACATTCACAGCAGAATCCAGATGTCTTGATAAAAGACTGCTACTCATTAATGATATGTCGGACACAAGCTCGTATAAGAGGATTGCAAAACGTAAATAGCCTCCGAACTAACGTCTGAGATGAACTAGTGACCAAGATATTTAAAGCATTACAGATTAAAAGGTTTTAGCAAATCCATCTTCTCTTCCAACGATTTGTGTTCTGCTCCTTTCAGCAACAGGGACAGCACGCTGGCTAGCTTTACCTTAACTGCCCATTATCACCAGTCAACAACCATACAGCAGCAACAGCACCAAACATAAAACAATATGGCAGTCAAGTGTATGGTTGAAAACTAAAACACACGTATACTTCGACAAACGATAATAAATAAGCAACCCAATAAATATAATCTTAGCAATGGCCGTTTCGAAAAAGAGATGTCACGGGATATAACTGTAAAGTTAATACACCTTTCCCGAATTTCTGTTTAAATGCCGAGTTAATGCATAGTTATCAAGTTTAGCCTCGTTTCTATGTTTTTTATTGTTTTTCTAATTTCATAATGTTTTCAGTAAGTAATAGTTTCTCGTTCTTTCAGTTCCCCAGTGGAATAATTAGAAGTGATTAAGAGTTTGAAAAAGAGGCGAAACTTAGAAGCTAGGCTATAACACGGTGTTTAAACAGAAATTCGGGAAAGGTCTATTCGACGCCAAATTCTCGTTTATCAATTCGTCGAGTCGTTTTAGATGTTGATTCGTGACGTCATTAATCGTTTTAGAAGTTTACACGGTTCTCACATTAAGTCGACATTCAAGTCGTTGAGTCGTTTTAGATGAACACTCGTTTTTCAATTTGAAGCGTTTTAGAAGTTGGGATCGCTAGATGCTGTGTAATTTAGGCGTTTCGGAAGATTAGCCGTTTTAGATGTTTAGTCAGTTCAGAAAATGAGGCGGTGCAACGTCATTACCAGTTTTTCTAAGTCAGTGTTAGCTCTTACACGAAAACAAAAGTTTGTGTCATGTTTACATAAGTCATACTGGCCATCATATTTTCTAGTATATAGCATAGAAACAGTTACAATTGCATGGCTATGAATGAGGAAATAACCAAACTAAGCATGAAAGATTTCTTTTCTTGGTTTTCTTTGTTAGAATTCTGAAAGATCCTTTATTGATATAATAAGAAATGTACGTCACATTATTATATTCATGTTCAGTACTGCGGAAACATCTAAAACGATTCGACGACTTGACAAACGAGATTTTGGCGCCGAATTAACTTCATATAACGCATTACCTGATTCCCAAAATCTCCAAATACAAAAACCTGGCAAGCGAAGAGAAAAGGAACGAACTAAAATTCCTCGCAGCCAAACAATCCAACAAATAAGACAACACCACGTTAAGTAGCACAATCGTCAGTTAAGACCTGCAACTGTGGCCCCCTCCGGTAAACATGCTTTAACTGAAATTGATAATTGAAAATTGATATTGCTCATTTCAAGTCAGGATCAGAGCCAGTGAAGAGGCGTTCGTTTGTGTCATATGCAAATTGTTAAATTGAATAAAGTATCTAAAAAAAAAAAAAAAAAAAAACAAAGGTCGTATTGACAATAAATTTCTTCTAATACATCGGCATTGTCATTTTATTTCTCCTCATTCCTCTCATTATTTGTTTGCAGCGTATTTGTTATCAAAGCAGATTCAGGACAGCTCTAAATAGTAAAACATATCTGAAACCGTAATTAATTATTCTTTTTGACTTTCCCGATCTCCTATTTATCGGCTTTAGAATCAAAAAAAAATTCTGGTTGATGTTTGTTCTGTTAACCCGCTATTCTGTCAGCCATCTTGTTCACGTGACTTCAAAATGCAACTTAGCGTGTTAATATTAGGCGTTCAACCCTAAATGATTGGTTCTTTTGCCTCCCTACCTCACAACATTATTTTTTAGTCTTTCTCGTGACGTAATGTTTGTAGGAAATGGAAAAGTAGAAGAGAAAATCGATAAATAAGTATGGGAAAACTCTTGAAGTTTTTAACGATCAATTTTTTCATGACTTTCATGACTTTCCATATTACTCGAGTCGTTAACTCCTATTCAAGCAAGCGTTAATGGATCATTATCGATTCAATTGTGTGGTTTCATGGTAAAATCGCTTATAATTCCTCAAAATTTATTTTTCTGTAAAAAAGGACATGTGTATGCAATTTGTGTATAATTAGACATATAATAGTGGACTTTTGCGCTGTAAATGTTTGTACGTTGATATGGCCACAGAGGTTGGACGAAACATCCGTAAATAAAATATGTCGTTTCAACTTCTCGTCATTATTTACTGCATCAAGTCATATGCCCACACAAACATACGTCATAAGCTGATTTGAATCTTTACTGTTTTTACAAGTCACAAGCTAAAATAAGAATCGCAAAATTTCCAGTTGAATTCACTGGTATCAATTATTAAGTACGCAGATTGAATACGTCTAAAAATACCAGATATAGTTGAAAGGGCAGTTGAAATGTAATGTTTAGGGCTTGGAGTGTTCCTATTCATTTGCATGTGTTAACTAAGAAATTTATTAAATGACTTTATCAAAGACACGTGGAGACGAGTTTCCTTTAACGTTCATGAATATGGGATAGCCAATAAAATGTTTTTTTCCCCGCTTTTCTTATTGTAAGCAATTCGAAAATTTTTAAAATTCAAGTTTGACGATATCTGAATTCATTATTATTCGACAATCAATATACAATAAAATCATAAAATATTCATCCAAAAATTTCAAGATTCTCAAACTTTCAATTGACAATATAATTATTTTAACACACAGTTGGCGTGAAAAAAGAACACAAAAAAAAAACGTTAGATAAAGTTTTAGGAGCAAGTTTTTACATGTACGATCAATAATATAGATTAAATAGATTATTCGACTGCGTTACAGTTGTTTTTTTCTGACAAGATTTTCTCGTTATTTCGCACTGATATAATAAAGTGTGAAAAATTTCTCAAGGAAGTCAAAAGAAGAATTGATGAGTCTTCGAGAAATCAATATTTCAGAAATTGTTTTTTTCTCTACATTCGTTATATAGTTTATTTATTTTTTTCATGTAATTGTAAAACTAAAGAGAAAAAAATTCATAGCGAAGAAAGAAAGAAAATTAATTTTCATGAAGATTATGTTAAGTTTTTTAACTGACTGAAGATTATTAGTTTTTGCTGTGTATTATTTTTTGATTTTTCATGAAGAAAATGTTTATAGGATAAAATTGAAAGAAAAATATTGAAACAAACTGGAGCATAACATTTACATTGTTCATCCATGAAACATGGTAAGTAAATTTCCATCTTCACTTGTACACTTTCTTTCATAAGAAACAGTATACAGTGGACTCTCTATAATACGACTTTCCATTACTCGAACTCTCCATCATTCGAACTGAATCAGTGAGTCCCTTCAAGCTAAAACCTAGCAATATCACTCTCTATAACTCGAACTCTCCATTATTCGAACGATTTTATTTTCCCCTTCGAGGTTCGAGTTAGAGAGAGTCTACTGTAATATGAAACCTTTCCGACCTAATTTGTTGATATCTCATTCTGAAAAAGCGACTCACAATTTCATCAACATCAGGTTAGCCTCAGTGCTATTAGAGCTTACATGAGAGGTCGCATCCTGAATTATATCAGTAAGTTCCAATAATGCGACTAATCGAATTATCAGCCGCTCGAATTATCGAACTTCGATATTGACAACGTAAGGAGCGTTTTTAGAAGCAACAGTTTGTTAGATCAACTATACTCGACTTCTAATTAGATAGCGAACATGCATTTTTTTTACGTTGCTCAGTGATTGAAATTATTTAGGATATTCATGCAATTATTTCTTGTTGTTGGGGCGGCATATTCTCTGCACATTTATAAGTCTTTAATATGTTTCAACAGAATTGTCTGGTTCAATGTCCTCGAGTAATATATGTTATCAAAACGCATTGTTAAGAGACTGGTCAAAACATTTGAAAATTGCATTAGAAATCTGTTATCAGCGAAAAAGAAAATTATTATTGAAACTTTAAAACAAAAAGGGAAACCTTAAAAATTGTTATAGTAAATCAGCCAAAAATCAATTTAAATAAATTTAAAAACACAGATATATTTCATAAAATCTAGCACGAAGCTTTTCGTAACTGAGTTACATTGTCAAGTGAAATTTGACAATTCACTTGACAATGTAACTCAGTTACGAAAAGCTTCGTGCTAGATTTTATGAAATATATCTGTGTTTTTATATTTATTTAAATTAAAAATTGTTGCTTAGAAACTTCCAGTTGAATTCGTTGCTATCAATTATTAAGCAGATTGATTGCGTCTGAAAAATTTGGTCCAAAAATACCAGATATAATAAGGTAGTTGAACAGTAATGTCCAGAGCTTGGACATTTCCTATTCTGTTGTACATGTTAATTAAGACTTTTATCAAATGGCCTTAACAAAAACAATCTTCAAATTTAATGCATAAGGGAAGATTTATCTGATTTAGGGAGTGTTCACATGGATAAAATCAGCCCGGCAAAGCGGGTTCGGTTTGCCGAGATCTCAGCTTTTTTATCAAAGTCTCATAAAATTCAACATGTGTTCACATGAGAAATGCATCAGCCCGGTTTGTCGAGATCTCGCTTTTATGTACCGAGATCTCGGCAATTTTTCCATGTGAACACTCTAGCGCGGTTAACCGGGCTGATTTTTCAATTTTTGCGTATGTTTTTCTTTGTTACGTGTAAACAAAGATAGTCACATGACATCTGTCAGCCTGGTTTGGCAGGATGTTTTTCCTCACGTGAACACAAGACAAAATCAGCCAGGTGAACCAAGCCAGCCCGCTTTTCCGGGCTAATTTTTCTCCATGTGAACACCCCATTAAGATAATCTGATGATCGCTGACAGTTATGTATTTTCATGATTTTAAATTTAAAGTAAAGAAATATATATTTACTGACTCTACCAAATGGTATTGAGTTCTCTGCCAGTAACATTCACTCAAGTCATAAGTTTTAGAAACTCACAAATGACCTTAAAAATTGTTGTTTAAAATATAAAAGTAAATCTATGACAACATGTGCTATGTACTTTCGATGGCCACTCTCAATTTCCGAGGGAACTCCACGCCTTTTATTTTACGTCATAAAGTGTTTTGAGCTTTTACTGTCACAAGTCACGAACCAAAGTAAGAACCGCGAAACTCCCAGTTGAATTCATTGCTATTAATTATTAAGTATGCTGACTGAATGCGTCTGAAAATTTTCGTCTAAAAATACCAGATATAGATGAAGGTATTTTAACAGAAATGTCAAGAGCTTGGAAATTTTCTAGTCTGTTGTATAAATCTATGAAAAAACGTACTGTATACTCTCGATTGCCACCCTCGATTTCGGTCGGAACCCCACGTTTTTTCATCTGAAATGAACGGTGCTCTTGATGCGTTTCAATTTTCCCATTGATATATTTACACTTAAGTACCTATATTCCTTATCGTGTTATTTTAACCGGTAAGGTCACACTACAGTGCTCTTTACACAGACATGATTGGGGAACGTAAGATAAACTAAATTTGGGTGTTATTTGACAATGATGTCACAATAAATCGAGTTCATAAATTGTTCCAAGATTTTCATATTTTGTATTTCTATACTATTGACGTCGTAAATTATTTTGAACTTAAGCTAAACTACTCCATGGTCACGTAGATACACGAAGCTTTCAATTGAATCCAAAACATTCAATTATTAATTAACCCGATCGAAAGGGGCAAAATTTGCTTCTGTTAATTATAATATGAACGGTGTCTAGTATCAGAAGTCTTGTTGACAAAAATGCAGAAGTGGAATCTTTTCCACTTAGAACTCTGCTGGGACCAGGATTGACAGTGTCTGGAATCCAAATTCATGCTCTAGTACCTCTTTTGTAAGACCATTTTCCCATCAATTCTGGTGTGGTTTTATGCAAAACTATAACATCCAGCTGTACTCATTCATAGAAAATTGTTTCGATAAGTGAAGAGTGGCAGGTACTAACAGTTTCATTCGATCAATTAATTAATAAAATGACCAATTAATAACTAAATGAAATGGATATGGGTTTAGTTAAATTATTTTAAAATATTATTATTTTAAGATGTGAAAACATTACTTTTCATGCCACTTCCAATTACTAAAGTTGGTCAGGTTTTCGGTGAATGTTCTTGATAGATCTTGCAATACCATAAGGGTCAATCTTAAGGTCACTATTAAATATATTCATTAGCGATATTTTTCATGATATTCTTGACACAGGAATACAATTTTGCTGACGACAACATTATTTATAAATGTCATGACTTTTATTATTATTATTATTATTATTATTAAATGATATTTATGCAGGTTGGCTACGTCAGAAATATATACATATCTGTTATCAATGTAGGACCTGTAAGAATAAAATAAAAATGAAACTAAAAAAACAAAACAAACTAGAGTCGTGTCTGTGAAAAAACTTGACTCGCTTTGAGAGAACTCGAGAACTCGAGAAGACATTTGGCTGTAGAAGTGTAAAAAGCGGTATATTTATATAATCAAACATAAAACATAAAATCTATTATAAATTAAAATATTATTTATTTTAAAAGCAAGGGGGACATAGCACACTAGGAGGTAAGTATAGAAGGAGCTCTCAAAATGCATACAAAACCAAGATCGAATTTTAAAAGTGAGTCAAAAATGCAAAATGATAGGAACAAACTGGACGAATAGTAGGTAATCATTAAAAAGTGTATGAAAACAATTTCCGTTTGAAATTCACTAAATAACTTTCATTTCTGAGTTCCACAGGCAAACGGTTGAACAATTGGGCACCATAGTACGAGGGTGCCTTCTTACCAGCCTCTGTGCGAACTCTCGGCATTCTGATGAGTGATTGATTTCCACGTGTGTTAATTCGATGACTAGTTTGCTTGTATTCGACGTTGCTGACTTTGTCGATTTTATGAATGATCTTGAAGACGTCTAGCACAATTTTTCTTTTCCGTTCGGTTTCGATAGGAATCCATTTCGTTCCAGACTTCCCAACGATTGAGCAGGCACGGTTGTGGAGATTTTCGAATTTCATTTTCCATGTCATGTTTTGACCGCTGTATATAGGATTGCAGTAAAAGTAGATTGGCTTTATCATTGCTGTGTAAATAGATTCAGCAGCCACCGGAGGAATCTGGTGTCGCAACTTCCTCAATAAAAAGATTCTGGAGCAGATTTTTTTTATATACTTTCTTGAAGTGTTCGTTTAGGTTGAGATGTGTATCCAATGTAACACCAAGGTATTCATATGAAGATGACTGATTAATATTTTGGGATTGAATCGTGATGTTATCATCTGAGTGATTAGTTGTTCTGTTGCCATACATCACAAATTCTGTTTTGCCTTTTTTAGTGTTGAGTATTAAACAGTTGTCTGTTATCCATTTATGCACTATTTCTGCTTCCTTGTTAATTATTGCGATGATGTTTCGTTCGTTCTTGTGTGAATAAGTTAAGAATGACCACTTCATCATCTTCGAGTAGTGACTAAGGCCTGTTTATTTCGTGTCAGTCTACTCTGGAATTCTTTACCAGATTGTTCACAATTAACATCAAGTTAAGCAAAAATCAGAACATTATTTGTTAGTAGGCGATATTGTTACAAAACATGTCAAAGTTAAAACATCCTCATTTTGGTAACGTTAAAAAAATTTTTTTTTCGTTATTATGTTATCATTGTTGCTTTTGGTAATGGTGTAAATGAATTATTTTTTCCCACGTCAAACAAACATTAAGTAAATGAACCAATCAATCAATCAATCAATCAATAAATCAACAAATCAATTTATACATGAATTAAATCAATACTGGATGAATATCTCAAAGTCGCATAGATCAAATATTTTGTAGTAAAATCGTTTCTTCCTACTTCTTATTTTTAGAACGTTTCACCTTGGCATCATGTGATATTGTTTCTTTGTTTGGCGATCAGTTTCGGTATGCAGTCATAGACGTTGTTATTTTTATTTTCATTTGAAATGAGTTTTACTTTATGGAGTGGATTTCATTCTCATCCTATGTATCACTGCTTCAGATAACGTTCATAAAATACTTTATTCATTATTTATGTTTAGTAACGACGCAGTCATGTTCCCGTGCCGAGTATGAAGGGTTGAACTTCACAGGAGGCGTATATGACACGTTTAAACCATGTGTTTTACAGTGTCGAGACTTCAAATATAGTGTCATGTTTACACCGGGTTATTGCTTCTGCGCAAATACTATCGATACGTCTAAAGAAGACATTTGTGAGAATACTACGTGTAGCAAAGACGATATTTGTTTGGCTAACAGCATGCGATATGTTAATGATTCATTGTCGTACAAATTCGCTGATTTTGAATTTGGGAGTCTGGTTTTAAGGGACAATTCATCAGAAATATCGATGACAGTGGATGGAGGTACTTTTTTGATTTTCCTGTTGTTAAATTCAATCAAGTGGTAACTAAGACAAAGTATGGCTGAATCCTACTGCTGTGACCCGGAATGTTTTATGCTAAGGGGTCTCATCTCCGTCGAACCAACTAGCAATTGTGTGAAATCAATTGATTGTTTTTAAAGGTTTTTGGGGTTTTTTAAGGCACAACGAGGTTGAGCAGAGAAGTACTAATCAGGGAGACGGAAGCTTATTTAAAGTGACACGACCAGAGCAACATTTGCATTTGAAGGTGGGGTTTTGGAGGTTTGGGTGTAAGACCTTCAAGGCCCCCAAAGAGATATGAAAAGTTTGGTTTTAAGAGTGTTAAGAAGCCAATACATGATTTTTGGTCGAAGAAAATTTCTAAAAAATTCCGTTGCGTCGTCCCTGCTAACTGTGAAAATGGTAGCGCTCGAAAACTCAAATCACTGACATCAATGGACTGGCTATAGTTGTTATCATTATTATCTTGCTATTGATTATTATTTAGGCAATGCCCTCTTTCGTTTCAATTTTGGAAAAGAATATTGGTCGCCATCCACAATGCCATCGTCAACTATCAACCATACTTTCCATACACCTGGACTGCATAGCGTCACAGCAGAAGTGACGAATCCTTCTACAGAATCAATGTTCATTAAAAAGTGGGTGAATGTCTCTGATTTCATTGAAGTATCATTTGATCTTCCTAATGCTTACGAAACAGGGGTGAAAGGGAATGCTAAAGTCATATTAACGAAAGGAACAAGTGTCTCATTTACTGTTGATGTTAACCAAAATGGAGTTCCAAACACATACAATTTGAAAGCTGGTATGAAGAGATTTAATTCAATTATTGATTGTCATACTTTGTTATATTTTGAGATTAAGGCAAAAATTACAAATTTATTTTTGTCATTGGTAATAATAATAAAAGAAATAAAAACCATATTTATTCAAAATATTAAAATTTATTTACAGCAGAAGGTTTTCGGACTACGTCCATCATCAGTGCTAGATGTTTTACAATAGCTATATCTTTATCTTATTTTTATCTTATTTTATCTTATTTTATCTTATTTTATCTTATTTTATCTTATTTTATTTATTTATTGTTTATTTACTTCCTTTGGAATGTTTAGATGTTTATGTAACTGGATTCGGTCCTTCTTCGCATGGTATATCCACTGCTATCCCTGATGCAGTGCTCAGAAATAATGCAGCACTACTTTACATACCATCATCTCTTGCAATGAGAGAATCTGGATCTATAACAAGTGTTGAACTGCTAGCCATAGAAGATGGCGTCGTAAGATTGCTGGTAGGTAGTTAGAAAATCTGTTGGGTTAAAGATAAACAATAAACTATAATAACTCGATTATCTCCTACGTATTTCGAATATTATATCCTATCTATTTCATAATAAGAACATCACTTTTTTCACTTGAAGGTATAAAGTAGTAACTTAGATGCTTACATAAATTTCGTTTCCTTTCGGCAAATTTTCCCCATAAACTTACGTATGAAAGCTTTTGTCCTTAAATCAGTTTAGCTTTACTTTCGAGTAAAACTTTAAAAAAACTTTCTACTTCTGGATAGCTTGAAAGATTGAATGCTTCCTTCAAAATCAGTAGCTCTTTAAAGGCATCAAAACCTGCTTTTTTGGTTATTTCAATCTGTTCTTTAACTGTTCGCTTTTATGTATGCCGAAATTTTTTAGTCCCTTCAGTGTCCGCTAAAACGCAGGTTTGCCGTATTTCTAATTGTTTGCGAGAGGAATCACTGCCTCACTTCATAAGTGACAAATTATTTCATGTTTAATCTCGTCTTATCTGCATACGGAAACTTTCCTCTAATTTAACTCAAAGCAATTAACCACTTCTGGAAAATTTTCCGCGGACAAAAACGGAACGGACGAAAGGTCAAATTTTGTACACACGGACGGACGACAATTCTATACGCATGTGTATGCGTATAGCATGCGGGGATAATTTCGTCTGGGAAAAGTGACGAAATTTTTGCTTCGTGACGAAAATTTTCCCCGACGAAAAATTCCCTCGATGATCCCCGATAACGTACACTGGCTTCGTTCGTCCGCGCGTACAATAGGGACTTTAAGATTTCGAAAACGGGAACGGGAGCTTCATAATATCGCTTGACTGCGCATGCGCGAGGTGATTCCCATGAAATTTTGAAGTTTGCTCTGTTTGCTCCGAACGTGAAATCACACATTTTGAAGTTCTTTTCGTATTTCTATGCTTTTTCAAAGCGAAATTCAGCCAGACACTCATCTTCAGCTAGATTATTCAAGCTGAACTTCTTATACCTGCAGTATGGTAGATACAGATTAGAGGATTTTTCTAAATCCAGAAGTAATAAAAATTCTTCATCATCAATAATTTTATCATAATGAGCAAGGTGTAAAGACTCTTTTTTTCTCCATTGTTACTCTTACAGTCTTTCGCGCTTCTAAGTTTGTTTACAATTTAATGCACCATTATGAAGTCGCGCACTTTCTTAATCCCCGTTATTACACATAACCGGAACGAGAACCTAACTACGGAACGGCGTTCCCGTTCCCGTCCCGGTTGTGAAATCTTAATTTGTTGAGTGAAGGTCGGGTCTGAATGCTAGAGAAAGTACGCGATTGGTTCTTCCGGTAATTATTCTTTTGTTCGCTTCCTTTCTTGTCCAAAGAACGATCAGAAAAAAAGTTGAAACGTCTTGGGTGTAAATTCAGCTTTACTGTCCGCGGAAAATTTTCGAAAAGTGGAAAGCTGCATTCACCCAACCCCAAATACAACCATAAACGTTGTGCGATGTAAAATCTGGTACAGGATACGAGATTTTACATCATTGAAATGTGTGGCAAAGTTCGTGTATTTAATACACCGCTCCGAAACAAATCGATTGAAGCACGTGGAGTGTAACTGTCCAGGAGATCGAAAGGAGGTATATTTATACAGATTTTTAATTCTGTCAGAACTCTCACAGGAAGATTCAAATGTAAATGTCGAAGGTAGCAATGTCCTTGGGTAAACACTGCCTATCAATATGGGTAAAAAAAAAAAAAAAAAAAAAAAATCTCATTTGCTTGTTGTGCCTACTAATTGTTATTATTGTTATCAAATGTTTTTACAGGATGGTTCATTCAGTCATATAATATATAAATATATTTACACTGTTTTCCAACAAGTCCTGTTAAATATAGAATAAATATAATTAGCTATATATATACGTAAAATGGCCCTACATGTATCTGCCATATTTTTTTACTAGTTGGCTCTTCATCACGGAGATAAAAAAATAATAACCCTAATCCTAACCCTAACCTGAACCCTGAGCCTAAAACATCCTGGACGGAGGGTGGGGATGTGAAAAGGAAATAGCACCCATAAAAAAATGTTTAAAAAAGATCAATATATATGATATATTCCTTAGTTAAAATTTATTTAATAACATCTTAAATTTTGAGAAGTCTTTCTCAATTCGAAGCGCTCTTGGTCAATTGTTAAAATGCTCCTTGAAAATAAAAGGAGGACCGAGCAGCTTCCATATTCACCTTCAGTACTTGTATCATATGCCCATTGTTTTGTGTGTTTGTTCTTGATTCCGAAATTTCAAAGTAGTTATCAAAGTTTTTAATTGCAGTTCCGTTAATGCATCGATGAACATAGGTAACTATATTTGTTTGAAGATAAACCAACAATTTTCTGGGCTCGTCGTTCTAAGGCACTGGTATCATTCCATACGTTACTAACAAACAGTAAGTTAAGATTGGTAAGATCATCGATTTGTAAACCAAAGCTGCGGTTTTTTAGTCTAGTTGGGATCGCGTTTTATTCAACAGGTTTATTCTTGAAGAGGCTGTCTTTATGGAGTTTTGAAAGTGTTCTGACATGTTTAGTGTTAGGACCGCGTAAAGATCACACAGAGGCGAGAAGTGTTTTTTATGATTAGTAATAGTAGCTTGGCGTGACATCAGTTTTTTAATGATGAGGGTAACTACTGCAATATTATTCCGAATCTAACGCAAAATTTTTTGGGAAATAACTTGAGAGCCAATGGGAATATCTGACGTTTTTGGGGATCTGCAATACTTGTGATGGGCTGACAAAAAAATTCTGTCTAAGGTTTTGGAGGATGGCACTGTGTGACATCATTAAAGTCTTTGATCAACGATACTTGGTAACTGTGGTTGTTACAACGATCATTTTTTTTTATGAGTTTCCAAGTATTTTAGCTCTATAACACAGGTATACTGTCCAAGATTCAGTGACTTAGTTTTTCATCACTTTATTTGACAAATGGTTTTAAAAAACCCAAAAGATTTTTACCTAGGTTACTACTTATATTATACTAATAATGTTTTAATTATATGCGTGTGTACGTAACAGACAGTGTTTTTTGTTTTCTTAATCTTTTATAACTGGAAATTGACTTTTATTGAATGGGTACACTGCTACCAGTTAATGCCAGCCACGCAGACAAAGACAAAGTTTTCTTTTTAAATTTTCAGGGCATCTTTGTATTCTGAAAATGTGATCTACTGGCAAATTGAGATTAGAAATTAATTACTTAATATTATATTATGTAGATATTGCGGCCAATATGTCCTTCAGGAACATACTGTTTCAAACAACAAGCATGCAATTGTATAGATGACAGTACACTGAATGGTAAAAAGGTGTTGCCTATTGGTGATTTTGTCAGTGATGTTGAAGTTGAAATAGTAGAAGGTAGTATGTTTTTTTTATATTTTCAAAAGCATTTAATATGTTTTAAATAAAAGAAACTGTTTTTCCTTATTTAAAAACAATTCCATCTTCAGAGGTACTATTGAATGTTACACACAAAGGATACAATGTGTTGACTATCAATTCTTATAAGCTACAAGTACGAAAAGGTGATATGATCGGTTATTACGGTTTTTCGGATGTTGCGGATGCTGCTTTATCATGGATTCCTAGTGAGCATAATACATACAGGTATAGTGGAACCTCAAGAAACATAGGGGACAAAATAAATATCAAGAACTCAATTGATGCTGTAGAAGCTAAGAAACAAATTGCAATACGAGTGTACATTTCAAAGCCAGTAATTTTTGATGTCCCACTTGATCCTGTGGCCAATATTGGCGAAGTAAGCCTAAGCTTTGACATTTCAAATACCCTGACTTCAAGAAAAGTAACTAATAAAATTCTAGTGCAGGTGAGGCTGTGTTTTTTCATTTTTTATTATTCTTTGATTGTGAACAGTTCGAAAAAGATTTCTTGGATGTGATTATCTTAGGAATGGATATTATTGAAATAGTTGTACATTGAAATGGAAATTATAGTTATTTTAACTAACTTTGCTAACTTTGATGAACTTGTTGTTTGTGCTCCTTTCTCACATTTTGTACCATCTGGCTCTTGTTACTATAAAGGAACTATAGTGGCAATGACCTTATAATGTGTTCCTGCTGTTTAAAGCAAGCTACTTTATTATTTCCATGACATTTCAATGATGTATGATTGTTAGTTGCTAAACAATTTAAAAGTCAATTAATTTTGTATTTCGTGTAGGATCGAATAGAGGGACTCCATTTTTTAGCAAACTATCCAAAGAACATTTCTAAAGGTGCCTACAAACTTTCAAAGAAGTGGTACCAGATGGAAGCAAGTGTCTCAAAGGGTTCACACATCCAATACGTTTTCTCAATACCTTCACTTAAAATAAATGAAACCACTGACACTGGGAAAGTTGTTTTTGAAATAAATCAAGTAGGTAAGTTGATTGAAATGAGTAGTATTCTTACTATGTTAACTACAAAATATTTTATATCGCAAGCTTTACTATTCCTTAATAAAAGAAGTTAATATTTGAGCAAAGAAAAGTAATAACCACACTGATTCTTGGTTTCTTCTTTTTCGTAGGTCAGTTCGATTGTCACGTGAGAGCATTTAATCTTATTAATGAGATGAATACATCTGTGACATTCTCAATTGTGGCTTCGATAAAAGGTCAACAGGTATTTCTGCCAAAGTCAGCTGCAACAGTTGGTGAAAATGTGACAATTTCTGTGAATATTATTAATGGAACAGGTGTTGAATTGCTCCTTGATTTTGGAGATGGAAACACTTTGAATGATTTTCTACATGATGCTCATGGGGAAAATGGTGTTATTCATAATTATACTCATGTGTATGTCATTTTATGTGACCTTTCTTGCCATATTTTTTTGAATATTTCAAAACATTTGATATGTATCTCTTTGATTGTTCAACTAAAGGTACTTTATACTTACACCTGTATCACAAATTACTTGTCATTACTTATTTCAGATATTCCCGATGTAATCAATACCTGATCACTAGCAAAGTTAAGAATCCCTTATTTACTGGTGGAACATGGATTACTGATTCTATAAATATCAGCATATCGTGTCCATTAACTTTTGTCAATATCAGTACTCAGCCAAGACCTACAAATAAAGGGATCGTTTTGTTACCACTTAAATCTAACATTGAGTTAGAGATAAGTTTAGATAGTGGTTCATGGCCGACCTACATCATATCATGGGGTGATTCCGAAATAGAGAACATAACTAGTCAAATTATGGAAATCCATCCTAAAGTTTTCCTAGCAAGCCACCAATACCGTCAAGAAGGTAATTATTCAATACAAATTGAGGTTAAAAATCAAATTGGATCTGTAAAAAGCTCAAGCATTCAAGTTTCCTGCAGAGAATGCACTGCCCCACCAGTATCTTTCAATTATGGAACAGAAAGTAATCCTACTATATTTACTCGTGGTGACACAAAAACATTCACAGCACAATGGGAATATGATAATGGTGAATGTAAAGATTCAACGAAATTCCAGTTTCAGAGTTGGCAGCTGAAACTACCTAATGGAAGCTTCATTTCAGACACATCAACGCAACCAATGGAAAATCAGATTTCCTACACCATTATAAAAGGGTCAAGGGAAGAAGGGAAGTATGAGTTGACGTTATTCCTGAAGTATGGTTCTGACAATCTCCAATTCAAAGCTTACATCAACATAGAAGCCTCCCCGATAATTGCACTAATACAGAATGGACAATATCAGAGTATTCCTTATAAGAAAAAAATAGATGTGAACCGCAATGAGACATTTTACAATTTCACAATTGATGGAAGTTTAAGTTATGACCCAGATAATATTGAGGAGAGAACTGATGGTATGACTTTCAATTGGTTTTGCCGTATTATAAGCAACTATTCCACAATAAACGTATCTAGAACAGCAAGTGAGGTTTTTAACAAAACATACGAGGAAAAGTGCGCTTCTAAGGATTGGGAATCGTTAAAAATAGGAAAAATCCATGGTAATTCTAATGGAGCTGCCATTTTGCATTTCAATACAGAAATGTTTTTAGAGAATATCACATACGAGTTTAAGGTTAACATTACAAAGGATTCCAGGACAGCTGCTTTTTTCCAAGAAGTATACTTCATAGCGGGAAATCCACCACATATTACCGTAGAGTAAGTATTATTCTCTTCTAAATCTTACGGCCACTTTCCAGTTCTATAACAAACAACGGCTCCCACAATCAAATCTCTTTGAATTGATTACTAGTACATTACATTGCTTTGAATGTTTTTTTGAATGTTCTTAAATGAGTGGAAAACTAGCAAAAATTACTTAGAACAGCTTTAAGTGTTACTATGGGAAGACGTTTGCTGGAGTTCAAGAAAAGTATACTTTAGCTGAAGACAAGGAACTATGACAATTAGTTGATAGATGTATAAGAAAATGTGATAAAAAACACATTCTACGAAAACCATAACAAGGCTTTTTTTGCTACTGCATCAAGTCTGATATATATTACTACTGATCTTAGAGTGTATCGTTATCACATATATTGTACAATATTGTGATTCAGTTTTGAATGAATATTATTTAAATAGAATCTGATTTATTAAAAAAGCTAGCCTAGATGTTGTTTTGTGAGAAGCTGCTTCATGTAACAGAATCATTAAAAGTAATGAGATAAAAGATTTTTATGAATCAAAATAATAGAAGACAAGTTTGAATGAAAAATAAACAATTTCTACAATAATTAGCATTATCAACATGTTGTTTTACATTGTACACCAACTCCAATGTGGTCATCAATGTGGGAAAACAACATGATCGTTGACCATCAATGTTGCATAATTAGTTTTGTATGAAAAGACTCTTACACTTTTCTATGAAGGAATGTCTTTTTATAGTCATTTTCCATTTTTTCATTTACAATTTTTCAGATGTAAAGCAAACTGCCGTGAAAAGCTTAATCCCATGGAGCGAATGATCTTTAAATACAGTTGTGAAGACTGCCCTCCAAACAAAATGTAAGAACTTTCTATTATTACACATCAATAGTGGTATTACGAATAATTGATGTTGTGTATTCATTTTTGTAATTTTCATGTTTAAGCTTTTGATTTCCAGGCTTCATTATTAAATGAAACATTTCAGCTCATTTGTCTGCAGTAAGGCCATTAAAAACAATATATGTGACATGGAAAGCGAAAAGGGACCATTTGCATATTACGTGTAATTCTATTTTTCTTACGGCGTAAGAAAGTTATTTTATTAAAAATTACGCTTACGTAAGAGTAATTCTTCTCACGCTAGCGTAAGAATTTTAAAGTTTTCTTATGGCTTACGCCTTACGCGTAATTTTTAAAAAAAGTAAATTTCTGAATGTAAACAAGTGGGGGACGTTAAACTTGTGAACCCCAAACACAAGGATTGAGCGCCAATGCAAAGCTCGACTCTCTCAATCTTAACTTCCTTGTCTACATGGCCGAAACAATAAGTGCAGTATATTGAAGTTTCATGGAGTTTGAAGTTGATTGACTAAAACGACAAACAAATGTTGTTTTTTTTTTATTAAGGTTCATTAAATAACTTTAACAGTACACTTTAAATAAGCAAACAAACCCTTAGAAAAGCCCTTTCACTTTTTCTTGGATTTGCATAAAATTAAAACTCATATTATGAATAATGATCACAAGAAATAATAGTTTTATGGACTTGTGTTTCCCCCTTTATAAAGTTTTATTGCTGAAACTTTTTTTGCAGGGAGTGCCTGGGAAGTCTATTTATTTTCCAAAAACATTGTATTAGCGGCTAATTTGTGTATATGAAAGATCATGAAAACTCATAATCATAAAACCTATTGATCATGTTTACCTCAAAATTCTTAACGTGAGCTTTTACAGATGTAAATAAGCTTTCCAAAAAATGTATCATACTTGATATAAAATTTATTTTATTAAAAATTACGCTTACGTAAGCGTAATTCTTCCTACGCTAGCATAAGATGTTTAAAGTTTTTCTTACGGCTTATGCCTTACGCCGTAAGAATTCTAAAAATTACGCTGACTAAGCGTAATTTTTCTTACGGCTTACGGATTACGCCTTACGGCTTATGCTAGCGTAAGAAAAATTGCAATGGCTTGTCTTCCTTACGGTGTAATTTTAATGTGAATTAATATGGAAATTACGCCTAGTCAGCAGAATTTATTACGGCAAACAGGCGTAATTTTCTGGCAAATGGTCCCTTTTCGCTTTCCATGTCACATATATCAGTTATGGCATTTATCCAGAAACTGCACAGGAACTTCATATAGGTATTGATATAAGTTCATTTTCTTGCAGCCTGGTGGGAGAATGGAACGTTTACTGTGAATCCAAAGATGTGACTGGAAGTTTAAGCAATCCAAATATCTCTTCGACAGGAACAATGAAGCCAAATTTGGTCATCAATCCTCCTTTTTTAAGGGATTCCACTACATACCAGTTTTATCTGAAAGTGGGATATGTTGGCGAAGTTTCTCGATCGAAATATCGTATCGAAAAGGTCACCTCAGGAAAACCCTCGGGTGGAGGTTGCACAGTCAGGTTGACCAATATTTTTGCACATATTTTATTCATTACTGAGTGATGGTGTGAGCTTTGCATTTCTTCGATCTTTACCACTCAGCTATCAAAAACACTTTTTCTTGCTTTTTTGTTTAGTCCACTGGAAGGTGTAGCCACTAAAGATGAATTCAAAATCAAATGCATTAACTGGATAAATGATGACCAACCGACTTTTTATGAATTCCGATATGACGATGGACGAAAACAAACGACATACATGAGCTCCACACAAAAAGCAGACTACCCATTGTTGAATCCAGATTCCATGGATGTTCCTGAACTATCAAATGTTTTACTTCCTGCGGGAGACCCTTCAAAGAATTATTCCCTTGCCATGAAAATTCGAATCATTAATAAATACGGGGCTTATCATGAGTACGATGATTTATTTCTTAAGGTATAATCTTATAATTTCATTTTATACAGAAATGGTAATAAGTAGCTGGGGGTTTGACATTACAATTTGGGATGTTACTGTTATTTATTATAGCAGGCTGTTTATTGGTTATTGTGTATGTGCTCTATAATAATGGTCTGTTTAGCTTTTGCCCAAAATTAACTTTCTCTTTAATAATTTCTGTAAGTTAAAAAAGTCTTTCTTAGCACAATGATGAACATTCATTCATTCAAATTGCAGATGTGCTGTTTTTACTTTATTGCATTGATAGATCGAATGCAGAATCTTGTTCTGAGACACAGTTTTAACACGTAAAAAGGATTGCAAAAACATGTGCTTGTAGACATGTATTATACAAACGAATTGGGATTTGACAAACTTTTGCTTTAAGTAGAGAATTTGGAGGTAATGTTTATTCAAAATGCATCCCATTTTAAATGCAATGTACTTTCCAGTCATAAGAAAGGCCTTTACATCTAAAGAGTTAAGGTTAGGGTATTGCGAAGTCATGTATTTTGTATGATTTGTATAATGATGCTTTTTTCTGGCCCTTCTAACTACACTTAAAATAACAAGCAATTCTCAAACAAATCAAAATGTTTGACAAAAGTTAGCTAAAATAAGTTGGTGAAGAAAGGCGACACAAGCTACAGGCATCTCAAATGACACAACGTTCATTATCAAGTCAATACTATACGGCATAAACTAACATTTTATGTAAAAGGCATGTTAATGCACATAACGCATAATTAGTTTTTTCAAATAGTTTTCAAATATCAAATAGTTTAGAAAACAGCATGTTGTGCTTTGTGTAAATTGTCACTGATACATCGATCAGCATTTCTTTTTATTTTCTTTAGGTCACCTTACCAGAACACAAAGACTCTAATGATACCTCTGTTTTAACTGCCATACTCGGTTCAGAACCAAACAATAATGGTACACAATTTTTATCAAACTATGTCATGTCTGTTATGTCTGTAGTCAATCAAGAAGCAGAATATGTAAAAACTAAAAAGGTTGAAAGTAAGGTGGATTACACAAATCAAGAAGATCCTGAAGCCTTTGAGGAAAATGAGAAACAGAAAAAAGAATTTCAAGAAAAACAACAAGAGGTTCGTGAAAAATTTCTTTTCTTCAAAACTAATCATGACATGATTTGTACAGTTCATTCTGAAAGAAAATAAAAGCTTTTGATGTTAACTTTTTCTCAAGAAAATCCCCAGAAATGTCACGTATTCACTCATAGTTCTATGAAAGTCTTTTTGGATTGAAATGGTTTCATGTTCTTAAACATTAACAGAAGTTCTCGTATCTTTAGGTCAATGCTAAAATGATAAAATACCTTGAGCGTGTTGAACCCCACAGTATTCAAGATATCAAAACAATTGGAGATGCACTTATGGTGACAACAACAGATCCAGAAGCTATAACAGACGAGTCAAATGTAATTATATGCTATTCTACCTATGCTCAAGTCATTTTGATTTTGATTCAAGAATTTCAAGTTGACAGTGAGATGGAAAAATCTTCATGTTGCATTCATAACTAATAACTAATAAATTGTTTTTGTTTCTTCAGGATGTTGCAGCAAATATCGTTTCCAAGCTTGGTAATGCATTATCCGTACTTGCTGCCAACGGTGATAGCAAAGGAAAATATTACTTCGAACAGTCAGCTAAACCAATGCTTGGAACTATTTCAAATTTGATTACATTCAACAACAAAAAGTTGCTTCAGAAGCCCCATGATGGTATGCTAATAATTATAACTGCTCTTAATTCAAAAAGCAGGCAAGATATAAGCCTAACATTCTTTTAAATTTGCTTATTTTCGTTGTAAAGTGGCCAATCACCACTTTTAATTTGATAGTGTTAAGAAGCAGTTTCAGTTATAATGCTACAACTTGGGCTTGATTTAGGCTGTGATATTTCACCTAGCCGAAAATGGCAATGAAATTCCATTAGCCAGTAAGTGTTAATATGATTTCAACTCAAAGTCAACAGCTAAATATCAGAAATGCAGAAATGAATACTCATTTTGAAATCTCTCTTTTCTTTGATTTCTTTTTAAAATATTATGTGTTATCCATAATGCTCCAATGCAATGCATAACATCTTATGAAACAATCAGTATGGGCAATATTCAAGTTTCATTCCAGTCTTGAAATGTAACTAAGCAAATTCTCAGTTGCGTAGAGGTGTTTTTGATTTTATATCTTATTGTGATAATCAGCATGATGTGTCAAATTTTTATTTTAGAATTGAATAAAAAGGTTAAAATGACCTGAAGATGGATTTACTCCAAAAAGCTTAGTTGAATAATATATGTTGAGTTTTTAAAACCTTTTTATTCAATTCATTAAAATGACACAAGATTTTATTTTAGAGAGTGATAGATTTAACTAAAATTGATGGTCGAGTTCTTCTTATGAGCATGTGAAAGCATGCAAGGGCGAGAGACATATTTTTTCATGAGGAAGGATCTTGAAAACCAAGACAATAACTGACTTTTAATGGGTTCCGTGATAGGGTGATGAAAAATTTGGACCTAAATTTTTTGGGGGATGGGTAGTGATATCCTTTGAGTCCCTTGAGCCAAGTTACATAATCATATTTGGAACTTTTGCTTGATTTTGAAAATTTAAGCCTATATGAAGATGGAATTATATGTTCATTGATCATGAATGTGTCCAAGTTAGTCTCAAAAGAACTGTCGAAGACTAAAAAGTTGTGAAGTTTCATTTAAATTGACTATATAGAAGTGTGGTAGTTTGTGGAGATGTATCAACTCTCAAAATTGAGGCTGTAATAAATACAAGGTCACAATAAATATAAATAAACTAGACGCCAAGGCGTCGTCGCACGCCGCCAACAATCAACATGCATTTGAGGTAAAACATTTCTTACCGGCTTTTATTTCGAAAATGATCCTTTTCTCCAAATCCCGTGTGGAAGCGTATAAACGTTGTTGTATGTACTGATAAAAAAACTGACGTCAAATCAATGATTCAAAAGAATCTGACGTCATTACTGAGAAAAAAGCGTTCTCGCCTCTACGTGGCTTTACGCGGCCAATATAGGAAATCCTACGTAAAATTTAGTTAAATATATCACTAAAAACTTTTTACCGAACTTAATTTCGAAAAGGATGGGTCAAAATCGCCTTTCCCGTGAACAATCCCCGTGATGAAAATTTCAATATAGGAATTGGAAACCGAAAATGTAACCATGTTGTAGAGCTCGAAAAACTGATCAAAAAAATGTATGGGATCGTTTTGCTACGACCAACCGTTGCGGAGATATCGCTGATCAAAAATTTCGATGACGTCATATCCGCAGTACCAAATAAAATTTAGGCCCAAATGATGCGTCACCCCATCACCCGTATCGCTGACCCCAAAAAACGTCAGTTATCCCTATTGGTTCTTGAGATATTTCCCCAAAAATGTCGCGTTCGATTGGGGATGCAATGCAATGATTCCCCGTGATCATAAAAAACTGACGTCAAATGATGCCACGTGCTTTTGGAATGATCGTGAAAAAAGTGTCTCTCGCATCTACGTGGTTTTACGCGCACATAAGAGGACGATGACCGTAAATTAAAACTAAATATATCACTCTCTAAAATAAAAGTGGGATGCACAACGCGGATTATTATAATAAGATACATAAATAAAGGAAGTGCATAAAACACAGGCAAAACAGCGATGGAAAGGCCTAAATAAGTGGCTAATGGGTGAGACAAATAACAGACAAGAGCCTATAAAGGACTAAACGCAAACAAGAAAATAAATAGAAGTAAACGAAAGCGAGGCAAAAAATGGAGCTGCCTAAATGTGAAGCGAAATATGCATACTGCAATCCTAAGCCAAATACAATAAATCGTAGGCGAATATGTTCAATAAAATATAATATAAAACTTACTGAAACATAAAGTGCATCCACGTGAAACACTGCCACAGCGAATATCAAAAGGTAGCGATGAAGGAACGAAAACTAAACTTACTTAAGCGAATATACAAAATGTATCTATAGTTAAAACAAACAACGACACGTCTTCCATCTCACAAGAATGTGTTAGTATCAAAAGTGCAATATACAGAGTAAAAAAAGCGAGATGCAGTAGAGCGTAGAATAATTAGCACGTAAGATGAATAAAAATACATGACATGATGAAAATTGAATCGTGATAATTATCAAGTAATAAAATATCATGAAACTCAAACGCTGAGGATCTCAGTCGTAACAAGAAGTAAATCTCATAAATTGAACACACTTTGTCTTATTTTACCTCTTCTGGAACCTTTTTAGAACCTCTAAATGTTTTTCCCAAACTGCACTTTTTGATGAAATAAAAGTTATTTTTATTAAGTGGACATTCGCTAAATGGAAATATTTTTTTGGTCGCTTGAAAGTTCCACTTATCAAGTTGCAAGTGTATTCTTGAATCATTAAGCTTTACAACACAGACACTCTTCCAGTTCATCGTTCTGTGATAATATTTTCCATCACAAGTTTTCTTTTTCGAAAGTTACACACAGAAAATGTTTTATCCAGAATGTTAGTAAAATTCCAACCACCACAGTCAGATAAAACCATAACTTCATTTTAGATTCAAAAGGCAAGCCAACAAATGCTTCCTTTTCTGAAGAAGATAATAAACAGGTACAATTTTTTCATATATCTTCCACTATTTCATTGTTTACTCATTCCCATTCATGGTATGATTGAATATTACTGCCATGACAAAGGTAAGTTTACTTTAAAAGAACTTTTTCAATTGAATGAAATTAATATCAACTAATTAATTTTTTAGGCTGAACAAAGTAAGAAGACAGTGGGAACATTAGTTAATACTTTAGACTCTTATCTGTCTATTGTGGCAGGAAACAAGGTACCTGGTGAATTGGCTAGCATTGGTAAAACAGAAGAATTTTCATTTGCAGTGCAAAAGGAATCTGCAATACAATTGTCCAACTTGAATATAAGCACAGATTCTGCTAATAATACCAATGGAATTGATTATGGATTTCTCTTGCCAAACAGTGAAGATTTGTTTTCACAGGATTTTAAAAATAAAGAATTGAGTGTTCAAGTAAGTATGACATACTATCTTGAATAGCCACCTTATTTGTGTTAAGATCAAAGCCCTGTTAATCGACTATTATCGAATGCAGAAGTTATAATTTTCCAAATAATCCTCACTGATAGACAACAGCCATTCATAAAATGCTGTAGTGAAGACAATTGGTGAAACAGAAGTCAAAAACATGGAAGAAATAGTTGTTTGTATGCATCTTCTTTCAAATTTAGTTATGATTCATTTTTAGAGTATTACTTTCAAGGACAACATATATAACTGGGATTTGAATTCTTCAAGATATGTGAAGTCAAAAGTGTCATCATTAACATTCAAAACAGGTGGTGATATTGTTAAAGTCGAGAACACCACAGAACCAATAAAAATAAAAATAGAAAACAATTTGGAAGCATTTGAAAGTCGCAATGTGACCTTGTTTATGCCTGGAGAATTGAAAGTAGAAACATTGGAACTACAGTCCTTGTCTTGTAAACTACTAATTAATATTGAGGCATTGAACGACTTTGAGAACAAAACACATTTAATTGTGTTTATCCAATTTGGGAAACCACCCACCTACCTGGATCATGATGTTATGTTGGAACTTAGCCAGGGAAGCATCCAAAACTTAAGTTTACATAGCATGACAGATATTAAAAATGTTAGTAATCTACCTATTAATGGTACAAACCGTAAAACCACTCAAAAGCAACAAGTAAGCATCAAATTGGTCGACAAAACAACGTTGATGATGTGGAATTTCAGTGTGTCCACTGATAGACAACAGGATATGAGAATCTATTTTTCATTTTATTATGTTGGCTTAATGCCTGACCCAATACTCACAGATAATATTTATACTTATGATGTATTGGAAAGTATGGGCTCTTATAACTATTCATTGAAAACGTTTTGCAGTGAATGTAGATACTGGCATGAGATTGAAAACAAATGGAAAGATGATGGTTGTGAGGTATTGGAAATTTCTTTTTTCATCATTCCACTGAAATCCTGTCACCAATGCTTGCTTCCTACAATAAACTAAACTTTCATCACTTTCTAAAATTGATGAGGTTGTTTTGTTGAAAATTTCGATAAGCATTTTGTTGATAATTGCGTTATGGATTCTTTAAATTAATGGAAGCTGGCATTTTAGAGACTTTTACCTTTTAAAATCAAAAGTTGAACACTGCTTCTTGTTTTTCAACCACCTGAATGATGTTCAAACTTGATATTTTACAGCTTGATATTGAAGAAAGCAGCCTGATAACCACCGCATGTCAGTGCAACCATTTGACATCATTTGGTGGATTTTATGTGGCACCAAATCCTCTACCAACACCATCACTGGCATTACTGAAGGAAGGTTATGTTTTGCTTGTCACTGTTGGAACAATTCTCCTTTTGTATATAGTTGGCTTGGTTTTTGCTAGGAGAGCTGATTTAAAAGACCAGACAAAGGTAGTGACGGTGATGTCCAACACCACAATTTGTATTTTGATTAGGTTACTCATGCACTTTATGACTAAACTATCCTCTACCTATTTTGACTGAGCTCTAGCTGCACCTCTATTATTATCGTCTTTTTACAGATTGGAGTATGCCCTCTTCCTGATAATCGCATTCAAGATAAATATCTGTATGAAGTCACTGTAAATACAGGCACCAGAAGAAATGCAGGAACCAAGTCTAATATTTACCTGACTGTTGTGGGTAAGTTTATTTTTTGTAATGAAATTTGATATCCTTGTAAACGTGTAACATGATTCCCAATTCATTTAAGGTGACACCGGAGAATCAGGATTTCGTCCCCTTATCGACTCTGAACGTAAAACATTTCAAAAAGGCAGTTCTGATGTATTCATCATGGCTACAGAATCATGTTTAGGCGATTTAACGTACATCAGGATTTGGCATGACAATTCCAATGGTGGATGGTTCCTGAGGTGATTATTACTCAATTTCTTAAGATTTTGAGTGTCAAAGTTTCATTCAGTGCTATGGTAATTCTTCAGAATGTGGTGAAGGTTTTAAGTTGTTGATATAGACCAGGAATTGCTATTTGGACATTTTCGGTCTAGTCAATAAGTATGTGACCAGTTTCTTAAAACCTTGATTGTATTTAATTATTATGAAAAAGTGATGATGTATTGGTAGCTTAGTTAAAAGGAAACAGTGAAATGTAACAGAAGTTGGAAATCATTCCATCATTATTTTCTAGTTGTGCTTTCATTACATAGCCACTCTTCTCTAGTATTAGTTGAAAAAGTGACCATGGGAAAATTAGTATGGCCAAACCTTAGAATAACATTCTTTCAAAACTTCATCCAAGAAAAAATAAGCTGGTTCTGCTGACTATAGGATACTACGTAGCATTATATATATGTTTATTTCTAAAGTTTTTTATGTGTAGTGCTGTGGTCTTGTTTTTCACCATTAAAGCATTGTTCTTTCACAAATGATATCACTATAATTAGTCAAATACGCAAGTAGGTAAATAAACGAGATTTAGTTTATCCGTACTAATAGTTTCATGCCACCGTACTCGGTAACAATCTTCAGCGGAATAATACTAAACCGTAAAAAATGCATTACAATAGCTTCTAAAAATTTGACGTCACGTGATATTTTCCAGACCGTGGTGGAGAAGCAGTAGATGTTTTCTTCTGTGTCGACATTTGGCTATTATTTCAGTCCTTTTGTTCAATAAGTTTTTTCCAGGATACACTGCAATTTCGTATTTTTCTGCGAGGCATAGTGCACATCTTCCGGATTCAGGCGTGAAAGCTTTTGCGTGTTTCAAAATTCGCCAGGTTACGTTAGGGTTTCCGTTTTCGTTTTTGAGTTTCCAGTATTCCGTAGAAAGAGCAGTGCTGTTTTTATATCTTTCTAAACGGAAAGATGTCTTGTGGTTTGTGAAGCGCTTTTTGAAAGTGCTTTCGCTAATTCCGATGTATTTCTTTTCCCCGTAGTGTGGAATGTCAGTTGTTAATGTAGCCTCGTAGACTATGTTTGCTGCAAGACAGTTTCCAGCCATCGGGCAATCTTTTTTTTGATGCAGTTGCATGTTCTTTCGTCTTCTCTGTGACCGGTTGGTGTGAGAATCTTCTTGTTGTGCGCGTTGATGGAAGACTTGATGTTGGGCATACACGAGTAGCTGACTTTCACATTATTTTTATTAAAAATCTTGTGGAACTTGTGTTGCCGTGGAAAATGCTTGCGCACCAGGTTCAAAAAGAAACGACCGATGTTCGTAGACAAATTTTTGTTAAACGGTGGGTTAAACCAAATGATGTTTCTCTTTCTATTTCTATTCCTCCTCTGGGTGTTATTGCTCGGTGTGTATTTAAAATCATGATTGTATCCCGATCTTCTGAGGGCTTCTGTGTAGTATGGTGTAGCTGCATTGAAAATTTCTTCACTGGATGATAGGTTGGAAAGGCGATCTTGGATTGATGTTGGGATTTGCTTTATTATGTTTGGTGGGTGGTTTGATTCAACGTGCACGTAGTTGATTTCATTGCCTGGTTTATGATATGGTCTAAATGTACCGTCGGTAAGGTCTAGTGTAACGTCTAGATAGTCAACTTTCTTCATGTTGCATTGGATTACTATATCTAGCTTGTGTTTCCTGAATATTTTTTGGAAGTCTTTTTTCGTGCGTTCACTTTGTGGTCCACTCATGTTCTTGAACACTGCAAGTCCATCATCCCTGTAAAGCCCAATGTCTTGCTTTTTGTAAGTAGTTGTTATTTCTGATAGAAGGAAGCAGCCGACGAGCTCGCACATCGAAATACATCGGAATTAGCGAAAGCACTTTCAAAAAGCGCTTCACAAACCACAAGACATCTTTCCGTTTAGAAAGATATAAAAACAGCACTGCTCTTTCTACGGAATACTGGAAACTCAAAAACGAAAACGGAAACCCTAACGTAACCTGGCGAATTTTGAAACACGCAAAAGCTTTCACGCCTGAATCCGGAAGATGTGCACTATGCCTCGCAGAAAAATACGAAATTGCAGTGTATCCTGGAAAAAACTTATTGAACAAAAGGACTGAAATAATAGCCAAATGTCGACACAGAAGAAAACATCTACTGCTTCTCCACCACGGTCTGGAAAATATCACGTGACGTCAAATTTTTAGAAGCTATTGTAATGCATTTTTTACGGTTTAGTATTATTCCGCTGAAGATTGTTACCGAGTACGGTGGCATGAAACTATTAGTACGGATAAACTAAATCTCGTTTATTTACCTACTTGCGTACCACGCTCTGTTGAGAGACATTGAGCACTTTTCTGAAAAAGAAGATAAAACTTATACTAATTAGTCAAATAGAATTCATTTTTAAAAAATTTCTTGATTTCCAAACTTTGCATAATTTGATCACGTGACCCAGTTCCAACCAATCCACATTAGTTATGTTCTCGTTTTTGGAAAGTATTAAGAAAACAGATTGCAATTAGAACGATGCAGTAGGCTTTCAGAAGAGATAATTTTCTAATGAACTTGAATTGGTGCATTTTAGGAGTGTTGAAATCATTGACCTACAGACAGAAGAGAAGCATCTCTTCCTGGCAACTCGCTGGTTGGCTGTAGACCAACACGATGGCCAAGTAGACTGTGTAGTGCCGGTTTGCAGTAAAGAAGAACTGACCAACTTCAATTACTTATTTACCAGTAAAACAAGACGGGACTTTTCTGATGCTCATATTTGGTATTCTATTTATGCTCGACCGGCTAGGAGTCCTTTTACCAGATGCCAAAGATTGTCAGTGGCCATATCTCTTCTGTTTTCTGTCATGTTGGCCAGTGTTATGTTCTATGGATCGTTGCCAAAGGATAACCCTGATGAAGAGAATAAGATCGGGAGTTTTACCTTTACATGGAAGCAGGTAATCTTGAAAAAATAAAATTCTTTACATATACAAATCAAGAGTGATTTTATACGCTTTGGAAACTAATAGAAAAGTGTTATTAATGATTACGCGAAGGTCTGTGAAATTACGTCGGAACAGAAGTAAAAAAATCGCATCATGTAACATTCTACATGGCCATTTGGTTTTATGACTACACTTTAACGCTTCTAACATGCATTAAAGATCATCTATGTAAACAGACGAGGTCTCTCGAAGGACAAATTGATGTTATGTATTTAGTCCTAGCTAATAATGTACTGTATAGGGAAACACCTGTGTGCAATGGTCAGTAAGGTCCTTTCAGTGGTCGTTGTCCACAGGTTTGCCTGTAGTTCTTTGTGTTTCGTTGTGGTGACATCGAGATAAATATTATTGATTCACTAGGCGCCGTCATGTGATTAATTTGATTAATAAAAATAACAATAAACGATAGTTACAAAACCTTACCGGCCATCCACTGGTGTTGACTTTGTGGAAAAAATAACATAAACAAGTCGAATCATCATTAGTGAAACGAAACCACTTCTTCATAGGTATACATCGCTATCATTAGCACTTGTATAACAGTTCCTGTCAACCTTATACTGGCGGGAGTATTTCGTTCAGTTCGGCCAGCGTCCACACAAAACCTACAAGCGACCTCTGAAGAAACATTAAGTGAAGAGAGTTTTGTTTATCATTCACCAAGATCAGAAAAACTTCTTATTGGTAAGAGATTTCCCAAGTTATGCAAATACAATGCAAATGTTGTTATGATGTTAGAGAACCTATTCGAATTTGTACTGCAATTTAATTTATTTTTAGTATTTTAATATTTTCTTCCGTATATCGATGATAATGTTGATAGGCTCGATTGTGGCTGTGCAGTAACGTTCTGTTCCATCTCTCAATGGTACCATTGCAGTTACTTTAGCAAATTTCAAATGTCTCTCGTTCAGAATGTAGGCTTTAGTTCACTGCGAAGGAGTACATTTCCATAGAGTTACATACGGAATTTCAATGAAAATGATCTTCGTAGCAATGACTATTTTCCCTAGAGCGGGATGTCAGGGCTTTTCGAGGCATGTGATCGGGTATAAAAGAATATAACAGTATAATTTGAATCACTTATCTTAGCACTAAGCTTGCGGTCGAGATTCAAGTAATATTACAGCTTCTGTAGCTTTAATGACGGGTTATATTTCTCTAGAATCTCCTTCTTTATTGATAGATGGGAAAGTGTTATAGTTATGAAATAAATGAACATATAGGAATAAACGTCGTTGACAATATTTTTCAATTCTATTTATATTGCATAATATTGATGTTAGTTACGAAAACACGTAAGCTTTGTTTCATATCCTTTCGACTATTGAGCTGTTAATTCATTTTAGGAGGCCCTGGGAAGAAGACTAGTGTTCATTTAAACATGGCGGAAAATACTACTATCGTGGTAGCAACGGAAGCAAAAACAACAGGAAAGAGCAAGAAGGAGCCGTTTTACTTGCCACACTGGTGCATCTACTTTGCGTGGTTGTTGTGTATTTGTGTCATCCTTGGATGCGGGTGTTTGATTGTGTTTTATGGAATGGCGTTCGGAAATAAAAAATCGTTGGATTGGCTAGCATCCGTTTCTATTTCATTGGTAACGAAATTATTCACATTAAGCAAGTGTTAGGTAGAAACGATTAGCCAAACTCGTAACATGTAATTTATAAAATCAATATCCGTAAAGGGCGCTTATGTTTATACAGTACAAAGTAGCAAAGGCGGGAATGTTCGTTCTGGAAAGGGCGTGTTTATGTTTGTCAACTTTGATACGATCTATCTTTGTGGTTCAAAGTTGTTACGGAGTCATTTTGCTCATTTAAACCAGGCAGAATTAACAACATTTTGACTGTAAATGAGTATTGATGGCATCTTGTTAGAGACAAACCCAATTCAGGTGTACTTAATAACTTATCTATGTTGTTGGCATTTGATACTTGATGGAAGTATCTGTTGTTTCCTGTTTCTAGGTTCAAGATATTTTTCTCATCCAACCTCTGAAAGTATTTGCCATGGCGTTATTCATCGCCCTCGTTGTCAAAAAACTGGATGAGGAAGAGAAAAGTGAAGTTGAAAAGCAAGTTAAAGTTTTAGCAAAGAATGAGAAATGGCTACACAAATTAGCCCATGAAACGACGATCTTTGATCGTGTTAACATGTCATCCTTGGTACCACCGGATGACGAAAAAATCCAAAGCATGCGGAATTTACGGTACAAGGAAGCCAAGATGTATGCAATAACGAGAGAATTGATTCTTTATCTTATCTTCACCGCCATCGTTTTTATGATTGGTTTCATCACACGTGATCAATACGCCTTCCATCAAACACGTGATATCGAGGAGCTGCTTCGCTTGCATGTTCGAAAACTGTCCAAGTTTACCAACAAGAAGAACCAATCGTTGGTGTTTAAAGAGGTAAGCCACACGGCTTGGACATGCATCAAAATTGCACTCCACTTGTCGTTTTTCTATAATAAGGATCTCGAAGCTTATCACGAATTTCCATAAATTTCCGTAAAGCGTACTAGCGAAATGTAAATACTTCAAAGTTTATTGAGTCTCCAACCTAAACCATGGCCCCTCCTGGAAAAACAGATATTAACTGATTGTGGCCAACCACGTATAAAAAAAAACCATTATCTATACCTATAAACATACTTTTGGCAGATTGCTAAGGAACGTTTGACAGTGTTGTGATCAAAAATGAGGAAACGAATAACAAGCATAGATCGGAAATGCTAGTTTATAGATCAGAGTTTCTCATAGCTTAAAATGTAGGATGTGCTTTACTTGTGACAATGACACTATGTTTCCGTAACCGTACATTTAGCTAACGTCTTATGAAGATTTTTGGCCATGGGCTGAGGACATGCTTCTTGAACAGCTATATCCAGATAAATGGTACAACCTTTCCAATGAAACCGTCAGTAAGGAAAAAGCGGATTTCCCTGGCAAGATTTATCTGAATGATTTGAGTTCGAAAATCCTCAATGGTGTTCGAATCAGACAAGTTCGTGTGAAACGACGTAAATATGTTGTTTATTCGTTTACTGATTTATACAGACATAACTTTCACGACATTCACGACAATTTTTCCTCTGGCTAGCGTCTTTAAACTCCAACTAATTCTAAATCTATAAAGTATGTTTGTAGTTTCCGCCAAAAATTCCCGATTCTATTCCGATCGTTTACTCCGATCGATCAAATTTAACCGAATTTTTTGCGATACCCCAAAATGCTGAGACGCTAAACCTCGTTTTGACTTAAACCTCGTTTTGACTTAAACCTCAAAATATGCATAGCTTATCTAAACTTAAATTTACGAAAGATGTTGCCTCTCTTCCATGTTACAATCAAACCATCCAATAAAATTTAACAACATTTGGAAACACACTTCGCCATAAGCCAATTTTTTCAAACTAACATGGAATCCGGTTTACCTTTGACTGTAATTTACGCCCTTCATTTCACTCCTTTCCACCCTCAATCTAGATTCCTGTGAAATGTTAGACAGAGTGAGGGCGTACTTAACAATCGACTGCGCCGATGCATACGGCGTGAGTGACGAAGAGACGCAGAACTTCAACTTTAACTGGAGCCTACCAATCATTACTGACGCCAGGCTGACTCCAGTCAACAAACCGTGGAGATACCAGACATGGAAGGCACTGGATGCTTATCCGATCTGGGCTAAACTAGGTGTGCTTTTAAGCTATAACGCAAATGTGTTTATCTTGTGTATTTGCCTACTGATATTAAATCTGTTACAAGGGATTCATAACTTTGTGTATTTTCGTCGAAAAGCCAATGTATTTTGGAGTGGATATCGAGAACAACAGCATATTTATAGATAGATACTTGCGAGCGTAATTTCTAATTTATCACGTGGTCACAGTTTAGTTTTAAGTGTTAATGTTATTGTCATCCTACGATTGTTTATGTGCACCATTGAAGATGCACCATTGAAGATGGAAACGAGCTGTTTTTACTTTTTATTATTCAGCCTCGTAGTCTTCTTATATTGGTCAAAAAGTTTTTAAAATATTAAGTGAATATAGAAAACAATTACATCGCTATCGAATTAGCAGATATTGCCTTGTTTTGATAAAGTATTATAAAGTAGTTCATATCATTAAAGGAAATCGTTGAAATGCTGCCTTCAGCACACTGCAATCCTAAGCGCTATTCGTCAGATAATAAGACAATAAGGCTATGTAAGACAATAAGGCTATGTAAGACAATAAGGCTATGTAAGACAATAAGGCTATGTAAGACAATAAGGCTGTGTAAGATTATGAATTTCCAAGATAACAAGGAAGTCGCGTCATTGCCTCTCTGTTTTATCTGTTGTAAGTGACTACGATGAAACATATGGGCTGATTGATATCTCCGACCAGAATAATTATTAGATGTTACAAATGTATTTTTCCATTCCAAAGGTACGTACTATGGTGGCGGTTATGTTGTGGAGATCTTTCCAAAATGGGACAACGCCAAGGCGATCAAGGCGTTAAAAGAAAATAGATGGATCGATCGACATACACGAGCTGTTATTGTTGAGTTTACCCTATACAATCCATCAACAAATTACTTCGATTCTGTCGCAATTGTCTTTGAATTTCCACCGTCTGGCGGTATAATCCATTGGTATTCAGTTGTTACGTTTAAGTTGTACCGTTACACCAGTAGCTACGCGTTCCTAACGATTTGTTGCGAAGTCCTCTTTGTGCTCTTCATGGTGTTGTTTTTCATCAGAGAGATCCGAGTACTATACAAAAGTGGCCTGCCATATTTCAACGAGTTCTGGAATCTGGTCGAGATGAGCAACTTCATCTTGTCTGTTCTAGCTGTAGCATTTTACTTTTATCGGGACATACTTGCCAGTGATCTTTTGGATCGCATTCCTGGAAAAGTTCCGAACCGGTTCATCAACTTTCAATTCGCTGCTTACTGGGATTTGTTGTTCACGTATATAGTGGCTCTCATATGTTTTTTCGTCATGCTGAAATTCATCAAGTTATTGCGCTTCAACAAGAGAATCTCCATGCTGTCGTCGACGTTGAAGGCTGCTTGGTATCCCCTCTCAATGTTCGGAATCATTTTCGGTATCGTCATTGCCGCTGTCGTTCTTTCCTCCAGATTAATCTTCGGGACGACTTTGTATGGTTACAGAAACGCGTTCAGTGCTACAGCATCGATAATCAGCCTCCTGTTGGGGAAATTCAGTTATCATCAGTTTGAAAACACCAACCGCGTGTTGGGTCCGATATTTTTCTTTTCCTTCAACATCATGGTAAATTGGATCATCATGAACATGTTTATCTCCATTCTGACGGATGTGTTTGCGACTGTTCAAGCTGACGTCGCACTGCAAGATAACGACTACGAGATATTGGATTTTATGTTGGATCATGTCAAAAGTAAGCTCGACGAAATTCCCACAAATAAGCCCTGAGCCGTGTGCCCCTTAAGTGTAAAGTTTCTGGGGACGGCTAACCTGCCAACGTAATAGAAATTTTAAAATGTAAATTCGAATGCATCATGTCTTTAGTATGATATGATACAGGATAGTTAATTTAAGTTGGACTGTCCAGGAACTGAGAAAATCTACCCTGGAGTTAATAATAAACGATGAAACATAGATTTTCCTTACCATTTTCAACGACATTAATTATCTTAACAAGTAAAATTTAAATGGCCGCGGAATTAGTAAAAAACAGGTTAGTCCCCAATTAAGTGTAGTTTTTCTGGTTAGCTTTAGTAAGGAAGTTGAAGGGACCAAGGAAAACGGTCCCAGTTAGTCCCATTTACCCATGGTCCCACTTAACAACAGTATACTGTATTAAAACTAGTCCAGAGTCGATACTTTATCTTCGTACCGTATCTAGGTAAGGATATTTATCGTGTGAATTATGTTTTCATTATAAATTCCCTTCTTTTCAATTCAACACATGGACATCGGATATATGAATTGACTGGACGATGTAAGCTTTATAGAAATGATTTGAGTTGACCACGTGATGTTATCACTTGTTTAAACAAATTTAACAAGATGGACTCTTTAAGAACATATTCCATTCAGTATAAACCGTTTTAAGGACATTTTCCTCTTAACTACACAGCTCCCCTTCATAATAATGACGCGTTAACTGTTTTCCTTATGTTCTAACTTATCTTTTATTATTTAACTAGACCGTAAACATAAACGTATCATTGTGTTATTTGACTAGGCTGGATAGGCTTAAAAAACACCAGACAAGAATCTTTGCTTCAAAATGTGTTGCATAGCGACGAAACCAAACCACGTTCGCCATCAGTGCGATCAACTGAAAGCGATGTGTCAACTGCAGACAGTAAAATCGAACAATCCTCGCTAGTCAGGTAAAGTATCATTAACGTCTTTTTATATTCAACATCGTAGAGTACACTCGATAAACCAAACATCTGAAGAATATTTTTCGAATCTAAATGGATGAGTTATCGAGAGGGAGTGAGAGTGGTGAGAGAGTATTAGTTCAAAGCCTATCACTTAATCAATTCCAGTTGTCGTCCGTCATTTCGAGTTGTCGGTTCAAGTTCTCGTTGGAGTTGTCGGGATTCTAGTGTCTACTGTACGGTATTGTCGATATTGTCCGTACGTACTCTCGTGAAAATCGAGGTTACGTTGCTGTAAGTTACTTGCTCTTGGGCAAATCCTGTTATCATCAATCGAACGAAATGAGTGAGCCGTAAAACATGTGACAGACCAAGAAATCATTTGACCTTTCATGTGAGCAAACACAAATCTAATGGAAGTTGATTGTCACCTGAATGTTTCATTTAGGATAAAAAAAGTTAAGCAATTTTGCATGTAACTTTTAGTTTGATTTGCATCCCACATTTTTTAACATGATATTGTCTTTGTGCTGAGTTATTATGTATAACGATATTCTTAATTATTCCTGTTTGTTTCAGGGAGAATGAACTTGTGAATTCTCAGGAGCAACCGCTGTTTCGCCACGACACTCACTTTTTAAAGGAGGAAAAAATGGACGACAGCGAAGTGAACGAAATTGTCGATAAGTTCATGACGTGTGTTGGGATATTGTATTTCGACGGAAAACAGAAATAAATAAACATTGTTACCGTATTTCCTCTTTTAAGCGCCCCTAAAGCGCCCCCCCCCCCCCCCCCCCCCCTCAATTTCCGAAAAAATTAGTAAGCACTCGGGTGGGTAATTGAGGAAATACGTTATTTCTTTGATATGAAGAAATCACAAGTATTTGTAGAATAGAACGAAAATCATGTAATATAAAGTATTTGTAATGTATAATAGAAATCAGGATCATAGTAACTTTTCCTTGATTCTTTATTATTTGGCTTTGCTGTAGTGTTCCGTCTTGAAGGTTGAATGATATCAATAATGACTTGAATGAAGGTGGAAGGATATCAATAATGACTTGAATGAAGGTGGAAGGATATCAATAATGACTTGAATGAAGGTGGAAGGATATCAATAATGACTTGAAGGTGGAAGGATATCAATAATGACTTGAATGAAGATTTGAAGGTTTCAGTGTAAGGTGGGCTGAAATTTTATCGACACGTCACGTGACAAATTGTCGGGCTTAACTGAGATGATTAGTAAAACCATGATTAGTGTTACAGTTTAACTCATGTTATTCGAATCTCCACGGGGATTCAAAATTTGTTCGAATTACATGAGTTTCGGATTATAGGAGTTTTCTTATAAGGGTAAACTCGGACGGGACGGGATTATTCGAATTATAGGAGTTCGAATTACATGAGCTAAACTGTACTTCATTTTTCATTTCTAACGATAGCCATAAGTGGTCCCGACTGAGACGGAGCGATGAGTAAATGTCATCCTTCTTTGTCGACATATCCGTTTGGACAAAGCGATATCTCGGCTTGCTCGCTTAACCAGTCTGAATTGTTTCACATGATTACTCGTGAAAATTGAAAAAAGAGAAGAATTGATGAGAAGGATGACGATGATTTGAATGTAGATTTTAGCTACTTTATAAGAAGCACAAATTGTTTCAACGAATGCGAATTCAATGGAAATGTTATCGCAGATCGTAAACGTATTAAATCCTAATTAGTGGTAGTATTCAGCATATCCTAATCAATATAGATGCAAATTCGGCCCACATGTCAATATTTTCATCAAATTATTAAAAACGAATGAATGATTCAAACTCAGCATCGCCAAATTGATGTGCGTTTAATTTTTCAACGAGATTGGAACCCTTTGAAAATTTGGTCCCAATGAACTCCATAATTCCTATTTTTGAGGAAATTGGCTAAAATCGGTGTAATAAAATTAGTACCATAGGTGACGAAAAAATACATTTCTAAGCGCAATTACTTTTAGATGAACGTCTAACTAATTACGTGTGTGATTTTAAGCAGTGATCAAGTAACACTAGTGTTTAAACAGTTTAAAGATTGACTTTCATGTAAGCAAAGAATTCTTAAAATCAGGCAGTCTCTATGGAAAAAATTGTCAAAGGATGACTACAGCGAAAAGTGTATTCAATGAAATATTTGCTGGTTTCTATAGAAATATTATCCTTCGCAGAGACATATTTGTTGACTTGGGTGGCACTCCCTATTCATGATGCTGTCCTTACTTACAAAGACCAGAATCAAACGCAGAACTACATTATAATTATACACATAATCACGATGGTTTTTCTTTTTTCTTTTTTTTTTTATAGAAGATTTGTTTTTGGAGATTTTTCGATTTGTTTCCATTGAAATATCCCAACAAAAATAATTTATCAAGTTAAGGTTAAATCACCTTTTGTTTGTGTAATTGCTGATCCCTATGGGAACCTTCAAAAATATCTATAACGGCTTTGAAAGTTATCCCAAACCCAGTAACGCCTTTTTTACTTTAGATCTTTTAAATGTACGTAAGAGTATGTTTATCTGCCAATATGAGACCATCAAACTTATTGGTGAAAATTCTTATAAAAGTGTTTGGAAGAACGAGTCATCACGTGACTAAATGCTCATTATCCCAAACGAATTTAACAAGGTTTACACTGTCAAGTTTTGATGGTCTCAAATTGGCAGTTAAACTGTATGGTAACAGCTACTAAATTCAAACTTACTAAACAGCAACCACTTAGACGAAAAAAAGAAAGAAAAGAAAAGACTAGAAAATAAAAGAAAAGCCTAACCTTATTATAGATGACACTTCATAGAGCGTTATGATAAAAGCAATAGTTTCCTCAAATAAATATTTAAGGGTAAGGTAGTTTTAGGTTTTGTATTGCTTTGTACACACTAATGCGAACTTCCATGTACGACTCTGACGCGCGATATGCTGTTACCAGAATATAACAAATGCTCCGAAATTTGTTGTTATTCTTGATTACGTTAGAGTTTGGGTTAATGAAGTAAGAATTAAAAAGAACAAATCATGAGCGAAAGTAATTTAAAATCATCAACAAATGTTGATGTTGACGCGATGCGACAATGTCCCATCGATATGATGATTTTATTTCATAAAATCTCCGACGATATCAGGATGACGTCAACCCTAGTGCATAGGCCGCAGAGCGGCCCTGCGGACCACCTCTTTCAACCCTTTTCGATCAAACAGAGCGGACGCAGAAAGGTAAACAAACAATTTTCTTACGAATTTAATCCACAAATATCTCAACAATTTTAAGTATTTGTTTTCTAATTGCTTTCGATTACGAATAAATACGACTCTATAATTGTCTCCTTGCTGTATTACGGAAGGAGAGCTTACGCTGTATGTCACTGATGGCCAGCAACAAATCCCATAATTTTGCTCTTCTTGACACTGGGACTGAAAAACATTACGCCAGTGCAAAAAGTATGTTTTCTTCTGGGACTGAAATTAACGCCAGAGAAACTATAACCAGTAGTATTGTCAAGAGGAAAAAGAAAATAACTGTTCCTCTAAGAAGAAAAACTAGCACAAACTATTTTTCCTTATCTAGAAAAATGTCTGATGAGGAAAATTCAACCAATAATGTCATTGAGACTACTCCCTCAAACAAGAGAAAAGCTACTGAGGAGGTTGATCAAATTGAAATACAACCAGCTAAAAAGTTCTTCAAGCCTGTATCTGCAGATACTGTATACGATTGGGATCTACCACAAGAAATGCTAAATCATGCCATAGAGCAATTCAACACATACTATCCTGAGCAAACCTTAAAGGAAAGTATCCTTAATAAAAGGCCAGTACCCACTAACATGTTAAAACCAGCCACGTTAGACGAATTTATTAAAAATCTGATGTATCAAAATAAGAAACATTCAGAAGAAAATCATGCACATTATGGGGCCATTGAGCTCCATCTGGCATACTTTACAAAATTCATTGCAGTCGTCGGAAGAAACTTTGGAGTTATCTATTGAGGATCTTCTTCAAGAAGTAGAAATGATGGTAACTCTCACTGGTCAATCGTTTAATTCTGTCATGTATCAACGACGATAAAATGCCTTGTCAGCTATCAAAAAAGAATCTGACGCCAAGAATATGCTGAAAAGTAAAGCAGATCTTTTCCAGGCCGAGCAAAAAGAACTCTTTGGCCAAAAGTTTCAACAGGATTGGTATGCCACAATGAAAGTGACGCAGAAGCATGCTGATATGTTGAAGCACGAACAGAGAGGAAAGACATCTTATCCTAACACGTTTTTTCGAGGAAGCCCCTCTCACCGAAGCAGAGATGGTGGGGGGCGAATTTCTACGAATTTCTTTGCCTATGTTTTGGCCTCGGACCAGCCCCGTTGATTTTCATAAAATTACTAAAGATGCCAATCTCAGTATTAAGGAGGATAAACATCAGACTAATAATATTTCTGGACGATATGCTATTGATGGCTCAAAAGCAAATGAAGTTAGTGCAGGACAGAGACACTCTAATTTATCTTCTTCAGAATCTAGGATTCATCATAAATCAGAAGAAATCTTTCTTCCAACCAGTTCAACAGATAGAATTCCTTGGGGTAATAGTAGATTCAGTGACAATGACACTCTCCTTACCAGAGCAGAAGGTCTTAGACATTCAAAACAAATGCAGAAAAATGTTACTAGCAAAGAAAGTATCGGTGATGGAGTTGTCTCAATTCATAGGAAAACTCTCATTTTTAGCCCAAGCTGTACTACCAGGCAGACTACATCAGAGATATCTTCAGAGACAACAAATAGAGGGTCTTCAAATAGCTTGCTCATATCAGACAATGATAACTCTAAATGCAGATTCCAGAGAGGAACTGCAATGGTGGATTCAAAATTTATCCCTACAAAATGGGAGACCACTAAAAGTAATTACAGTGACTATTCAAACAGATGCCAGCAAGACAGGCTGGGGGCAGTGTGCTAGGGAGTTTCCACAGGAGGGAGGTGGTCACTCAAGGAACAGGAAGAACACATCAACCTATTAGAATTAAAAGCAGCCCATCTTGCCATTCTCTGCTACACCAAGGAGCAGCAGTATATGTCCATTCACTTTCAAATGGACAACATGACAGCATTAAGTTACCTGGTAAAGATGGGGGGGGGGGGGGGGGGGGGGGGGGGGGGGGAACAAAGAATCAAAAACTCCTCAAAATTACAAAGGAAATCTGGGATTATCTGTTATTGCAAGGAATCACACTTACTGCGGAATACCTCCCAGGGAAGTTGAATGTGACAGCAGATTGGGAGTCAAGGCACATGCAGGACAGGAGCGATTGGAAGTTAGACAGGAGAACTTTCAACAAGATAGAGGAAGTGCTTGGGACTCCAGAGGTGGGCCTTTTTGCATCAAGGCTAAACCATCAAGTACCCAGGTACATGTCTTGGAAACCTGACCCAGGGAGCATAGCAACCAATGGTCTACTTCAACCTTGGAAGGGGGTAAAGGGATATGCTTTCCCTCCATTTTGTCTGATAACACAAATAGTGAAAAAAGTTCTGATGGAAAAAGCAGAGATCATTCTGATAACACCAGCATGGCATACTCAACCACGGTATGCAAATCTCCTAACAATGTCAATTCAATCTGCAATTCTATTACCACAAATTCCAAACATTGTGTTAAACCCAGGCAGGGAAAAACACCCATTAGCAACTCAAGGCCAACTACGCTTAGTGGCTTGGAAACTTTCAGGAAGTCACTGGAAGCAGAAGGAATTTCGCCAGCAACTGCGGAGCTTATCTCAAGCTCTAGGAGAACAGGATCTTTATCAAATTACAACTCGGCCTGGAGAAAGTGGGTTAGCTGGTGTGGTGGAAGGAAAACTGATCCAATTCGATGCCCTGTGACTGAAGTCTTAGAATTTTTAAACCACCTGTTTACTGAAGGAATGGGATACTCTAGAATCGCTTTTCATAGATCAGCCATATCTGCTTATCATGAACCGGTACAAAACACTCCTTTTGGCCAACACCCACGAGTGTGTGCTTTAATTAAAGGGGTTTTCAATAAAAGACCGCCAAAACCTTTAAATCCTTTTGTTTGGAATGTGCAAGATGTTTTGAATTATATATCTAGTCTACCATGTAATGAACAACTCTCTCTACGAACTTTGACTCACAAATTAACTATTTTACTAGCACTAACTGCAGCTTCACGAGCTCATGAAATTGGTCTTCTGAACACTCAATACATGTGTAGAACAGACACTAGTTATATTTTTACCTTTGATAAATTGACTAAGAGTTGGCATCAAGGGAAACCTCCTTTATCAGTAGAATTCGAAGAATTTGCAGAGAATAGAAAACTATGCGGAGTATGGACAATTGACAGGTACCTGGAAGTCACCAAAAATTCTCGGAATAATGAAAAGAAATCTCAATTACTTCTAGGAACTGTGAAACCTCATACAGAAGTAAAACGTTCGACAGTGTCAGGATGGATTAAGGAAGTCTTAAAAGCTTCTGGTATTGATATCAATGTTTATAAACCTCACTCCACCAGGTCTGCTTCATCCTCTAAGGCAGCTATGGCAGGCTTATGTACACGTGAAATATTAGACCGAGGTCATTGGTCAGGACAATCTGTCTGGCAGCAGAGGTACCATAAAGTGGTCGAAAAACCCAGCAAAAAATATCAAAACAGTATTGGTCTTTAGTTAGACTTCAAACAGAGGTGGTCCGCAGGGCCGCTCTGCGGCCTATGCGCTAGGTTTGACGTCATCCTTATATCGTCGGAGATTTTATGAAATAAAATCTATAATTACGTAAGGCCGCGCAGCGGCTGCAAAGTAATTAGGATTTTATAAATAAAATCGGAGACCAACCCAACCCAATTCTCCTGTTATGCACTATCATCATTGTTCTTTTAGCTCGCGGACGTGGTTACATAAGCTATGGTAGTCATGGTAGTTTTAGATAACTTTTTATAGAATACACATGCAAGTTTTCGATATATACTTGTTTTTTTGCTTGTAAAATTCCCATGTCGGTCCTCGTTCCGCTCCGTGGCCAATGCACTAGGGTTGACGTCATCCTTATATCGTCTCCGAGTTTATTCATAAAATCCTAATTGCATTGCGGCCACTGCGAGGCCTTACGTAATTATAGATTGTGTCGATTTTTTTCCCTAACAAAAGATTAGACGTTGCAAAAATGAAAACTACATAGCGATGAGCGAACGTACGAACGGAAATTAGTAATCATCAAAAATGTAACTGTGTTGTTTTCAAAGATGTTTTCCTTACTCATACCAAAAAAAAACCGCTTCCATTTTTTACAAAAAAAACAAAAGTTGAAAGATGTTCGAAATGGCTTTATGTTGATGTAAAAACTGTTTCAAAATTTGTAATAGTCATTGAAAGACAGCTGTTTATAAATTTCACTTTTCAACAGTCTTAAACACTCTGTAGTTGAAATGTAAACTGTGTTTTTCATTTATATTGGATTTGGAGATTTTCAATTCTTCGATTTAACTGTAATATCTCAATAAAGAGAATTTGGGTCTTTAAGGTTATTTCACCATTTCATTGTCTAATTATTGGTCCCTACGGGAACCTTCAAAAATAGCAGCTCCGGCTGTGTTTCAAGCCGTAGTGCGGGATATTGGGAAAAGTTTTCAATTAGCAATCACCACGCCTCGGTTAAACCTCATTGGCTACGGTAATGCCACTGCGCAAAGCTAACTCGATAAGGTTTTGATCAAAGTGATCTATATTGACACATTAGTTTTGCTTATGGTGTCAATTATTTTGCCGTTATTTTCAATTATCAAATAATAATAGCTAATTAAACACGGACACAAAAGAATGACGTTGATAAATAGTTTTTTAAAGTTGGTTCTTACTATGTTTAATCTGTATTTTAATTGCTTCGTAAAAATGTTGTTCTAATCTGAAACTGAATAGTGTGCTACGAATGGTGTTTGAGCGATTTAAAGCCTGTTATTACGTAAAATTAGACAATGTTTCAATAACACAATATCCATAACGGCTTTGAAAGATATCCAAATATGAAGTTAATTCGGCGCCAAAATCTCGTTTGTCAAGTTGTCGAATCGTTTTAGAAGTTAACGCGGTATTTACATCAAGTCGACATTCAAATCATCGAGTCGTTTTAGATGAACACTCGCTTTTCAAATGAAGACATATTAGAAGTTTGTTCTTTTCAGATGATGACGCGTTGTTCAAAATTTGTCGGTCTTTCATATCAAAAACGACTAAAGCTTTCATGATCTGTTTATTCAAAATGACACTATTCGCGAGCCCCTTACTTGAAATCAGGCGATATTGTTGTTCCACATTAACTGAACATGAACATATTAATGTGAGTTACATATTTCATTTGATAAAGATGAAGAGAAGGGATCTCTTTCGGAATTCTAACAAAGAATTAAATGTATCTGAAAGAAAAGGGAATTCATAACGGCAGTTTGGTCGTTTTCTCATTCATAATCATGCAATGCCCCATGTTTCATGCAACTGCTAGAAAATATGACAGCCAGCATCACCGCTTGTATAAATATGACACAAAAGTCTGTTTTTGTGTAAAAGCCAACACTGACTTAGAGAAACTGGTAATCAGGTTGCACCGCCTCATTTTCTGAACCGACTGAACATCTAAAACGGCTAACCTTCCGAAGCGCCTCAATTACAAAGCATCTAGCGACCCCAACTTCTAAAACGCCTCAAATTGGAAAACGAATGTTCATCTAAAACGACTAGACGACTTGTATGTCGCCTTATTGTGAACCGTGCTAACTTCTAAAACGATTAATGACGTCACGAGTCAACATCTAAAACGACTCGACGACTTGATCAACGAGATTTTGTCGTCGATCTAAATTCATATTCAAAACACAAAAAAGTATTTGAGGCGTTGAGTAAATGAAAACTACATAGCGATGAGCGAACGTACGAACGGAAATTAGTAATCATCAAAAATGTAACTGTGTAGCTTTCAAAGATGTTTTCCTTACTCATACCAAAAACATCCGCTTCCATTTTTTACAAAAAGAATAAAAGTTGAAAGATGTTCCAAATGGCCTTGTGTTGATGTAAAAACTGTTTCCAAAATTGTAATAGTCATTGAAAGACAGCTGTTCATAAATTTCACTTTTCAACAGTCTTAAACACTCTGTAGTTGAAATGTAAACTGTGTTTTTCATTTATATTGGATTTGGAGATTTTCAAGTCTTCGATTTATTTCCATTGAAATATCTCAATAAAGAGAATTTGTGTCTTTAAGGTTATTTCACCTTTTCATTGTCTAATTATTGGTCCCATACGGGAACCTTCAAAAATAGCAGCTCCGGCTGTGTTTCAAGCCGTAGTGCGGGATATTGGGAAAAGTTTTCAATTAGCAATCACCACGCCTCGGTTAAACCTCATTGGCTATGGTAATGCCACTGCGCAAAGCTAACTCGATAAGGTTTTGATCAAAGTGATCTATATTGGCACATTAGTTTTGCTTATGGTGTCAATTATTTTGCCGTTATTTTCAATTATCAAATAATAATAGCTAATTAAACACGGACACAAAAGAATGACGTTGATAAATAGTTTTTTAAAGTTGGTTCTTACTATGTTTAATCTGTATTTTAATTGCTTCGTAAAAATGTTCTTCCAATTTGAAACTGAACAGTGTTCGACGAATGGTGTTTGAGCGATTTAAAGCCTGTTATTACGTAACATTCGACAATGTTTCAATAGCACAATATCCATAACGGCTTTGAAAGATATCCAAATATGAAGTTAATTCGGCGCCAAAATCTCGTTTGTCAAGTTGTCGAATCGTTTTAGAAGTTAACGCGGTATTTACAATCAAGTCGACATTCAAATCATCGAGTCGTTTTAGATGAACACTCGCTTTTCAAATGAAGACATATTAGAAGTTTGTTCTTTTCAGATGATGACGCGTTGTTCAAAATTTGTCGGTCTTTCATATCAAAAACTACTAAAGTTTCATGATCTGTTTATTCAAAATGACACTATTCGCGTGCCCCTTACTTGAAATCAGGCGATATTGTTGTTCCACATTAACTGAACATGAACATATTAATGTGAGGTACATATTTCATTTGATAAAGATGAAGAGAAGGGATCTCTTTCGGAATTCTAACAAAGAATTAAATGTATCTGAAAGAAAAGGGAATTCTTCACAGTTTGGTCGTTTTCTCATTCATAACCATGCAATGCCCCATGTTTCATGCAACTACTAGGAAATATGACAGCCAGCATCACCGCTTGTATAAATATGACACAAAAGTCTGTTTTTGTGTAAAAGCCAACACTGACTTAGAGAAACTGGTAATCAGGTTGCACCGCCTCATTTTCTGAACCGACTGAACATCTAAAACGGCTAATCTTCCGAAGCGCCTCAATTACAAAGCATCTAGCGACCCCAACTTCTAAAACGCCTCAAATTGGAAAACGAGTGTTCATCTAAAACGACTAGACGACTTGTATGTCGCCTTATTGTGAACCGTGCTAACTTCTAAAACGATTAATGACGTCACGAGTCAACATCTAAAACGACTCGACGACTTGATCAACGAGATTTTGTCGTCGATCTAAATTCATATTCAAAACACAAAAAAGTATTTGAGGCGTTGAGTAAATGAAAACTACATAGCGATGAGCGAACGTACGAACGGAAATTAGTAATCATCAAAAATGTAACTGTGTTAGCTTTTCAAAGATGTTTTCCTTACTCATACCAAAAACATCCGCTTCCATTTTTTACAAAAAGAATAAAAGTTGAAAGATGTTCGAAATGGCCTTGTGTTGATGTAAAAACTGTTTCCAAATTTGTAATAGTCATTGAAAGACAGCTGTCATAAATTTCACTTTTCAACAGTCTTAAACACTCTGTAGTTGAAATGTAAACTGTGTTTTTCATTTATATTGGATTTGGAGATTTTCAAGTCTTCGATTTATTTCCATTGAAATACCTCAATAAAGAGAATTTGTGTCTTTAAGATTATTTTACCTTTTCATTGTCTAATTATTGGTCCCATACGGGAACCTTCAAAAATGGCAGCTCCGGCTGTGTTTCAAGCCGTAGTGCGGGATATTGGGAAAAGTTTTCAATTAGCAATCACCACGCCTCGGTTAAACCTCATTGGCTATGGTAATGCCACTGCGCAAAGCTAACTCGATAAGGTTTTGATCAAAGTGATCTATATTGGCACATTAGTTTTGCTTATGGTGTCAAATATTTTGCCGTTATTTTCAATTATCAAATAATAATAGCTAATTAAACACGGACACAAAAGAATGACGTTGATAAATAGTTTTTTAAAGTTGGTTCTTACTATGTTTAATCTGTATTTTAATTGCTTCGTAAAAATGCTGTTCTAATTTGAAACTGAACAGTGTGCGACGAATGGTGTTTGAGCGATTTAAAGCCTGTTATTACGTAACATTCGACAATGTTTCAAGAACACAATATGCATAACGGCTTTGAAAGATATCCAAATATGAAGTTAATTCGGCGCCAAAATCTCGTTTGTCAAGTTGTCGAATCGTTTTAGAAGTTAACGCGGTGTTTACATCAAGTCGACATTCAAATCATCGAGTCGTTTTAGATGAACACTCGCTTTTCAAATGAAGACATATTAGAAGTTTGTTCTTTTCAGATGATGACGCGTTGTTCAAAATTTGTCGGTCTTTCATATCAAAAACTACTAAAGTTTCATGATCTGTTTATTCAAAATGACACTATTCGCGTGCCCCTTACTTGAAATCAGGCGATATTGTTGTTCCACATTAACTGAACATGAACATATTAATGTGAGGTACATATTTCATTTGATAAAGATGAAGAGAAGGGATCTCTTTCGGAATTCTAACAAAGAATTAAATGTATCTGAAAGAAAAGGGAATTCTTCACAGTTTGGTCGTTTTCTCATTCATAACCATGCAATGCCCCATGTTTCATGCAACTACTAGGAAATATGACAGCCAGCATCACCGCTTGTATAAATATGACACAAAAGTCTGTTTTTGTGTAAAAGCCAACACTGACTTAGAGAAACTGGTAATCAGGTTGCACCGCCTCATTTTCTGAACCGACTGAACATCTAAAACGGCTAATCTTCCGAAGCGCCTCAATTACAAAGCATCTAGCGACCCCAACTTCTAAAACGCCTCAAATTGGAAAACGAGTGTTCATCTAAAACGACTAGACGACTTGTATGTCGCCTTATTGTGAACCGTGCTAACTTCTAAAACGATTAATGACGTCACGAGTCAACATCTAAAACGACTCGACGACTTGATCAACGAGATTTTGTCGTCGATCTAAATTCATATTCAAAACACAAAAAAGTATTTGAGGCGTTGAGTAAATGAAAACTACATAGCGATGAGCGAACGTACGAACGGAAATTAGTAATCATCAAAAATGTAACTGTGTTGTTTTCAAAGATGTTTTCCTTACTCATACCAAAAACATCCGCTTCCATTTTTTACAAAAAGAAAAAAAGTTGAAAGATGTTCGAAATGGCCTTGTGTTGATGTAAAAACTGTTTCCAAATTTGTAATAGTCATTGAAAGACAGCTGTTTATAAATTTCACTTTTCAACAGTCTTAAACACTCTGTAGTTGAAATGTAAACTGTGTTTTTCATTTATATTGGATTTGGAGATTTTCAAGTCTTCGATTTATTTCCATTGAAATATCTCAATAAAGAGAATTTGTGTCTTTAAGGTTATTTCACCTTTTCATTGTCTAATTATTGGTCCCTACGGGAACCTTCAAAAATAGCAGCTCCGGCTGTGTTTCAAGCCGTAGTGCGGGATATTGGGAAAAGTTTTCAATTAGCAATCACCACGCCTCGGTTAAACCTCATTGGCTATGGTAATGCCACTGCGCAAAGCTAACTCGATAAGGTTTTGATCAAAGTGATCTATATTGACACATTAGTTTTGCTTATGGTGTCAATTATTTTGCCGTTATTTTCAATTATCAAATAATAATAGCTAATTAAACACGGACACAAAAGAATGACGTTGATAAATAGTTTTTTAAAGTTGGTTCTTACTATGTTTAATCTGTATTTTAATTGCTTCGTAAAAATGTTGTTCTAATTTGAAACTGAACAGTGTGCGACGAATGGTGTTTGAGCGATTTAAAGCCTGTTATTACGTAACATTCGACAATGTTTCAAGAACACAATATGCATAACGGCTTTGAAAGATATCCAAATATGAAGTTAATTCGGCGCCAAAATCTCGTTTGTCAAGTTGTCGAATCGTTTTAGAAGTTAACGCGGTGTTTACATCAAGTCGACATTCAAATCATCGAGTCGTTTTAGATGAACACTCGCTTTTCAAATGAAGACATATTAGAAGTTTGTTCTTTTCAGATGATGACGCGTTGTTCAAAATTTGTCGGTCTTTCATATCAAAAACTACTAAAGTTTCATGATCTGTTTATTCAAAATGACACTATTCGCGTGCCCCTTACTTGAAATCAGGCGATATTGTTGTTCCACATTAACTGAACATGAACATATTAATGTGAGGTACATATTTCATTTGATAAAGATGAAGAGAAGGGATCTCTTTCGGAATTCTAACAAAGAATTAAATGTATCTGAAAGAAAAGGGAATTCTTCACAGTTTGGTCGTTTTCTCATTCATAACCATGCAATGCCCCATGTTTCATGCAACTGCTAGGAAATATGACAGCCAGCATCACCGCTTGTATAAATATGACACAAAAGTCTGTTTTTGTGTAAAAGCCAACACTGACTTAGAGAAACTGGTAATCAGGTTGCACCGCCTCATTTTCTGAACCGACTGAATATCTAAAACGGCTAATCTTCCGAAGCGCCTCAATTACAAAGCATCTAGCGACCCCAACTTCTAAAACGCCTCAAATTGGAAAACGAGTGTTCATCTAAAACGACTAGACGACTTGTATGTCGCCTTATTGTGAACCGTGCTAACTTCTAAAACGATTAATGACGTCACGAGTCAACATCTAAAACGACTCGACGACTTGATCAACGAGATTTTGGCGTCGATCTAAATTCATATTCAAAACACAAAAAAGTATTTGAGGCGTTGAGTAAATGAAAACTACATAGCGATGAGCGAACGTACGAACGGAAATTAGTAATCATCAAAAATGTAACTGTGTTGTTTTCAAAGATGTTTTCCTTACTCATACCAAAAAAACCCGCTTCCATTTTTTACAAAAAGAAAAAAAGTTGAAAGATGTTCGAAATGGCCTTGTGTTGATGTAAAAACTGTTTCGAATTTTGTAATAGTCATTGAAAGACAGCTGTTTATAAATTTCACTTTTCAACAGTCTTAAACACTCTGTAGTTGAAATGTAAACTGTGTTTTTAATTTATATTGGATTTGGAAATTTTCAAATCTTCGATTTATTTCCATTGAAATATCTCAATAAAGAGAATTTGTGTCTTTAAGGTTATTTCACCTTTTCATTGTCTAATTATTGGTCCCTACGGGAACCTTCAAAAATAGCAGCTCCGGCTGTGTTTCAAGCCGTAGTGCGGGATATTGGGAAAAGTTTTCAATTAGCAATCACCACGCCTCGGTTAAACCTCATTGGCTATGGTAATGCCACTGCGCAAAGCTAACTCGATAAGGTTTTGATCAAAGTGATCTATATTGACACATTAGTTTTGCTTATGGTGTCAATTATTTTGCCGTTATTTTCAATTATCAAATAATAATAGCTAATTAAACACGGACACAAAAGAATGACGTTGATAAATAGTTTTTTAAAGTTGGTTCTTACTATGTTTAATCTGTATTTTAATTGCTTCGTAAAAATGTTGTTCTAATTTGAAACTGAACAGTGTGCGACGAATGGTGTTTGAGCGATTTAAAGCCTGTTATTACGTAACATTCGACAATGTTTCAAGAACACAATATGCATAACGGCTTTGAAAGATATCCAAATATGAAGTTAATTCGGCGCCAAAATCTCGTTTGTCAAGTTGTCGAATCGTTTTAGAAGTTAACGCGGTGTTTACATCAAGTCGACATTCAAATCATCGAGTCGTTTTAGATGAACACTCGCTTTTCAAATGAAGACATATTAGAAGTTTGTTCTTTTCAGATGATGACGCGTTGTTCAAAATTTGTCGGTCTTTCATATCAAAAACTACTAAAGTTTCATGATCTGTTTATTCAAAATGACACTATTCGCGAGCCCCTTACTTGAAATCAGGCGATATTGTTGTTCCACATTAACTGAACATGAACATATTAATGTGAGGTACATATTTCATTTGATAAAGATGAAGAGAAGGGATCTCTTTCGGAATTCTAACAAAGAATTAAATGTATCTGAAAGAAAAGGGAATTCTTCACAGTTTGGTCGTTTTCTCATTCATAACCATGCAATGCCCCATGTTTCATGCTAACTACTAGGAAATATGATAGCCAGCATCACCGCTTGTATAAATATGACACAAAAGTCTGTTTTTGTGTAAAAGCCAACACTGACTTAGAGAAACTGGTAATCAGGTTGCACCGCCTCATTTTCTGAACCGACTAAACATCTAAAACGGCTAATCTTCCGAAGCGCCTCAATTACAAAGCATCTAGCGACCCCAACTTCTAAAACACCTCAAATTGGAAAACGAGTGTTCATCTAAAACGACTCGACGACTTGATCAACGAGATTTTGGCGTCGATCTAAATTCATATTCAAAACACAAAAAAGTATTTGAGGCGTTGAGTAAATGAAAACTACATAGCGATGAGCGAACGTACGAACGGAAATTAGTAATCATCAAAAATGTAACTGTGTTGTTTTCAAAGATGTTTTCAGTGGCGGATACAGCGTAGGTCAACCTTGTCCGTCCGACGTTTTTGATTTTTGTCAATGGTTGTTTTTTTATTTCATGCAAGCGAACAGAGAGTTTGACTGTTCTCCTTGGCTTTCTTGTTATGTGCTCACTTCAATATCTAATTTCAAACGGGAGTCACTATTTAATTCGATACGGTACATTAAACCACGCTGTAGCGCCGTCAATCCCCTTAACATTACTTTGCACATTCAGTATTGTTTTTGAGACCTACCTTCGATCTAGATCGCAAGGGGGTAACAAAATAAAATATTCCAGTTAAAACCAACAAAGAATTCAGTTATTTACCCCCTACGGAAAAGTTAACGTATACCGAGTGTAGGTCAAGATTTTATTTTCTGGGCGACCAGAATGGGTGCAGTTTTTTTGGCGACCGTAAAATCAGTCATTAAGTGTTTCCAACTATGTCTGAAAAAACATTGGGATATTGACTTTTTCAGAAAAATAAACACTAACGATACGAATACCTTTAATCCATGACTTTTTAGTAGAAGTTAACTTTGTTTGCATCAGTTGGTTGTAACATTGATAAAGTTTTTTAAAAAAGTATCTTTATTCTTCAATCTCATCTCAATCTCATCTCGAAATGTAGCGAGCTTACCTCCTTACTGAAATTTAGTCAGAAATAATAGGGGGTAATGCCAACCCAGTCGTAAGCTTTCAAACTAGTGCTTATTGACTGGAAAATAATAATAATGAAAGCTGAAATTTACCCCCTATGAGAATCCACGAATTCGAGCTCGTGTATGAACGAGCATGCTTCCCCATTCTTTCCTTCTTCAGTCATGGAGCTGTCTGAACGTATTGGAAATACACTGACGGGGTCTGCATTAAGTACTACTATACTTAATGGTCTTAAAAGTATTAATCTTGATATAATTAATTGTAGGGGTCAGGGTTATGATGGTGCTGGTGCTGTAGCTGGGCCTATCAATGGTGTTTCAGCACATATTCTTCGTATTAACCCAAAGGCCTTGTATATCCATTGCCATAGCCATCGTCTGAGTTTAAGCATTGTCAAGTCCTGCTCTATTCCAGAAGTGAGAAATGTCATGGAGCAGATTAAGGAACTCACCTATTTCTTCAAATTGTCTCCAACTCGTGAGGATTTTTTTAAAGATAACATCTCCACTGTCTTACCTCAGGTAGCTAAGCGCAGATTGCATGATGTTTGTCGGACACGTTGGATTGAACGGATATCTGGCTTAAATGATTTTGTCTTATTTTATCCTGCCACTGTTGCTTGCCTTGAAGACATGAGTGCAAATGAAAGTAAACGATTTAACAGGGACTCTTCCATTAAGGCTACTACTTTTTTGGCTCTCATCACTTCATTCAATTTTATTTGTGGTCTTATTATTTCACAACACATTTTAGACAAGTTTTTGCCTGTCACAAGACTCTTGCAAGCTTCAGACATTGATGTTTCTGAAGCTGTTAATCTCATTAATGCCTTAAAGGCTGAGACAAAGCACACCAGGGATAATATTGATGCTCACCATGAGATTTGGTATGATAAGGTGTTTGGCGGCGGAAGTAGGAGTTTCAGAGAGCAGTCCTAGGGTTTCGAAACGTCAAATTCATCGTGCCAACGTTCCCTCAGTAAGTCCTTCCGAGCATTATAAGAAAGTTATCTCTGTTCCATTAATGGATTACCTTATTTCACAATTAAACGACAGGTTTAACGGAAAACAAGTTTATGAGGCGTTGCTTGTCATTCCTGCAAAGATGGTTTTGTTGGTCAAGGGTGGTCCAACAAATTGGAAAACAAGGTTTATGTCTTCCTTTGAGTATTTCAAAGATGATCTTCCTTCACCATTCTCCCTTGAAAACGAACTACTCCTTTGGGAGAGATATTGGGTTGAATTTAAGGGTTCTCTTCCAGAAAATATTTCGGATACATTGAAGGCAGTAAATTTTCCTGCATTTGAGAATATTAAAGTTATCTTACGAATACTTGGCACCTTGCCAGTAACTACGTGTCAATGTGAAAGGTCTTTTTCTGGCATGGGACGACTAAAAACATATACTAGGAATACCATGGTGCCAGAAAGACTAAATGGCATTGCTTTAATGCATTTTCATCTCGATATTATTCCTGATATCTCCAAGATCATTGAACGTTTCAGCTTAAAGAATAGACGTCTGTCCTTTACTTGAAATTAACTTCATTACTTGTGATACTTTGTTTACCTCCACATAATGGTCACCTCTCTCTCAGGAATTCCTTCAGGAAGTCACTTTTTACTGTAATAATAAATTTTCTCTTTTTAATTTTAATTTAATGTTCTTTATCTCTTTCTAATCTAATATCTTTTTACAACCTTTTTTCTAATGCTCTTCTAATGTTGTTCATATAAAATAATTACATTCACTTCCTGAAAGTCAACTCATAGTTAAACTTTAACTTCATAAATTTAAACTCTGTTTTAAATTCCTTTAATGTTAGATACTATTGGGATGTGCTTGCTGGAGTCACTTAACTATAACCATAATATATTTTTTCACTTCCTAATTTTTTCATGTTTTTCTAATCTGTTTCTAACCTTATTATGTCTTTTTTAAATCTCCTAATATTTTGTTTTCTTCACTTAGTTACTTACTTTGGCTTTCTAATTCTAATAATCCTAACATCGCATAAAATAACTTCCATAGTGATGTCACACTTTTATTTTAGAGAGTGATAAATTAACATTGCCTTAAGATCTTCTTAGGAGCAGGTAAAACCACGCAGAGGTGAGAGACTCTTTTTTCACAATTGGTGTAGTACATATGGACGATATTTCTGTAACAGTTAGTCGTAGCGTAACGATCCCATATAAACTCTGGAAGCTGACGGGTGCATGAGCGGTGCAACCTCTTAGATAAAATTCTTGGCAGAACTTTACAGTCACTAGCATGATTCAATCAGACTTAACCTGATTTTTAATTTTTTTAGAAGGAACTCAAAAGTTCTCTACCATGAGGATTTTTTTTTGTAATTCTTCGTTAGCCTCGTAAGTATACTCGCTGGCGCGGCATTCAATTGCCCGTAAACTCGTTTGTGTGTCTCTACTTTGTGTTTGTCGGGTCACTGGCGCAGCATTCAGTTGCTCGTAAACCCGTTCATGTGTCTGTTGTTTGGGGTTTTCGAGTCACTGGCGCGGCATTCAATTGCTCGTAAACCCGTTCGTGTGTCTGTCCATGTCCGGCTATATATGCGCCTAGACATGCTGACGAGCCTTGATATTAGGCGAAACAGACATAATTTTGATGTTTGTTGTTTATACACAAGCAGTAATTGTTGAGGAACCTGTTCACAAAAAGTAAATACCACTATTAGTTTTGTTGAAGTCATGCCACTGCAAGACTTTTCCACATTTTTCTCTACGACCAGAAACGCTAAAAGCTTGGATAAATACTATTTGCAATTGAAGTGTCAGTGCTCCCCAGAACCTCGAAAACTGAATTTTTTCGGGCCAACACCCCCAGCTGTTTTTAAAAAATTTTTTGCGTCCCTGCGCTCCGCAAAAAATTTTTGTCGCTTTGCGACTCACTTCATTTTGGGGCTGTATCCGCCTCTGCTTTTCCTTACTCATACCAAAAAAACCCGCTTCCATTTTTTACAAAAAGAATAAAAGTTGAAAGATGTTCGAAATGGCCTTGTGTTGATGTGAAAACTGTTTCAAAATTTGGAATAGTCATTCAAAGACAGCTGTTTATAAATTTCACTTTTCAACAGTCTTAAACACTCTGTAGTTGAAATGTAAACTGTGATTTTCATTTATATTGGATTTGGAGATTTTCAAGTCTTCGATGTATTTCCATTGAAATATCTCAATAAAGAGAAATTGTGTTACTTCACCTTTTCATTGTCTAATTATTGGTCCCTACGGGAACCTTCAAAAATAGCAGCTCCGGCTGTGTTTCAAGCCGTAGTGCGGGATATTGGGAAAAGTTTTCAATTAGCAATCACCACGCCTCGGTTAAACCTCATTGGCTATGGTAATGTCACTGTGCAAAGCTAACTCGATAAGGTTTTGATCAAACTGATCTATATTGGCACATTAGTTTTGCTTATGGTGTTAATGGTGACAGGACAACTCGCCCCTGGACAATTTCTCCCCCGGATGATTTCCCCCGGAGCATTACCCTGTAACTGAAAGAGGGGGAAGAAAGTTACTTCGACGGTTATATTTATGTTAAACAAAAAGATTTGGCGAATGGCTTAGCATCATGGGAATGTGTTGAAAGAAGAAAAGGGAACTGCAAAGCAAAAATTAAATTAGATGCACTCGATTATTTTGTTGAAGAAGTTAATGAACACACTCACGCGCCCTCGCAGGTCACATGCGAAGTAAGTAAAGTCAAAGCTAATATAAAACGGAAGGCGGAGACAACACAAGATTCAGCACAACAAATTTTAGCTCAAGAGCTGACAAATATCTCTGCAACCGCCGCAGTCAATCTCCCACCCTTAAGTAGTATTCGAAGAAATATTAGGGAGTTTACGTACTTGCAACGGCGACGTAAACAATGACGCACGACGTTAGTTTTATGCTACTGCGCGTGCGCAAAAGGGAATCGCCTCAATATTTTCGTCCTCTGTGTTGAAGCGACGACTTGAATGTACTGAAATCACGTCGTGGTACAACGTTGGAAAAGCTTTGTGATATTTCTGCATATTTACTCTATTTCTTGTTAACCCATGTATTGTTTTTATATTTGTTGAGTAGACATTGTGTTCCCTACTAGAGGGTTTATTAATATATATACAAAAATAACATTTCTTCGCGTTTTTCTTGGAATTTCAGTATAAAGAATACAGCTGTTTTCTAAGAAATTTGTCTCTCTCCTCGTGTCTTTTGCTGAATAATGAGCTTTGTTGATTGAAATATTGTTTTTTCTTTAGCAATTCTGAAAATTGTGAATTCTGGAGTAGTTCTGAGAATTGACTCAATGTCAATGTCAATTGACATTGACAATTCTGAAAATTTCATAAGATTGAGACTTTATTATTGTGTGTACACTTAGGAAAAAAATGGATAGACCTCAAGATGCCCCTCCTGGAGATGCTGCTGCTTCTAGCTCTAGTGGCATTAAGCAGCAAATGTAAGTTCTTCAGTCATACTTTATTTATCTAACATGTTTCAACCGTTTTAGCTTGAATTTATTTAACCTGTCATAACACTCACAGCTAACAACAATTGTGCGATCCCCTTCCTTATTATTATTTCATTCTTCCTTTCCCTCTTTCAAGTTCAGAAAATGTCTGAATCTGTCCCTTTGTAAAATTAATTCCCTGTTTTCATACCTCTAATATAGTACCTATGAAGTTTAAAATTATTGATTTTGAGGAATATTTTATTTCCAAGATAAAGTATGTTCTTTGTTTTTTAGCAATATAAAGATGTCTTGGACTGATCAGCATGATGTCTTATTTTTACGAGAGCTTCTAGTCAGTAATCCATATCAATTTCAAGCTGGTTCTGTGGAACGAGGAAGGTCATTAGATACCATTGCTGACCATTTGAATGCAATACCTAAACCTCCGTTTAAGGTGACACAACGTTCTCTTAGAGATAGAATTAAAAAGTTATTGAAAGATTTCCTAACAAAGAGAAGGTATGAAGAGGCTGCATCTGGAATAGACGTTGTAACCACAGAAAAAGATTTGCTTCTGGAAGAAGTTAATCAATTAAAAAGTGAAAGTGAGGATAAAGAAAAATTAGCATCTGAGAACAAAGCTAAACAACTTGAAAATGAAACTAAGGCTGCTGATACAATGCGACGGCGATCAATGGAAACGTGGAGTCAGTCGAAAAAAAGAGAAGTCAATGAAGATGGTGCTGAAATACCTGCCAAAAAAACTCGTAATAATGGCAATGACACGTTAAATTACTTACGAGAAAAATCACTGAACGAATACGATCTGAGAAAGCAAGAGATGGAGTTGAAGAAAGAAGAACTTTCTTTACAAAAGGAACGTGATGAAAATGCAAATAAGCGTTTTGAGCAACTTTTTGCTCAAGTACAGCAACAAAACCAGATATTTGTGTCCGTACTATCCCAACTGGCTAAAAAACTCTAAAGACAGCAGTAGGCTCACTTTGTTTTTATCATATTTCTTGTTTTGTTTTTGATCATGTACTTTTACCTAGGGTCAATGAGATTTTTATTTACAGTTATAAGGCAGATGAAACCTTTTCAAGCCAAAATTTTTTTGTAAATATATTTATTTTATCGCATTTTGGAGATGCTGTGGAGAAAAGATATTTGGTGTTGTAAGGTTTAGCAAACAATTTTCCTTGAGCTTTCTTTGTTTTGAAATTTTGAAGGATGGAACAATAGAAAAGAAAACAACTTCAAGCAGACTTAAGCTATTTTGTGTCTAGTGATATTCTCATAACATTATTTCCATTTCATTTGGCTCAGTTCAAACAAAATATTCCTCTAAAAGAGGTGGTGTAATGTTAAAATAGTTGTTAACTTTGTTTCCATAAAGACACGTCGATGCATTCGTCATTAATGCACTAACTCTGTATATTTTGCCAATCGGGCTCAAGCCAACTTTAAGGTTTTTCTTGAAATCATTAAATTTGAACTGGTTTACTATGTCCCCAAATATCCATTCGACAGTTACTCTAAGTTTACTCATTGCAGTATTAAAGTTTTTTTCTTGAGGGGTTAGATTAGCACCCCCAAATGGTGACAATAAAACTCTTCTCAAAGGATAGGCTGAATCACCATACAAAGATAAGATGTTTCCATTTGTGTCATGAGAGTGAACTTGCAGCTGCTGTAACAAACCAGATGCAGCAAGCATGGCACTGTCATGACGCTTGCCTTCCATAGGGCCAAACAAATTGGCTATCATTCCTGAGGGAGTGATCACTGACTGGTACTTCAGACCATGGTATCTTTTGTGCCCGTTATAAAGCGTGCGCTGATGTTGTTTTGGCCGACAGCATGCTTTTAGTGTACCATCTATAAATCCCCAAATGTTATCTAAAAGTGCACCTTTGTTGCTGATAGCTTGAGCAAACTCTTCAAGCTTTTGTGCGGAAAGCCAGGGTTGATTTAACGTTGAAAGCAAATAGTCCCATTGATTATCAAGTCTTTCAAGCATCTGATGAAAAATCATACATAATTGGGGGACAGCTCTTGAAAAACGTGGTATCAAATCTGAAAACCTATTTGGATAAGCCAATCTTTTTAATAACAAACAAAGAGCTTCAGTGCCATCGCATGTTAAATCATTGTAATTATAGCACACAATTTCGTCAGGTACTTGCAGCACAGTTTTTAGTCGATGAATATCTCTCTTTTTGAAGCGAAATTCTGCAAAACAATCATCCTCGGAGATGTCCTCAAAAACGAAAGGATCATAGTCCATATACTGAAAGTCAGGGTTAGTACATCTGTTAACATCATACAAGAATAGGAACTCTTCGTCATCCAGCAAATTTTCCGCATGTGCAAGCAAAAGAGCTTCTCGTACTTCTCTTAATTTTGGCATGCTTATTTTTGTTTTGTTTTGACTTTCTCTTTCACTTTCAAAACTGCCATTATGAAAATTAAAGTCGTGATATTAGCGCGTAAACTTAAAATTTCTCCAGACCCAACGCACGACCGACATTTGCGATTACGCAACATTTTCCGTCGTCGTCGCAGCTACGTCTTCACAGCGTAAACTCCCTATTCGTCTACAGAGACAGGAGAACAACATTTTACCAAAACCTTTAAGACGAGAAGATATTCCTCTACTACCACAACAATATCAAGTCACTGCTACTGGAGCGCAATTTTTACTACACGATAGTGGTATTGGGGATATCAACAGAATGTTTATTTTTGCTTCTCAGGATGCACTTCAGCTTTTAGCCCGTTCTACTGAATGGTTTGCAGACGGGACATTCAAGTTATGTCCAGAACTGTTTTTCCAAATATACTCGATTCATGGTTTGATTAATAATGAAGTGATACCATCTGTATTCGGACTTTTACCGGCGAAGACTGAGCTTACCTACACTCAATTTTTTAATGTGGTGTGTAACTCTGTCAGAAATTTTGGTAATCTTCCAACCGGTATTTTATTAGATTTCGAGAAATCAGCAATAAATGCAAAAACTAATGTCATGCCACAAGTTCAAGTATCTGGCTGTTTTTTCCACTTATGCTCAAACATATGGAAGCACATCATGTCAGCTGGGTTGAAAGACAGATATGTAGCTAATGCAGAATTCGCCTTATGTCTACGAATGATAGCAGCGGTTGCATTTGTGCCCCTACAGGATGTTATCGGCGCATTTGACGATGTTTGTAACCACATCAGAAATAATTATCTTGCTGCTGCAGATGATGTGTTAGATTATTTCGAAGATACCTATATCGGGAGGTTCCGAAGAAATGCACCACGTCGCCCACTTTTGTTTCCAATTGAGTTATGGAACATGTTTAATCGTACCGATAATGAGCTTCCTCGTACAAACAACAGTATTGAAGGCTGGCACAACAGCTTTCAATCTAACGTTTCTTCTTGCCACCCGACGTTCTGGAAATTTTTGGAAATACTACGTAAGGAGGAAAGTGCTGTGCGTGTTCGAATGCTTCAAAATCTAGGAGGACATCCACCACCTCCTCAAAGACGGAGATACGCTGATTGTAACGCTCGAATTCTACGCATAGTTGACGATTACCCAAACCGCCAACGACTAGATTACTTACGACACATTGCTTATAACATTTATTTTTAAAACAAATATTTACAAGCTATCCGTTGTGTTACCATTACATCTGTATATTTGAAATATATTGACTTTTTTTGATTTGTAAATCTTGTTTCGCTTTCTACTTTCGAGCAAAAATACCTTAGAAGCAATATTATCGTAAAACATACTTTACATATTTTTAGGGGGCAATATTCCGAGGGGGAATTTTCCTACCTATGGGGGGCGATTGTCCGGGGGTAATGCTCCGGGGGGCAATTTACTAGGGGGCAATCATCCGGGTGGGGGGGGGGGGGGGGGGGGATTGTCCAGGGGGGAGTTGTCATAGAACCGGTGTCAATTATTTTGCCGTCATTTTCAATTATCAAATAATAATAGCCCAGCCGGCCCAAAACGTTTTTAAAACCTCTTTTTTGGTATCGTTATGATTTTACAAAAAACTGCTTTTTTATGTGGTGCCAAAAACGCATTTAAAACTGATTTTTGAAGCCATGTTTTTAAAAACGTCTTTAATCGGTTTTATTTTCGTATCGATAACACTGCAATGTCTTCAGGTTTTCTCAGGGAGTTTTAAAGAGGTTTTTTATAGGTTTTCTTAAAGAGGTATTTTAAAGACCTCTTTAACACTAAAAGAAAACCGTTTGCTTTAAGGGGGTTGACAAAAATACTATACGCGTTATAGTCAAGTCTATGAGTAGTTTTGTTGTTAAAATATGTATTGGAAATATGTCATTGTTATTTCTATGTATAGTTTTTAATTATGAATAAAAGATTTCATCAATATATTATATTGTTTGTTTGTTTTTTTTGGTATCATTTTTGGTCAGCGCCGCAAGGTAGCTGATCTTTCATCGTGTCTGTCAGTGCGTCAGTCAGTTAGTTAGATCGCAGTTCTTCACATCCTGATAAAGCGCCTGTTAATGATAAATTGCAGTTTTTCAGTCCAAAATAAGAAAGTTCAAAGCACAACATGTACTTTTGGCTGATATATCGCTAGTATGTAACTAACTATTATATATTGCAATGCAAAGACGGTTCATTTCACTTAAATGAATAAATGAATTAATCGTTATAATACGCCTTTTCGCCACCATAAATTATAACGTAGGCCATCTTGGGAGCGAAACACTACTGCAGGGCTAAGTTTTATTTGCATCACAATTACATTGAAGCATATTGAATCAAGACGTTTACAACTATGATCCCCAATATGATAGGAGAGAAATTTATGAGGAGGAAGAGAAAGTCAGGCAAGTTGCATAAATTATTTATATGTCAATGATTGAAATTGTTTTCTTAGATCTCGTATATATATATATATACCTTTTTTAGGAAAGACTAGGTGTGTTGAGAGTTATTCTGAATCATTCTATCCTAATTATATTCTTGTGGTAGCACTTCCATTTTGCAGTTTTATAGTGAAATTTTGATGAACAAGAAAAAAGGATTAGAGATGATGGAAATAATCCTCTCGCGCAGGGAGTTCTGCATAGAATTATAATGACCCTTCTTAGAATATTTTGGAATTTTTTATATTTATACTTGCCGATGCTTGTGCCTAAATACTTGAAACTGACTATATATGTATACCGTTGATCGCCCTAACTTCGGACATCCTTCCTAACTTCGGACACAAAAAACATATCTGCAAATAACATATCTGCAATATATGTATATACAAACCACACCAATAATAATCAATACTGGTCAATTGAACTAAATCCAAAACTTATCTGAGCTTTGCAACGTGATTACGTACGTGATTTATTAAGGCTCTATCTAAACATCAGATCCATGCAATTCACGCAGACTTTGCACATATTTATCGTGATGTGTATGACATTGCTTTTCCACATCCTGCTCACATTTTCTTACTTCGTCTTTTCCCGTATTATCTGAAAGTTATAGTGTCTGTTTGGGTTTTTAGAAGACTCTTAAGAAGGTCCCTTTTCACTTTTCAATTTTCCGCAGATCAACAAATACCTTATTACACGAAATTAAACCATGTACTTAATTAAGCCGCATAGCATAGAAATAGTCTTAATTAAATGCGGCTTAATTTTTAGCACATCCTACAATATTGCAGCTTGATTAACACTCATAACCACGACTGACAGCATGCAGTGTCTGATCTTAGCAGTGGCCCGACTGTATGAGACACTCAAAAATTGGTTCGGGCCACCAAAATTCTTAAAAACTAGTGTCGTGGTAGCCCGAATGGACAGGCGAAAAAAAGTATATAAATTCTAAACATGATTTAAGAATTTCCATTACAAGAGAATTGAGTTTTATAATGTTTGTCTTTGCAATTTCAGCTCTTTCTTTATAATTTGTAAGCATTTCTAAGTGTGTCCAAATGAAATTGTAGAGTGTTATTGAATATCATGCCATTAAAATTTCCTTCGGGCCACCAACAATTTTAAAACCAATGATGTCAATGACCCAGCACGACACCCAGATAAAATCTTAAGATTAGACACTACATTGAAACCTATCCATTTTGAGATAGCTAAAAAGATTTTTAGTTTCTTTGATACAAAAGTTGGCAACAAGATAATCATTTCTGAGTTTCGATCAGCTGATATCATCCAAGCCATCGAAAGCGTGTGGTGAACATTCTTTACTTGATCCATACATGTAATTTTTCATGAGTAAGAGAATCCCGTCATTGCAAAAAATGAATTTATCCGTTTTTGTTTTTCAACTAATTTTTCTTTAGATGCGTCTTAATTAAAACACATTTTTTCACAACCAAGTACATTGCGGCTTAATTAATGTGTGGCTGAAATTTGAACGTCTTACTTAGGTAAGTGGTTTAATTTCGTTTAATAAGGTATGTTTTTTCTCCAGCATTTGTGCGTTACATTTGTTTCTGTAAATCCTCAATCAGTAAAAGTCCTGGGAAGGAGGTGATATTTTGTGAAAAACAGAAGCAAAACTAGAATCCTATAAAGTGCCATTTTTTGTTTGTGACAGATTATCATGCAAGATAATTGAATTCTGGCAAAGTTATTTGTTTCAAAAATACGCTAGGGGATATGGAATTTTTGTAAAAAAAATAAAATCATAAAAAAGTTCTTTGCATTATTAATATAACCAGTAATTCTTCGTAGTTATTGCGTTTCAACATCTTTCATCTGCTTCATCTATTATTTTAGTATTTTTTTTGACTTGGTTATGTATATTTGCTTACCAGACAGGTCTGTTTATTACAGTGTCTAAAGTTAACAAGGCTGTCCAAAGGTAGGACGGTTGACAGAATAAAAGGCAATAAGTTTGAACAACTCATTCAGGCAGTGTAGTGATGGTGTACCGTGAATCTTCCTCATTTTGCTGAATGCGAAAAAATTCTGATGATGTAAAATGTCAACTTTATTCTGATTTCAAAACTTACAGAAATTTGATTGTTAAATTAACCCGCATCAGTAAATCCAACCATTACAACCACTACTTCAAACAACAATCTTCTAACATGCAAACAATCTGGCAAGGTGTCTCAACCCTCATTAATTCTAAGCCCAAAAAAATCTTTGTCTCCTAACTCTGTACGTATTGGTCATTCTCTTTCCACAGGTCAAACTGAAATCGTAAATGCATTCAATGATTATTTCACGTCAGTTGCTGACACAGTTGGTTCGAAAATCGGAACTACTTCTGAGCATTTCTCCAATTATCTCAAAAATCTAAATCGTGACTCTATTTTTGTAACTCCTACTTCTCCACATGAAATTTCCAAACTCTCTTCCCTCTAACAAAGCATCTGGCCCATGTAGCATACCAATCAGAATACTCAAACTTGTTATTATCGACATTTCTGTTCAACTTTCATTTTCAGTTAATTTTAGGTTTGAATCTGGGGAATTTTCCTCTTTTCTTAAGACTTTTAAAGTTATCCCTGTTCATAAAAAGGGTTCTACTACTGAAATTGCTAACTACCACCCAAAAACATCATAAAAATCCTTGAAAAACTAATGTATTTGCGCATTTATAGCTTTCTCAACCAGCAAACTTCTATTTACAGTAGGCAATTTGGAAAGCACACTGAACTATTCACACTCTTCTTAACATCATTGAAAGAGTTCGCGAATGTCTTGATAATAATAATTTCACTTGTGAAGTATTTTTAGACCTTCTACTTCGAACGCTTTTGACGCAGTAGATCATCTAATTTACTTTGCAAATTTCACCATTACGGAATTCGAGGTGTTGCAAACAATTGGTTTCGATCCTACCTAACTGGTCGAATGCAATTTGTCTCTCTTTCAAATTTCCAATCTACTACAAAACTTATTAGACATTGTGTTCCTCAAGGCTCTGTTTTGGATCCTCTTTTATTTTTGTTGTACATAAACGACTTCAATTCCGCAATCAAGCACTGTGAAACGTTTCACTTTGCTGATACCTGATGCCTCTTACATTTTAATTCCTCAATGAAGTCTCTCTGTAATTTGTAATCTGAGTCAATCGTGACCTTAAATGCCTTGAAACCTGGCTTAAAGCCAATAAGATTTCTCTAAACGCTGGAAAGACTGAATTTATTTTATTTAAATCACAACGCAAAGCACTAAACAGTAATCTCTACCTACAGATATGTAGTAATCGCATCTTTCCGAAATCTAGTGTTAAGTACCTTGGTGTTCATTTAAATGAATATATCTAAATTGAAAGTGTCAAACTTTTAAACTTTCCAAAAAGCTTCCCACAGCTAATGGAATACTGTCCAAGTTGCGTCACTATGTTCGTCAGAAAACATTGATTCTAATTCGCAGCGATGGCGTAGTGGTTAGTACCTTTGAGTGCGACCGCTACGACCCATGTTCGAGTCCAGTCATGTCGTATCTCAATACACAACTCCAATGCGCTTTAAAAGCAGCGTGTCAGCCCATTAGGAGCCATTGACTGACTGCACACTGGCCCTGGGGCAAGTAAGAGCAATGCTACACGTATCTCTGGCGGTACGTCAACTAGTAGTTGCAAGTCCAAGGGCTGAAGAACCAACCATTACGGATGGAAGCCCAAGGACTAAAAACTCCCGTTACTTACTCACTTTTAAAACGTTCTTAAATTTTAATATGTAAAATTATGAAATTTTACTTTTATACATTGTTTCTAACAAGGACTGTAGTTTCACTCAAGTATTATCGACAACCCTGGTCTATAGGCCATTCACAATGTTATGTTTGTAGCGATTATATCCACTTTGAGTGTATCTCCTTCAATTTTGATAGCGACAATTTAATTTTATCCTCTCATTTTTCCGAGATTTTATGTTCATGCCTTTTTTCTCCACTCCGCACCTCTACAATATCAATTGTATTCATCATCTATTTTGGCAGAATCAGTGTTTTCATCGGTAGGAAATTCTAGTGAATCACATTTTTTACACAGTTGAAAAGCCACCCATCCTGGAAAATCTTCAGCTACTGGAATTGAGCATTCCAATGATTTATTGCATACAGGCTTTTGACATTTTATGCATTTATATTTTTTTGAATCTTCACAGACAAAATAAACTATACTCTTGTGAACTAATTGTTGAATGAAAGTGTTTACAGTTTCTCATTTTTGTTTATAGATACCAAAACAATGCCGACATTCGAACTAAATAACTCTCATTCATAGGGCCTGTTTTTTCATATGTATATATAAAATTGACAATAGGTTCTTTGCTGGAGAGTGTTTTCGGCTGTTTGTTTTCTATAGTAAATTATGGGCGGAAAGTCATGTACTCTATCACGTTTTTGATTATTTTCAAATTTTTTATACAGTTGAAATGTCGATTAAAGCATAGTGTAAACGAATTAAAGCCATTAATATTGCATGTGGTTCTAGTTCGGCAGGTTTGTCAAATGGTGAAGAAGTTGAAGTTACAAAGCAAGTTAGTCAAGCATCAAAAGAAGATTCAAAATAAAAAGAAAGTAAGGTATAATAAAAAAAACAGTAACATATTATCTACAAGCCCCCACAAAATATTTTGGAAAACCCCCTTTCCCCTGATCTCAATGTTGTATGAAGTGCTGCTAGGCCCCCGACTACTTTTCTTCACCACAGAAACATTCTGTTATCTTTCAACATAAGCAACATTTAATTTGGGGGTAAGGGGGACCTGGCTTATCAATTTGCAGGGGCATTTTACCTTTTAAAACCAATATTTTAAGTTTTCCCAATATATTTCCAGGAGGGTTGCAGTCAGTATACCTAACGTGCTTTGTTTTTGGCTCCATTTTAACATTATGGTATTTTAAGTCGTCAAGGGTAAGAAGGTAAGAACAAAGGCTTTAATTTTAGACTAGATACTATCAACTGAGTCACAGTTTTACTTCTTTTGAGAGGAAATCTACCCGCGAAACTTGCTCCCTTTAAAGAATTATTTTTAAATATGGTGATTATGATGGTCTTATGAGAGCTGAGATCGCAACGAAGGAATAATTAGCAATGGAAATGACCCTGAATCAAACCCCCGGAAGAAATAGAAATAGAAATAGGTCATTGATCTTGTGAAGAAAATGCAGTCAGCAGGTGCTGCTATGTCATATAACATACTTATTGGTATAGCAAAGGGTAATTTATTGGCTAATTTTCGCACTTTTCTCAAGGAAAATGGCGGAAAGATCGAGTTAACAATGACATGGGCTCAGTATATATTCAAACGCATAGGATTTTGAAACGAAAAGTTACTACCTCGAAAGTTCCCATCTCGCCTGGATTCGTTAAAGAGATTGGTTCTACTATTTACCAATGTATAAAGTGCATTGTTGATACTTTTAAACATCCTTTACGACCTCATTTTAAACCTATATCAAGGACCTTTACCGCATTGTCTTGTTAATCAGTATACAATGGCAAAAAAGGATCGCAACAAGCTATTTCTGGAAGTGCTGACCATCGACAGATCACTGGAACATTTGCACAAGTCTATCAGCGAAATGTCTACCTCCACAGCTGATTTATCAAGGTAAAACTGATAGGTGTCACCCGCACTATCCAGTTCCAAAAGAGTTTATGGTTACCCATAGTAGCAATCACTGATTAAATGGAGAAAAAGCTAAGGGAATTTTAGTTAAAGTTATTATCCCATATGTTCAAAAAATGTGGAAGGCATTACAATTGCGCAATGATAAAGAATAGCTTTTGATAGCTGACGTATTCAAAGAACAATAAGATATTGTAACTTGTGTGAAAAAAGTATTTTAAGAGATAACTTTACTTTAAAAATTGATATTTTCATTAAATTCACTCGTTTATTCTCTCTTTCAATGGTTTTGAAATGCGAGAATTTGAATCTGCGCCAAAAGGTCGATTTTAGATGCGCGAATTGGTTGTTAAAGACCTTGTCTATCCGAATATAATTGTCTCCTTCTCCATCGAGGTCTTGTGCTTCCTCAAAGTCCTTATCGTTAAGTTGAAATAGACACGCTTCTTCCACGTGATACATAGAGAAAGCTGTAATTTAGCAGAACCAATGTCCTCAACCTGATCATCCATTAATTTCTTCAGATTTTCCCTCACTAGCCTGAAATATCCATCGACATCAGCTTTTGTTATATTTGGTATTTGAAAGCTTCGAAAAGTTTTTGTAGTACATGCTTGTTGGTTGGGTGGAAAATTATTGGAGTTGTAAAATAACGCGTGAATATCATTGAGTATATCGTCAATTGAGCTGCTTTTCTGGCTAGGGTATAAATACTTAATGTTCTCAAAACCAATTTATTTAACTGCATTAAATCAGTGGTGACTTCCGTCCATAACGAAGTTTCTCCCTTGCCTGATTATACAATGAATTAACAGAATCGCCGTGTTCTCCAATTGATCTATGAGACCATCGCGAGTTTCTATAATTAAGATATTGGGTTTCTGAATTAACTCATCTCCTTCATTATACATTTTAGAATACAAGATGTTTTTGTTTTTGGAAGTGACCAGAACTAGTCTAGACACGAGTCTTAGCTGAGAGTATCGACTGATTTGATGCATGCTTAAATAGAGTGGGTCAGCTTTTTTTAAATTTACATATTTTTTATAGCCCACAAAGGCATAAACTCCACCATGATCTCATCATTAAGTTCGTTCTTCATCAGGCCAATCGGCAGAGGCCTGTTGTGTTTCTTCGAATACTCACTTCTATCAAATCTTTTCAGCGCATTGCTGAACCAACTCATATCCTCTATTATATTTTCAACTTCGATATTTTTAGTTGACAGAACAGAGTCAGGGTTTTCTCTTCTGACTCATTCAACCGTGACCAACGTAATTCATGATGTCAGAAATTCACGACGCTGAATCACGTGACTGATGACGTCAGCAGTTTTTGCTGATGGGGTGGGTGTGCAGTTTGTCGTTTTATCTAATTTTTTTGGTTTTTTACATTTTCACGGTAAAACGTTTTATATTGTTTGAAAATATTGTCTTAAAAGCAAAACGGTTAGAAGTATCAGAGATATGCCATGCTACAAAAAGTTCTTCTAACGGCATGTGTTACGAGTTATAAAAAGTGATGAAATTTTACCGTGATATCCATATGTCTCTTCTAGAATTTCGACTGAACGTTTTCAAGAAAAATACTTCTGAAAATAACAAGCGTTACGTTGCCAAAAGAGCCGTTCTTTTCGAGTTTTTCGTCTCAAAAAGTTGATAATGGTTTATTCAGTCACAATTTCTACTTTTTCCAGGAAATTCAAATTTTCTGCGTTTTTACGTAGAAAATTTTATTTCTTACCTTTATAGTACCTAAAGATTTTTTCAGAAATAATTTTAAAAGAAAAGAAAAAGAGAAATTGATTTGGTAGTTCCGACCAAGTACAAGGCAACTACAGAGGACAAGAAATTTGCTGAAGTCCTGAAAGGATAACTTGAGGAAAAAGGGAAGATAATTAAAATTCATATCACTGACACTAAAATTAAGAAAGTTCGTTGTTATTGTAAGAGAGAAGAAATAGAAGTAAAGTAAAAGTAACAAGAGTTGCAATTTTTTTAGAACTCCTTTCACCTCTAGCTAAATTAGAATATGCTCCTAGTCTCAGAAACACTGGAATACGAATAAGCGCTCGAGCTTAGGAACAGAGGGAGTGTCAGATAACTGATGATAACTGTTGATTATTTATGTTTATATTTTATTTTATGTTATGCGGCTGTTGAAGCCTGAGCGTTTCTTCTTCGTATACGGCCAGTTCGGCCTTTGTAAATACTTCCTATGTTTACAGAAAAGATGGCTACCGACTGACTTCGACTAATCTACATGCTTACTTGTTAAATCGACGTTTATCTATTTAATATGCAGTCCTCCTGCCACATTGGTCCACCGAGGCGGATTCAAAAGCCTTATTAAATATGTCGGCTGGATTAATTAAGAACAAAACGATGATGTAATCGTGTTTAACAGATAGTTTAGAGAAACTTTTAAAAGACGTAGACGATATACTGACAGACTATAAAGAAGAAAATTTTCATGTAATATCGTCCTTAATGACAACTATAGAGAGTGAACATGAGAATGTACAACAGCTAAATGGAGAAATTGTCGAACTAGTTGAAAACGAAGAGCAAATGAAAGATATTAATTAATTGAAATCAATTTAAAGTTTAAAGTTGCAGTCAAAGAAGTCATGTCTAGGGTAAGACAAGTTACGTCTACGAAATCGTCTGTTGATAGTAGTATCTTTGGAGCAACTTCCAAGTCTGTGTCAACAGCTCGTGGTGTTAAATTACCAAAAATTGACCTTGAAAAGTTTGATGGGAATCCTTTAAAGTGGAAACCCTTTTTTGATACGTTTGAGTCAACGATTCACCGTTCGACAAACATTTCTGATGTCGAAACAATGACCTATTTGAAACGTTTTCTAGAAGGTAAAGCTGCTGATGCACTCACAGGTTTAACTTTGTCCAATGATAATTATTTAGCAGCCATTGATATTTAAAAATCTCGTTTTGGTGATGATCAAGTCATGATTTCAGCCCACATGAATAGTTTGTTAAAGATTGAGCCCATATTATCAGTTAGAAATTTGAAAGAGTTACGCAAAGTGTATGACAACATAGAGGTTCAAGTTTAAAAAACATTGGAATTAACTCAAAGCAGTATGGCCCACTTTTTATTCCCATTTTAACGTCAAAAATTCCGTCAGAGTTGAATTTGGTTATTTCACGAAATATGGGAATGGGGGTCACGGAACATTCTTGAAGTTTTGAAAATTTTGAGTGAAGAGATAGAAGCACGAGAAAGACTCGTAAATTCTGGAGAAACAACTCAAGTTGATGAGAAACCTTTCACCACTAATACTTTCTACAGTGGCATACATAAGGAAAAACGTGGACTACTTAAAAGAGATGATAAAAGGGAAATCAAATCTCTCTTTTTTGATGGAAAACATGAAGCACAAAATGTTATCGGAGATTATAAAACCAGAAGATCAATCTTGCAAAACAAAAGCAGATGCTTTAAATGTTTAAAAGGAAATCATACGGCAAGACAGTGTAAATCAAATATCAAATGCTTTACTTGCAAAGAGCCACATCATGCTGCTATGTGTTTTAAAACATGTAAAGATGGTGTCAAGGAATCTGCAGGTCATTTTGTTTCTAAATTTGAACACATTGGCTTATTACAAACTGCTCAAGCTAAGGTACATGATACAACAGGGAAACACTTTGCGAACTTACGAATCCTGTTTGACTCTGGTTACCAACTTAGTTATATCACCCCTCAAGCCAAAGAGTTATTAAAATTACCTGTCTATGATGAGTCTGAGATCCTGTTAAAAACATTTGGAAGCCGAGCTGAGTCTAAGAATTTTGAAAAAGTTAAATTTCGTATTGGCATTAAAGATTACAAAAATATTACAGTGTCAGCCTTTGTATCTAATATATCGACACTTCTGACAAGTCAATTTGTAGACTTTACCCAACAAGCATATGAACATCTTCAAAGACTAAATTTAGCTGATTCAAACCCCAATGGTGAAAAATGTCCATTGACATTTTAATAGTGACTGACTACTATTGGTCCTTCTTTACTGGCAAAGTCATCAAACCGCATAATGATATTGGTCCAGTTGCTTTAGAATCTACATTGGGATACATTTTGAGTGGGCAAAGTAAAGTACCACATAAATTTATGCAAAGTAGTTTCTCCTCTAATCTATCTGTTGAAGAAGTGTGTGCTTTCAAAGTTTCTACTGACATTGATATTTTACATGATTTTTGGGACAATGACAGTGACAATATCTGTGAAGACAAACAGAGAAGTTTAAAAATGACATTGAGTTAAATGAAAACAGATACACATTAAAGCTACCACTGAAAGACTGTGGACTGAACATTGATGACAATTATGAACTTAGTAAGACACGTTTAAAAGGTCTTTACAACAAATTCAAAAAGGATGACGAATTCTTTCAAGAATATGACAATGTGATCAAATCTCAATTAGCTGACAATATTATTAAGTATACTGAAGACATAGATCCCGAACCTGGGAAAGTACATTACTTACCACATCGTGCTGTTATCAAACCAAATCGTGCTACGACAAAATTCAGAGTTGTCTTCGATGCTAGTGCCTCGATGCCTAACTCAATTTCTCTCAACGAGCTAATTCATTCTGGGCCATCTCTTACCAAAACTCTCTATGACGTTTTGCTTCGATTCAGAGTACATGACATAGGTATAGTAGCTGACATTGAAAAGGCTTTCTTAATGATCCTGTTACACCCAGAACATAGAGACCTGGTTCGATTTTTATGGTTCAAAGATTTTGATCCTAATAAACCCAAGAGTCAAGAGTTGGTTGAGTATCGTTTAGGTCGTGTTGTGTTTGGGTTGACATCATCTCCATTTCTTCTTGATGGTACATTGACAGTACATGCAGAAAAATTCTTGTTGGAAGATTCTGAGATTGTGAGAAAGTTATTAGATTGTTTGCTGGTTGATGATCTCATTACTGGTGGTAACAATGTCGTTGAATGTCTTGATTTCTTCCTGAAGTGCAAGGGCCGTCTCAGTCAAGGATCGTTTAACCTTAAAAAGTTTCAAAGCAGTGATACATCTCTTGAGAAACTTGTGTACGAGAGAACAGGTGAAAATAAGAGTGTTGTTAAGAAAGATCATCCTGATAATAAGAAAGTACTTGGAGTTCGATGGAACAAATTTGATGATCAATTGGTATTCAAATTTGATGAGATATCAAATAAATGTCTTGGACCCACTACTAAAAGAAGTATCCTTCAGTGCATAGCTTTGATATATGATCCACTGGGACTTATTAATCCTATTGTTTTTCAAGCTGAAATGTTTTTTCCAAAAAGTTTGTATTCCCAATCCAACCTGGGACGAAACTCTATGTGATGAATTATTACATGAGTGGCAAAACATCACTCAACCTTTCAAAGAATGTTGTGATATTAGACGTGATCGATGTTATGCTGTATGTTGTGATGCCCCAATTAGTGATGTACACTTACATGGCTTTTGCGATGCATCTACTAAAGCATATGAAGCATGTGTTTACATACGAATCGAAAAACAGTTTGGAAAAGTTTCTTGTCAGCTCCTTTCATCCAAATCCAGAGTTGCACCCACCAAACAACAAACAATACCTCGATTGGAATTAATGGGAGCCCTTGTACTTGCAGAATTACTGGACACTGTCAAAAATGAACTTTATAGTTATTATAACATTTCTAAAACGTTAGCATGGATAGACAGTACTGTTGCTTACTATTGGATTACAAACAAAAAACAACATAAATCATTTTTACAAAGTAAAGTAATCCTGCTGATATTATCTCCAGAGGAATATCTCCTCAGGAGTTAGAAAAAAGTAATTTATGGTTTTTTGGACCTGAGTTTTTACTTACTTGTGAAAATCTTATGTTTCAGTGAGTAATCCAACTTGTGATGTTCAACTAGAAGTTGAAACTTATGCAATGTTAAATGAAACCCCTGAACATTTATTCTTTGACATATTATCCAGTTTAATACCTGTGGAGAAGTTTAACAAACTAATACATCTAACAGCTTATGGAGGTTCGGAATTCCCGAGTTACAAAGCCGAGTTACAAAACCGAGTTACGCATTATGACGTCACAAACCGAGTTACTAACTCGGAGATTTTTAAATTTTAATTTTTCTCGAGTTACTAACTCGGAAATTTTATTCACGTAAAATTTTCCTGAGTTACTAACTCGGAAATTTTTTTTTGATTTATTTTTTCCGAGGTACTAACTCGGGAAATTTTTAAAGTATAATTTTTCTCGAGTTACTAACTCGGAAATTTTATTTTCGTAAAATTTTCCCGAGTTACTAACTCGGAAATTCTTTTTGGTTTTATTTTTTCCGAGTTAGAGAATATTTTTCAAATATTGTAAGGGATATTTTCGAAAGTTCACTGGGTATAGTGTGAGTTTTTAAAAAAAAGGCAAAGTAGGCCAAATTTGTGGCAAATTTTGAAAATCGTTCCATTTTAATGAAAATTTAATGGTGGAACAAGTTTGTACTGCTGATTTCAAACATGAAGGGCAACTTGTGGATAAGGTAAAATTAGGCCAAATTTGGACCAAATTTTGAAAATTGTTCAATTCTAAGGAAAATTAGTGAAGCCGCAGATTCTACCGTAAGCCGGCACAAATCTAAAGTTGTTAGTGAAGCCGCAGATTTTACTGCAAGTCGGCACACATTAATTCCATCTACAGTTGTTAAATATACTACTCAGAGTGAAACACAGTCTACTGAAGCCGCAAAATTTAACGTAAGTTGGCAAGTAGGAAAGTATGTACTGAAATGTCAAAGGGACATTTATTAACTAAACTGATTATAGCAGACGCCCATGAAGTTGTATTACACCAAGGAGCTAATGAAACATTGGCTGAACTCAGAACTCAATTTTTGGTTCCAAACGCACGAAGTTATATTCGTTCTTATATACATAGTTGCTTCCGTTGTAAGTTTCTTCGAAACAAAACTTACTTGTATCCAAAGTCACCTCCACTACCATCAACTCGAGTAACGTATAATCACCAGTTTCATTGTACCGGCGTTGATTATTTCGGTCCCGTTTTTATCAAAGACGTATACAATTCGTCTGATGATATGCATAAAGCATGGGTGTGTCTGTTTACTTGTGCAACTTCACGTGCTGTGCATCTTGAGGTAGTGACGGACAATCTTAGTACATCTTTTATTCGCGCTTTTCAACGTTTTTCAAGTCGTAGAGGTATACCGTTCAAAGTGGCATCTGACAATGCAACAACCTTCGCAAGTGAAGAAGTTCAATGTTACATTACTAACAAAGGAATACAGTGGCAATTTATCCCTCCTACTGCGCCCTGGTGGGGAAGGTTTTATGAACGAATGGTTCAACAAGTTAAAAGATGTTTACGAAAGGTATTGCTACACTGTAGACTTATGTATGAAGAACTGTCAACTGTTCTAACCGAAGTAGAACGTGTGATAAACAACGGACCCCTTGTATACACTTCAAGGGAACTTACAGAGGAAGTAGTAACACCTAATCATTTACTGTATGGAAAACGTCTAAATTTCAATGCGGAACTAACTTCAAATGACTCAGACATGCCAATTGAAGAAAGAAAAAAGCACATTGAAACTCTCGTTGATCGTTTTTGGGCACGTTGGAAACGTGAATACCTCGCAGAACTACGACAAAGACATGCCAGCGTAGTACAAAAGACAGGGAAAGTTTTTATCAATGTTGACGATGTCGTACTAATTTCTTACGATAAATTGCCGCGCTCAAGATGGAACATGGGCGTTGTCAAAAAAGTAATAACTGGAAAGGATGAATTTGTGAGAGCTACTGTTGTACAAACAATTGTGAATGAAAAAAAGTCATACGTAACCAGAACAATCAATATGTTAAGTCCATTAGAGAGATCTGGACAGTGATGTTGGACTACCCGCCCAACAGGGGGGAGTGTTGATTATTTATGTTTATATTTTATTTTATGTTATGCGGCTGTCGAAGCGGAGCGCTTCTTCTTTGTATACGGCCGGTTCGGCCCTTGTAAAATACTTCTTATGTTTATAGGGATTGGGGGCATTGCAACCCCAATGGAACACGACGTTTTGGGGGAAATATCTCGAGAACCAATAGGGATTACTGCCGTTTTTTAGGGTCTATGATATGGGTGCTGGGGTGATGCAATACATTTTTTGAACAGTTTTTCGAGCTCTACAACATTGGTATGCTTTTGAGTCGCAGTTGACTGATTTAAGTTTTTGTCACCGGGTCTGCACACGGGAAAAGCGAACTTAACACATCCTTTTTTGAAGTTCAGCTCGGTATAAAATTGTAGCTGATTATCCGTTCCTCTGTCTGTCACGCAAAATGGTAGATTGAGTTGTTTGATCAATTATTTTATTTCATTATGTGCGACGTCAGTATGAAACCATTGTATTGAGACCCTATTCGAGAGTGTTGTTGTGAGAGTTGTGAGTTGTGAGTTGTGAGAGTGATTATTTCATTTTATTACGGTAGCAGTGAAAGAGAATACCGTATTAAAACACCCTTGGACTACTCCTCCTCCTCCTCCTCCTCCTCCTCCTTCGGCCGAAATGGCAATTAGTCTACGATTTAGAGTCTGCGAGACTCTACTTATAACGCCATATAAATTATAGCGAAGGAACGCAGTCTGCAAATTTTTTAATGTTTTGCATATCAAACATTTAAAAATAAGTTATGACATTTTCTAACTAAACTCATGGAGGAATGAATATTAATCAAATAGGTCTACATAAAAATGGGACTTATAGTTACTTATGCTAACTGAAAATACTTTGATACTTGAAATTTGATATTGTTGTTTTTCTTGCAGTAAAGCCTATCAATTCAAAACTTCCTGTTACGTTTGTTAGCGAGACTGTTTTTGTGCATTAAGGTTTTCAAAGATCTAGTTCAAGAAGGCAGTTATTTGTTGGAATTCATGTTGGGTTTCGTGAAATTATAATTAAAATCTTTTTGTCGACGAATCGCCTGGCGTGTTGTTGTTTTTTTCTACATAAGTTCTTGTAAAAAAATTCTTATAAAAAACATACGTCGTATGGCTCATGGTATGGAACGCCATAGCTCATGCATGTATAATTCTTTTGTCTTTAATAAATGAATTTCTGGTGTTTTATGATTACACCCTACTTACACTAACTAATCATTTTAATATTTCATTATTAACATTTTTAACATTTATGTCTGTTTTCCACCAGTGAAATATCTAAAAAACAGGCTATAAAGAACTTTTTAGTAATTTTTTAGAAGTTTTGCGCTATCTGGATATTGTTTTATTTTGTGCAACCTCAGTGTGAAACCATTGTATTCAGACTCTAAAGGCTTGTTTCCACTTAAAAAAACCTTAGTGAAATGCGAATCGAAAATTTCGCCCATTTAAAAAAACCTTTTCCAATTAAAAAAACATAACAAGTTTAAATCAAATATCAATCAAATCAAATGATTTTTTATTTGTGGGGAAGAGCGGGAAAAATAAACAACAAAGCTGAAATCTGATTGGTCAGAATTTCATTTGAAACAAATTAGGTTTATTATTATTCAGTGTGCTAACGTCAGAATTTCATTTGAAATATTTCGATCGAAAAAAAGTTGACCTTTTTCAACTATTTTCGAAGAGAAATATTTCGCAGGAAAATTCAATATGTACCTACTGCGCATGCTCAGTTGCCATTTCGATCGAAATATTTTGCATCCCGCTCAGTTTTTTAAGTGGCCTTAATCAAATGCGAAGTTTAGGAAAAATTATCTCGGTAACCAGTAGGGATAGCTGGCGTATTATTATTATTGGGGTCTGCGACATTGGCCATGGGGTGACGAAAATATTTGGGCAACATTTTTGGGGACAGGGCTCTATGACCCCATCAAAACTTTTGATCGACGATATCTCCAAAACGGTGCATCATAGACATATGATCCTATACATATTCCTGCTCAGAATTTCGAGCTCTACAAGATGGAAATACTTTCCATTGACAATTCCTTAATTTTATGTTTCGTGGGCTCAACTTGGGCTGAACATAGAAATTACAATTGGTTTGAAAAGTAAACAAATTAGGTTTATTATTATTCAGTGTGCTAACGTTTTATCATGAAAAGAAAACGTATTGAGTATTGAATATCGAAAACAAAAGATAACGCCATTGTCTTAGCGTATTGTGTAGATAGATTACGAAATATTACAGTAGATAAGCTGGGTTTTTTTTTTGGTTTTTTTTTTTTTGCTGTTTTTTAAAAATATAAAAATGGCAAACTTACGAATGTTTTTGAATCCATTTGCAAAAACAAAAAAGGAATCATGGGTAATGTGTAATGTTTAATTAGCTCTGTCCTTCTGTAAGTATTTTCTGTCTGCACTCAGGATTATTGGTTAATTGTTTGTGATTGATTATGATTGTGATTGGAAAGCGCAGAAAATACGTCAACGAGGGGTAAGATCTGTTTATTTGTTTACATAATAATTTAGAAATGGAAAACTTTAATATGGTTTTTAAAAACCTTTTGAATACATCTTTTCTTTATGCGTTTGCTATTTTCCCCTGCAATGTTTGGAAGAAAAACTGATCTTTTGTTTACGTTTCTAACTCTGTCTTTTAACGCGTTTTCTGTCTGCATTCCATCATTCGTTGTGTACTTTCTTTTCGCTGTGAGACATTGAATTATAGAAAGAAAGGTTTGTCGAAGATGCTTATCACAGTTTCGACTTTTTCTGATTAATCTGCTATTTTACTTTGCTTCTGCTTCTACCTAGGTTGTTTTGTGTTGTTTATTCAGCGGGTAGCTATTTCTTTCTTATTTGTTTGGTGTTTTCCAACTGTGATAAATATAAATATGTTTAATATAAGAGGCACTTATATTATTCCTAGCTTCCAATCAGATTTTAGGAATGGCCAGTTTGTTTTGCAACCACCTGATCAGCAGCAAAGGCGCTCTTTTATTCAGCGTAGGCACGCGAATGAGAATGTAGCTGAAGCAAGGCGCCAACAGCTTCAGGAGAATACCATCCAACTCTTATCAGAAAATGATAGACTAAGAATTAACAATACTCAAAGGAGTGTTGAACATCGTCAAGCTGAACAGCCATGTGAAAGATTAGCCAGGCAGAATGAGAATGCCCAGCGCACGAGGGCAAGACGGGCTGTTCGGCGAAATGCAAATCCTTAATTGCATCTTGCTGCTCGGCAAGACCAAATGCCTGAGCTACATTATCTTGTTGCCATGAACAAGGTCTGTCAGTTTTGTGGTGCCAGGATGTTTGCTGACGAAACTAATTTTAAGTGTTTTTTAGATAGATTTAATTTTCCTAATGACCTTAAAGATCTTTTAGTAGGCAATACCACTCAAGAAAAGCACTTTCAAGGAAATATTTGAAAGTTCAACAGTTCGGTTGGTTTTGCTTCCATGGGTGTATAATTGGCTGTACCACCAGGTCGTAGTCTACTGGTTTTTCGTATAAATGGCCAGGAATGTCACCGAACAGGTAATTTACACCCACCACCAGGTGTTTCTCCATCACATGGTCAACTATATATTAATGATGGTATGGATGCATTCAACAAGCGGATGGCAATATGGCATATGCAGCTGTTTATAGCTAACGCTGTTTACGCTGTATACGCTGTTATACGTATACGTTATACTGTTATACTGTATACGCATACGCTGTTTTAGAAAACAGCATACGTAATATAACCTCAACATCTAAATATGCAGAATACATTCGAAGTATTGACCTGTTTCTGATTGGTGAAGCTACAATGGTGTATACGCACATTTTCCATGCTATCGACACGTGACATTTGTGATAGTGATGCTTTTTTCGGTGGAAAAGTACTTTTGTGAGGTGGCGATTTTCGTCAGTGTTTGTCAGTTTTAAAGAAGGCAAAACCAACTGATGTTATTAAAGTTTGCTTGACAAGTTCTTCTTTGTGGGCATCAGTGGTAAAGTACTCACTTACTAAGAACAAGACAGTCAAGACAGAAGAACAAGAATTCTATGCTTGGTTATTACAACTTGGTAATGGTGAACTACCAACAAAACAAAGTAAACCGGTTAAGAGTTCCATCGAAGTCCTTCATTAGTGCGTTATTCCCCCAAAACACTTCCATTATATCTTTTATATCATTGATGTGTGATGGATTGGAACCTCATGAATATGCCACCACAGCCAATTATCGGACAAAACTTAGTCGGACAAAATTTTAGTCGGACGAAAATATTAGCCGGACAAAATTTTAGTCACCTCAAAATATTTTAGTCACTTTTGTCCGATTTATAACATTGTTCGACTAAAATTTTGCTCCTTTTCTAAAATTTCATAACTTACTTAATTTTCGATAAGGATTATCAAAAAGCGTTCGGGAGTTCGCCGATTACTGTAAGTTCTAGATATGTATAGGAAAACGAGGGGAAAGGCATATCTAATAAAAACAGTTTTGTCCCACGTGAAAAACATATGTCCAACAAAATCATTATACCGCGACGATACAATTTTGCCGTCGGAAAAAAATCCTTATTGAAAGGGTTGTAGTATAATCTTATTTTTCAATTTCAATGTCATATTCCTGATCAGTATAAAAATCTATTTTGTTTCCTGCATTGACTTCAGGCGTTTCTTCCATTACGGCTGTCTTTTTCATTTTCTACCTCGCTATCACTTTCATCGGAAGTTTCCGTTATTACCGGTGCTTTTCTCTTTTCCTGTGTATTCCTTCCTGGAATAAGCGAGGCTATTAAAAAGGTCCAATCTGTTTACGAAAGGGTCGAGAATCCCTTTAGAGCGTAAAGAATAAACAATGAACATCATGAAAACGAGTGTTAATTTTGTTCATCAAAACACTTTACCACTTTAGAAATTGTTTATTTATGACTAAGTCATGTACAAATATTGTATTTGTTGGTGAGCAAAAAGAAAAATCATATAGAGATTCTAAATATTAAAAATTTTGTAATTAAACTGATAAGAAGAAAAAAATCTGAAAAAAATGATTTGGACAAAATATTTAGTCGAACATAATAATTAGTCCGACAAAATTTTAGTCACTTCCAAAAAATTTAGTCACTTTTGTCCGACAAAGTAATCATTAAGAATGAGGTGTTGAACAGATTGCCAGGAAATGCAGTTTGTTGTTACATTGCTGATGAAGTGGTATGTGACGATGAAGACGAGCGGCAAAATTATCCGCTTCATTTTTTAAATTTCAGAACACCGTCAGGTATACCTGTTGAAGAATCTAAATATCAGGAAGGGTCTTTATAATTGCACACCCTTGATAATCCATGAACTGTCAGGCAGTTTTATTAAAGCCGAGGTTTTGACAGGGTCCGCTGTGGGAGAAATCATTTTCACACCTAGAGATGAAATATCACCTTCAGATACAGGTATGCCTTTTACATTAAAACGCATATTATTGCAAATCCGTTTGGCCTACTCTTTTACTATTAACAAAAGTTAAGGTCAACCATTTGATAAAATTGGTTCGTTTTTCCAGAAGCTGGGTTTTTCTATATGTAACATGTTCCAGGGCAAAGGCATTTGATAATGTCAAAAACATAGCTGCTGCTGCTAGGGAACAAGGTTATACCAATGGAAAGTTGTATACTCAAAATGTTTTCTTTCCACAAGTGTTACAGTAGCTTAATTCTGCATATTACTGCAAACCTGCTTTTAGTGAAATTCTCACAGCGATTCGCCAACATGTGTGTACTTCTGGACACTCGGCTGGTTGTGATAAATTTAGCATTCTTGCTCACGCCAACAGTTCGTACTTTATCTTTACTTGATAATGGGCGTTGAACGTTCGAAACGTCAGAAATAAATTTGGATGTGTCGATGAAACTTGTGCTTTTTTGTTTTGTTTCTCTTTTTGACCATTTATCCTGGTTGGTTCACACTGTTATTTCTGTATATTTGTTTTTTAAGGTGGAGTACAAGTCCCATTGACTTACGTTCACGTCGTGTACTCTGTTCACCTGGGTTGTGCATTCAATTGATAGCATGTCATGAATCCCTGAAAATTCACGAAAGATCCGATCCGATAATCCGATAACTACATTCCAATATGCAGTGTACTCGCTATTAACTGAAAATTATTATTTCCAAGAATTCATTGACTAAACCATGGAAACGTATTGGAGGACTGCTAGCGAAATCAAATCACTTTTTCAAAAATGATTAAAAACAATCTTTACTTTACTTTATTTATTTATTTATTTATTTATTTATTTATTTATTTATTTATTTATTTATTTATTTATTTATTTATTTGTTTATGTTATCTTAGTCATGTGTCATGTGAATTTGTGTTTTTGTTGAAAATTCTATGACATAATTTTCACACATGATTTGCGCATATCATTTTCAAAATTCTCATATACATTCTGTTAATCAGTTTTTCGATTTCAATTTCGATTTCTAATAGCCATGTTTGTTTCTTCTACAGATAATCTTTTACCAGCCATATTTATATCTATGACGTGACATGGTATTCAAATAAATTGAAATATTTCACGAACGAGCATACAAACAGATTGTTGTGGGTACATATTTTAGTAAAAATATGACAACAATCTAAAGTCTATTTCAAATTAGCTGGCAGTGTTTTTTCAAACCTCAATAACTTTTGATAGAATTTGAATTAAGTAGCGATTTTGTGCTCGTTGGAAAGATTATCGGAAGTGGGATATGATTTTGATAAAAAAAATCGATGAAATATCGAAAATGAAGAAAAAATGAAAAAAGAAGAAAAACGAGTTTCACACACGGGAAACTTTAATCTTAGCTCAACTAAAATGTGAAAAAAATTTGAAAAATATTCTTGCAATCGGAAGATATGGCTTAAAGAAACCAACAAGGTAAGATTTTTTTGACTTTTAACGTTTTACAGAAAAATTGAAAAATACGGGGGTTTGCAAAAAAATTAATGCATTGGTCGTAAATTTCACGTTTGAACAGCAATTAAAAAGTCAGATAAAAGATGTGACGAAAAGTCCCAAGGGTAGAACCAAAGAAACAGGTTTAAGAGTTTTCTTTAAAAAAAGCAACCTTTAAAAGCTTTCTGATGAGAAACAGATTTCTTTCTTACTTTGCAAGTTTGTCTAGCCATTGAATCTGTTGGTGAACGAAAAGCTTCTTCTCTGCAAAACACCTTTTGCCTTGTCCTCCAGTCAAAAAACGTAAGAAAAATGTGAACAATAAAGTTGAAATTAAAAATTCGTATTCTGAAGATGCCCAGGAAATCATAAGAAACATTAAGTCCTGGGTAGAGGATGCCGTTGCCAGGGAGAAGTGGGGTGAGCCAGTTTTTTTGTCAAAAAACGTGGCAAAATTAACAGTGGAAATGTGCAAAGGATCTGAAAGAACAGCTTATCGTTTTTCATCGAAATCTGCAGAACGTGACGGTGAACCTTCAAAGCCGGGCCCGAAACCAACCCATATTGATGATTTTGATAAAGCGGCGATTTCGAGAATTATCTTAGGATTTACAAAAAGCCTATTCCAGAAATACCAACAATTGAAAACATCTATAAGGCAGTACGAGAGCTTCCGGATTTCCCAGAAATCAGCCAAACTTTATTATTTCGTGTAATCAAAACGCTCGGTTTTGTTTGTAAACGTCGCAAAAAGAAGATGCAGGTGTACCAGAGGCATGATGTCGTAGTTCAGAGACACAAATATCTTTGCAGAATTAAAGAGCTGAGAGAAAAGGGTTACCAGGTCTTTTACCAAGATGAGACTTGGTGCAACACTAATCACACCCGAGAATTTATCTGGCAAAAGGAAGATGAAGAAAATTCTCTTATTAGCGATTCAGTATGGCGTGGTGGATTGAAAGTGCCTTCCGGAAATGGTAAATGTTTGATTATAAATAATACTAGTAGCCCGTGTAAAAATTTTTTACAGGTTTTAATCGATGTGAGTTGAACAGAGAGAAAGGCTTAGTATAATGAATTTTAGTATGATAAAGTTCTTCAATTGTTTGGAATGTAGAATGTTTAGAATGTAGTATCTCGTTTTGAACAGCGTGTAGAACACGGGTTTTAATTCATCAAAAAAAAAAAAAAAGTACGCACTGTGCGTCCACTTTTTTCACTTTTAACATATGTATAAACTAGTATCCCGGGTAAAAACTTTTTACCGAACTTAACTTCGAAAACATTAGGTCAAATCCACCATTCCCGTGTACGTACCCCGTGACGAAAAAATAAATCAAAGAATCGCAACTCAAAAACATCCCAGGCGGCGTCGCTCGCCACCCATGTTCAGTATGCGTTGTGTTGCGAAATTTAACTCGTGTAAAAGTTTCTACAGGCATTAATTTTTTAATTCATTTCTTACATTCAGAAGATTAAAAACAGAAACAAATAGCAACATGGCTCAGAATAATATATTTATACGCAGAAGAGAAGTAACTTTAATGTAAAAAAAATGGCAATATATAACACAGAACTGTTTACCCAGACATACGAAACCAAACATTACAAAATGTTAATTCAAAACAAATTGATACCTTCCAACTTTTTCTTTTGTTCCAAAGTTACTACTCGACTGCAACCATTAATGAATTTTTGAAATGATATGTAGTCTGTTCTTCCCAAAACCATCAACGTCATGATTAAAACCATGAGTTTCATTTCTTTGTGCTTTTTTTATTATTACCTAAAAAATTAATACTTGAATTGTAATACCGAAAACCTAATCATGCTATAACAATATTGAAATAAAAAATAAAACAAAAAGAAAGAAAAAACAAATAGAAAATTCAAGTACGCATTTATCCTAAAGATAACAATTAAAAACAAAATTTGGTCTATAAAGTCAACCGATACTGTGAGTCAATACGGGTTCACTCAACACTGGAGCTGAACAGAATAAAGACTTTTACCTGGCATACACAACCAAACATCAAATTAATAAAAATAATTGAAACAACAAAATGCCCTACTTTGACCAAAACCATAATTGAATACCCAGAAGATATTAAAAGCAACAAATAAAAACATAATGCTAAACTTATATACCTAGCAAGTATGTATGTAGCAATTAACATAACACAAAATAATGAATGCCGTAAACAAATATAAACTGAAGAAAAATATACCCCAGCAATGCTTCTTTCTTAAATAACCTTCTCAACATACCATGTGTTTCATTTATACATCTATAAATTTCGTTTATAAATAGCTACACTTTTTCTTTTCTGATCTAAAAGAAAAAGATTTCAGTAAAGAACAGCTACAATACTTATACTGCAACCATATTTAAGCAAACCAAAACAAAAGGCATAAATGGCTGGCAGAAAGGCATGCAGACAAAGCATCAAACATCGTCAATAGATACAATATAACACGTTCCCTACTTCCACAGCCATGAGAAAGGAAAACAGTCATAGCTGTGGGACCATTTTTAATTGATCTGTAAATAAATAAATCAAATCAAATCTTCTTTGCTAACTATAAAAATAATAATAGCGCCCGTTACCAAAACAAATTACTCTCGTCTTCGTTTTTCATCCAGTAGCATATAAACTAAACGAAAGAACTCGTATAATAAGATATCTATTCAAAGCTATAGTATTTAATCTTTCAAAAATAAATTAAAACCATTCCTTACTGTGTAAATAAACATCATTTCGTTCTGCATTTCTTCACTACACTTTCTTCTGTATAGCGATATTTGATAACTAAAACGTAAACCAACATTTAAATACATTTAAATACAAATACATATACCTAACTTGTTCTTTTATGAATCAAAAATAAAAGTTTTATAATAATACCTTTTGTTCGTTCGATTTTTCTGCAGCTTATCTTTTAAAATCTTCACTGCACTTCTTCTGTATATCTAAATATGATTTTTCATTGTAAACAAACAACTAACTCACTTACACGTGCTACCCGATACCTTCGTGCATACAAACCTGTGTTTCTTCGTCAGTTCTTTCGTCGATTTGCTGCCTAAAACAATCAAATTTAAATTAAAATATTTGTATACAAAAAGAAACACGTCTTCTTCGCGAAGTTTCTTGCTCACGAAATGATCGTTGACAAATTTCGAACGAAGAAGATTGCATTGCTCGCACTCCTCCAAAGACGTTTTCGGCTGATTTCCACTGCGCAAACCAAAATTAACAAAACGGAGGAGCATATACTAATCGCGGAAAATCAAAAAAAGTGTTCTCGCATCTACGTGGTTTTACGACAAAAAGGGAAAAAATAAGAAGGATTTGACCGTGAAAAAAAAATAAATATATCACTCTCTAAAATAAAAGTGGGATGCACAAAGCGAATTAGTATAATAAGATTGAAGATACAATGCAAAAATATCTAAAAATATCTAACGTCAATACAGAAAAAAACACTCTTCACTCTTTTAATATTTTAATATTTAATATTTTAATATTGGATCATCCACAGGGTTCCTGAAAGGAGCTGGCGAATGTTTTATTGGCAAAAAAAACACAAGCGATTATCATCATGAGATAAACGGCCCTCACTTTGAAAATTGGTTCGAAAATAAAGTTCTTCCAGCTCCGCCAGACAAATCCGTCGTTGTTCTGGACAAGGCAAAGTATCACTCTCGAATAACCGAAAATAGCAGGCGACCAACAACGAGCTGGAGAAAAGCAGAAATTCAGGAGTGGTTGACGAAGAAGAGTATTCCGTTTGTAAAGAGTGACACCAAACCTATTTTATTGGATAAGCGACAGCTGGTTCCAGATATCAAAGAATATCGTCTAGAACAGATGACAAAAAATTTTTGTGAAACAAATGGTAAGGAAATTGAGATTCTTCGTCTTCCCGTTGGACAATCTGAGCTCAATCCGATTGAGCTCATTTGGGCAAAAATAAAATGAGAAGTAGCTCGGAAAAACGTAACGTTTAAAGCTACAGATGTTAAAAAGTTAGTGGAAGATGCGACAAATAACGTCAAAGAAAGTAATTGGTTCAAGGCTGAAAACCATGCCAAGAAGGTTGAGACAGAGTTTTCACAAAAGGACTTTGGGACGGATGAGGTTTCAAATGACCGTTTTATAATTTCAATCGGTGAATCAGATGATGACAATTCTTCTGATGATGAAGATGAGATTGATAACTTGTAATGCTTTGGTACTTTTTTCTCTGTGATAACTTTCTAATATTTCGTGCTAAAAACAATTTTTTGTCGTTACATTCTTTTTGTATCATATAAAAGAATTGTATTTGCTATTGTTACAAGATTTACTGCTAAATAGTTGGACACCATTAATAAAACTATATCATGCATTAAATCCCTCTAGACACAAGTTGCACGATTAATTACGTAAGTAAATGACTTATACGTTACCACCTGATTTTTCATGAATTTCTAATTTTCCTATTCTGTCAAAGAAAGTCAACTCAAGCTCTTTTGATAGCCATATCTTCCAATTGCAAGAATATTTTTCAATTTTTTTTCACATTTTAGTTGAGCTAAGATTAAAGTTTCCTGTGTGTGAAACTCATGTCCATAGCATGAATAGACAAGAAGTTGATTTTTTTCTTTTTCGTTTTTCTTCTTCATTTTCGATATTTCATCGATTTTTTTATCAAAATCATATCCCACTTCCGATAATCTTTCAAATGAGCACAAAATTGCTACTTAATTCAAATTCTATCAAAAGTTATTGAGGTTTGAAAAAACACTGCCAGCTAATTTGAAATAGACTTTAAATTGGTTAATGAAGTGCCAGACGAATGTGGGGAATGTGAAAACAAATTTTGTGTTATTTTACTGATATACTTGCGAATACCGCTAAATAATATACAAAGTATTAAGACAGATAACTAAAGCAACACAACAGTGTTAAAGGAGTAGTCAAATAAACGAACAGACATACACTCACTTGTAAATTGTAATATCACTACTTTACAAAATAAGCCACGACACGATAACTACAGACGCCTACAATGATCACAAACTCACATGTTCAAGACTAATATGTTATAACATTTATAAAGACACTAGCCGCCAAGGCGGCGTCGCTCGCCGCCCATGTCCACCTGCTCTGTATCACTGTATCAATAAACGTCAAATTTCCTTATAAACGGCGCGTACAACTTGTGTTCAACCAGAAGCAGATTCGATGTCACAACCTCTGGTAAAACTAATCTTTTATCAGTGTAACAATACAATCAAAACGTATAGAAAGAAAACTTCAACTTTTTATTAACTTTTGTTTTAAAAAAGTTACGCGCTCTAACATGGGTGCTATCAAACGTAAGGGGGAAATGGTTTCTCTTCTTAAAAAGTTCACACGGAGGAGAGAAAAAAGGCACGTGCTAAATGAATAAATAGAATAAAAAAACGTTCGATCAGAACGCTTAACAATTAAAAGAAGAAATTAATTTATTAAAAGAAAAGCAAAAAAAAAAAAACATTTTGTTTTGATATGATACTCTTTTTCTACCTATCGGTTTTTAAACATTTTGATTGCTCAAAAAAAAAGTTCACCCGTCTCAGACAGTCAGGCAAGAGTTAGTGGCAAACCGAACATATGATGCTGCCACGTTCTGCCACTGCTGCTTTTTGTCCAAACTGTTTAATCAGTTAGTTTCTTTGTATTTACTTGATGTACTGTTTTCAAAGCCAAGTCAACGTGGAATATAAAACTAACAATAATAATAAAAACAAAACGTTATTCCTATTAGTTCATCAGCCAAAAAAGTCACGTTCGATTGGGGTTGCAATGTATTTGGTTCGAACTCACGTCGCACACAAAAAAAGAAATAATTTCGCTCACAACTCAATCTACCATTTTGCGTGACTTACAGACAAACAAACAAACAAACAAACAAACGAACGGACAATCGGCTATTAATATATAGACATATACTCCCCATGGGACACAAAATATGCGCAAACGACTCCACGGATTCCATGTCCATGGAGACAAAATGCGAACTGAACATAGTACGAAATACATAAACAAAAAAACTGGCTCCCCTCAAGATGTCGTATCATCTTGAAATATCGAGCAGGCTCATCGTCGGGGAATCTCTTTACTTGTTTCTCTTTACATCGTGTTCTAAAAGAAGTACCAACTTTGTAATTGGTCGATGTAATTTACTTCTTCCATCGGGCCCACTAATCTCAACTATGCAACTCCTGCAACATTTATCACGGCCACTGATTGTTTCTCTAATTATACCAATTTTCCAACGATTTCTAGCAATATTATTTTCTTTCAGTAACACCACATCTTCAATTTGAAAATTCCTTGTCTTTTGTACTGATATTAAGTAAATATCAGTAATTATGAGCTAACATAACGCTATGAAAAATAAAAAGTTCATAATAAACCTCGTTTTCACCATTTTAAGAAATATGAATTGTGTATTTTACGGAACCGGAATAGATATGGAAAAGAGCTTATTCCGTCAGCGAATTGGCTATATAATTCATGTGCATCAGTTATTTTTCCAGACAGTTTAAAGAAATGGGCAGAATATCTGAAACCCCAATTTCTTACAGTGTATGTATATATTTTAACTATCATTCAAAATGTATAATATACTTTTCCAATTGCAGTGCAAAATTAGCGGATTGGGAGGGGCATCGAACCCACACAAAATATTGCAAAGTTACATTACGGTGTGAATGACAGTAAAAAGGAAGAAGTCCTAAGATACTTAAGACTTATAATTAGAGTTTCAACTCAGAAAATTTATACGCAAAAATCCTTCCAAGACGATGGCAATGAATGACAACAAACAAAATTACATTTTTCAAACAAAATTAAATTTTTCTGTTTTAACCGCTCATACATTTCAGAAAATTCTATCGGAATAAGGGATTGTTCACAAATGACGTCAACTGTTAGGGGGGGGGAGGGAGTATGCTGAAGTTGACGCTGGTTGACGGGGGAGGGGGTTGGGGGTGACACTACTGTTGACGTCAACCTTCACAATTTTCAAAAAATCTTGAAAAAATGGTTGACGTCATTTGTGAACAATCCCTAAAAACAATTGTTTCTCACTTTCTAATTTCAACTGACGTCATGGATGACTTCATTTTTAAAGAGAAGTAAGCAACTTCAGATATGGGTTCTAATACTTTGTTTGATTTGATCTATTTTTGATACTCTTTTGAATGGTATAAGATTTTTTGCACTTTGATTTTTTTTCATTTTTCAGCATGTCCAAAACCATGACACATGTCGTCAACCGTGTCACGTGACAACTAGGACCTAATTAAATAGGTATCAGGTGAAAATCGAAATCTGACCATCCAAGGACCAAATATCAATATAAATAATTGATCAGTTTGTTATCAAAATATCCTTGTCTATGACTCTTTTGTGGTCACCGTCCTAAGTTTCTAGTAAAAACAAAATTGACTTGACGAGTTCGAACATTTACCTCTCGAAAAATCGTCAGGTATATATAAACGGAAACGCACTATACCAATATTCTATTATGCCTACTCTTACAGAGACAGTAATTCATAGATAATAGATATTTTTTAAAAATCAAACGTCGGTCATTTTTATATGAAACTGCACTTTTTTTAAAATAAACTTTATTTACCAAGAAAAGTTTCATCTTATGATTTGACCAAAATTGACGAGGGAATTCGGTGTTTTTCTTGAAATATCAAGAACTTTTAACCGTACGTAGTAACAGGATTTCTTATAATATATGATTCCTGGATAATTATCGTTAAAAGTATCTTTACTTTTCAATTTCAAACCCGTATTTTCTGGTCTGGTTTTGTGGTATGGAAACTTTCAACAACCTTTTTGTTCATTCAAAATTTCAAGCTACACAAAATTGAAGTGTTTAACAGTACAAGAACACAATAAAATAAATAATTCAGTAACAATCACCTAGTATTCCCTTAAGGTATGTAAGCTTACATCTTTTCTTTAATACATAATGTCTTGAAGAAAAAGAAAACATAATTGAGTGACAAGAGATTAATAGGTAATCTATTATGCAACTTGTCTGACTTTTTCTTCCTCCTAAATTTTTATCCCATCCAATTACGATACGTGGTTGCTAATATCTTGATTCAATACACTTCAATATAAGTTTGTACTGTTGTTAAATATTAACTAATTCGACTGTTAGAGGAACCATAATGTATATACATTTTGGTTCTTGTTGATATGTTTGATGAGCGTTTCGCTCCCAAAATGCACTACGTTAAAATAAAAGGTGGAGAGAGGGCGCATTCAAACAAATAATTTACTTATTCATTCGAATGAAAAGAACTCTTTTTGTATTGTAATATATTTGTTCGTCACACACAAGTGATATATTTTCCAAAAATCAACGTTGTGCTTCAAACTTTCTGATTTTGAACTGAAACAATTTGAAATCAGTAACTACGGGCGTATAACTGGGGCGTATAGAACTGCAACATTACACACACACGGACTGACTGATAGACACGGGGAAATGAAAGATCAGCTACCTTGCGGTTCTGACCAATGATAATAATAATAATAATAATTTCCGGATCGGCTGCTTCTGTTCGGAAGCTTTAATCAGCTTACGTGTGGTCGGTGACCGTAAATTTGCTTTGAAGGCTCAGTTCATACCTTGATCCATTGGTTGTGTGTGCAATGTTGTGTTTGGAAGTAGAAGTATCAATTCCACCCATTTCAGATTTTCAACCTGCGGATGAGCCGTGCAAATTTCCGGTGTCCGCTTTATAGAGGTAAAGTAAAGGGGGAATTGTCAAGTGTTCCCTGGAAAAAATGTCTGCTTTAAGTAGGTGTCCGCTTTGGACTGTTCGCTTTTGTTTTCCGCGATTTGTTCGGGACAAAATTTTAGTTGCAATGTCTACACTTTGCAGATCCAACTTGTCAATCCCATGATTCAATCATGTGATGAATACATCATTCCACAGCATTACTGCAGAAAAAAAAAATTAATACCATTAAATGTGCCTCACCAGAAAACTAAAATGGTTTTGTGAACAAAAACTGACTAGAACACTGATCCTAGTAATCCTCAACTAAGTAATGCTGTGACATTACTTAGTGGCATTTCGAAGAAAGCTAAGCAATTCTGTGACAAATTTCAATACCGCCAAATGCCAAATGTTAGTTGAATGCTAATAAGTAAATAAGTAAGTAACTGAGAGTTTTTACTCCTTGGGCTTCCATCCGTAATGGTTGGTCCTTCTGCCCGCCGACTTGCAACTAAAAGTATACTGACCGCCAGAGATACGTATAGCCTTGCTCTAACTTGCCCGAAGGCCAGTGTGAAATCAGCCGATGACTCTCAACGGGCTGATACGCTACTTATAAAGCGCATCGGAGTGGAGTATCGAGATACGACATGACTGGACTCGAACACGGGTGGCATTGGTTGCACTCGAAGCAATTAATCACTACACTATCGCTGCTATTTCCTCCTTAGAATATACAGGATCGCATTACATCATAAAACTCCTTTGACAGGAATCGAAGCAACTACAAAGGGCTATTCTTGACAGTTCAATGAATGTATTTTATTTATTTCAATTCTCACATTTACACCAGCCACTTCAAATAAAAAAATACATAGTTGTCCTCCTTTAACGACGAGCATCCAACACTTTGCCAACACCTGATGGAAAACAAGACTTGAAATGCTCTTTAACTTTGGTTACATCGTGTAACTGATGAAAGTTGCCTTGATCCAAACAATGTAAAACACTTTCTGTGCATTTATCTTTAAAATAAGTGCCAATGAAACTGTTGAAATGGGCATGACCATATGTTTTGGACTGCAAGTCAATTGTCCCATCGTAATTAAATTTGTGACCACCTTTGCACTGGACAAAATATTTTGCTGGCAGTTGGCTTTTGTTGAACTTGTATCTTTTTATAAATCCCAGAATCATAGCTGCCCCTGGGGTGCTGTAGGGAACAAGTATACTTTTAGTAGTAGATGATGATCCTGTAGTACTGCGGGTGGTCTCCGTACTCCAAGAAATGGCGCCGCCAACCGAAAAGGTTGTGGTAACTGTGGTTTCTGATTTAAAGCCAAGAATATTTCCACCAGCTTTGACGCCAATGCTAGCACTAAACTAAAAAGGCATCCAAAAAGTATAATAAAACCTTCAAGATGCAGTCCATTCGCAGACCTTCACACTTTTCATATAATATTAATTCGTCATTTTTAGTACACTAAAACACTCCTTTGTAAAATGCACCCTGACTATAGACTTACCCCAAAATTTACTTCCTTTGTGTTACCAATAGTAACACCAACAGTTTCAGTGATGGTACGCGAATTTGCTAAGGATAACTCATGGCCTTCCGATTCGGTACAACTTGCACCAACATTGATTCCAATGATTTCAGTGCCATCATCTTCTGCTTCGTTATCCGTTGATAGTACAGTCACGTTGGTCACCTTACAGTCATCACCTGAACGGTTTCAGAGGTTTCAAGTTATTAATCAAAATTCTCTGTAATAGCATCTAGACCATTTTCTAGACTTTGATTTAAGATTTAAGAATAAATTAAGGACACAAAAAAAACGTGATTTATGCAACTTTACCTTTAATCCAGAATGTATCTGATATAGATTCACCGCATCGAAATTCACCATTCTTTACTAGTCCAGAATCGCCTCTCCAGAAGAGTGGACAGTCACCAAATCCAATTGCGAATAAACCATCATTTTGTGGTTTTATCCAAAAGTTATCACCTGTTCCCATATACCGGCGAAATTCGGCATTTTTTGTATCACCGGAATTTCCATTCCAAAACAACCACAAATCCGCGTTCGATCCAATACGGTATCTAAAAATGGATAGAGTTAATTTGTTATTTTATTGTGTTTTATTTATGGAGCCTAGAAAGCCGTATTGACAAATATAGATTTTAGTCGTCTAAAAGAAGGTGTAGTTGAAAATATACGTCAAATGGTAGTGATTAGAATTTTTGCTTTTTCGAAAGTCTCGATTTAAATTTAATTGTAAGTCGTTTTCCTTGAGGACAATCCTTTACATAGAAATATAGGTTGCTATTAATTGCTCTTATCCCTTTAAAAGACAAAGGACCAAAACAATACGTAGCAGTCCGCATGTTCTTTGTTTAGCTATTCCCGAAGTAGTGAACATATTAGAAGCGCACTGACGACAACTTATTGGCAGGCTACAACAACAGTTTTCAAAGTTGACACAGACGAAGGAATACCTTTTCGGTAAAAAGTTTGCCGAAAATGCCGACTTTTTGGTGAGGTGGCGAAACTTTGTACCGACGAAAAATTTCTTCCGACCAAAATTTGTAATGATCAATATTTTTTCGATTATTCCAGTTTCATACCCCTTTATACAATGTTAGTGCCAGAAACCAAATAAGCCTTTCCGAACTTTTACGTGAATTGTTGACTTTGGTGGAATAATTTGGAGGGGACTAATATTGGAAGGCACCCCGATACAAGATGTCAGCGTTTAATGGGTTGGAGATGCAGACAAATTCTTACAAATAACCAATGAATAAATTTCTTGCAATAGTTCAAAAATGTAACCAGGGTTACATTTACACGAACATTATTCAAAGTCGCTGTCTGGAAACATCTTTGACTATGCTCACATTCAGTGGTTCCATGACGTTCAAAATAAGCGGGCTTGCAGATTTGTAAGTGTCAAAACACCTTCGCATTTCTTTGTTTTGTTAATAACCTCAAACATTGAGTAAATACACAAAAAAATAAGCAATAACGAAATTTCGAACAATGTAGAAATTTTTCCTCGACTAAATTATTCGTCTGACGAAAATGACGAATTTTTTGGCCAAGTGACGAAACTTTGTACCGAAGGAAAATTTCATCAGACAAAAGTTCGTACCGACAAAAATTTTACCGATAAGGTATATATTTACTTACCCGTCTCCATCTTTAACGATCTTCATTGGATCACCACTGCTTTTCCCACAACGAAACTCCATGTTTTTACGGTTGCCAGAATCGCCTCTCCAAAACATGTAGCAATCATGACCGTATCCAATCTGCAAATCATTATTGCCAAAGAATCGGGCTAACGGGTCATCTTCAGAAGTGACATGGTTTATAATAAGAAGTACTAACGGTACAACAGAAGTCCACATTTATGATTCTTCAGTAGACTTAAAAAAAAAGATGTACGCTACAATGACGAAATTACAAAAATGCAATAGCAAAATATCAGGAGTAGCCAAATGACAAAAATAGTAACCTTGATCAATATTGAACCTTACTTGCACCCACAAAATTAAAATGGAATAAAAAGTCATATGAAAAACCGTCAAACAAAAGATTTGCATTCTGAAAGTTACTTACTCCAGACAACTTTTAATTAGTCGTATTAACAGTCTCAATGACTATAATTTGTAATCTTTACATTTGACCTTATATACAATTTTATTTCAATGTATTACATAATAATTTCTTGACCATATGACGAATTATTTTAATTGAAAACCATTAGCAATTTCAAATGTGTATTTAGATTGCAGACACAGGAAACATTCATATTTTAATGATTTATCAGTATTAAAGTTCTTATGTGGGATTTCCTATTTTCCGCTTTTGTATTAACGCAGAACATTAAAATCATTCAATATCAAAATAGAATCTCAAACTTGATGAAAGATCGCTAATGACCACAATAAACAAACGCTGATGGCTTAAATCGACAAAAGGAAGGATCCTAATTCAAATGCAATTCCCACCGTGGAAACTGTTTCACAATTACTGAGTACATCTTTAATAGAAAGACATACAATTATACAGTACATTTCAGTGAAATTTCAGTGAAATTTCACTTTTTCGCAGTGACCTTGTCATTTGTCACACTATTTTGGTTCTTTGAAGTTAATCTGAGAGAGACTTTCAATTTTTTGATGCCATATGTTGAAGTTTATGCTGAACATGCTTGACAAATTTTTATACGAGGAATGGTTTCTAGACCACGCAAAATATTTGATGTTTCTTTGATTGCGTTTTGATCTATGATCCGTTACTTTCCAAACAACATAGCTTTTGTTTCTCTACAAGTTTTTTAAATTGGAAGACTAGATCTCAAGCATTAGATATTGACAGCTGCCATAAGCAAATGGTCAGTGACATTGACTGAAGTTCAACAGAGATATTGAGAGAGTTGGCATGTTACTCAACATATATCTTTGTTTGATCAAACTCCTTCCCGAATAATTTAATATAATAGCGTGTAACTACGTTAATCACATTTTCCAATGAACGTAAATGGCTTTTGAAAAATTCATTTATGGTTAGCGCAGAAACTAATAAATTTCTTATTCTTGAAACGCCATATTATTAAAATGATATGTCCTTAAATTTAAGTTAGGCACTTTACTTTCTTCAAAATGCAATTAGCGGCTGATATTGTATAATCATGGAGATATAAAACAGAATGAGAACTAACTCCAATTCTTCTATTGAGAACTTCTATTATATTCTATTCTATTATATTCTATTCTATTCTATTGTATTACACACTCTCAGTTTAATGTATTCTCTAAAACAATTAAAGATCTTGAATGTGAAGTAAGCATAATTTTCAGAATAATCTGCTGAAAATCGTAAAATTTTCGCAAACATGCATCAAAAACACGGTAACCGGTCCATTTGTCTCATAATCCCCAGAATTAATTTTGTAAAGATGTAGTTTCTGAAAACGAACCATCCCAACTTTTCTCGCATGCAACGACACAATCAAGGAACTTTAAAATCACAAGATATATAGATCTTAACTTAAATTAAGTGAATCTTGAGAGCTATTAAAAATATAGCTGAAGAAACCAAAATGAATATTAATAGCCACACCTGGAAATATCTGGCTGCATTAGCCGTTAGGTTAGTTTTAAATCGTCGTTATTTTTCAATAAAGAAGTATTTGTTTCACCACACCCAGCAAGAAGCCCATTACAGATCACATGGAAGTGATACCGAATTGAATAGAAAAATAAGAATTCCCCTATCGTTTTGTTTTATATATCCATATTTATTTTTATCGACTATAAAGAAATTACACTTATATTCAAAATGAACCCAAAATGTGCATAAATGTTTAAGAATACATACATAAATACCATGGAATAATATGTCACATGAAATTAATGCAAATAAGCAACGGTATTCATATAATCATCATAGGCAAGGGTTATTTTAACTGTTGTTCAGAATCTAAAATATGCAAGATTCAAATTGGATTGAAATATTTTGTTTTTGCTGTTAAAGATAATGAACTATCATAAGGTCGAGAAAAAAATGTGTCAGTTGTTTTCTTGTGAAATCATCTCCACGAGTGAGCCAATCATTTTTGTAACTTTATTTAAGCACAATGTTAATAAACAGCTGCTATTTCCCAGACAATTTCTCAATTGTCCTATTTTTACTGACATCAGCATAATGTAACCCTCACCTCTCATTTAACAGCTCATTATTTCTAAGGAATGATTAACATTTAGTTTTGAAGACCTGTTTTTCTTTGGATTATAAAGTTTTGTTAGAATTCAATGTCTTATTGACTGCTTCATTTTACGCATTACAAGGACTTGGTCATGTGCCCACGTTTCTACCATCCGGCTTTAGGTCTCGCCGCAAAAACTGCTGATGGCAATTAAATGTCTGATTGAGAAATAAAGCAGGTAATAAAGAGAATGCGGAAAATAGGAATCCATGACGTGGGAAAGCGCTAGAGAAAATCCGCTTTACTTTTTTTAACAACTTCTTCCACCTACAAAATTTGCCAATGTTAATTCCAATTACAACACATATTACGCAACAGATAAAAATGTTTTATTGCTTCATGGATTATTTAAACGGCTCTCCAAATTTTTTTGTCATTCAAGAAGTGTGGTGAAACAAGATAGACATAAGGTACTGATATGTTTTGTGTTGTATGTTTTTTAAATAACAGTATTTCACAACTTTAATTTCCGTCGATAATTTTACATTAAAAACGATTATAAAAACTGTTGTTTTCTTATTAAATTAACGTACAGATATCAATTGCTTTATAAATTGATAGATGAGTAAAATAAAAGTTTTCAATACTTTGTTCTATCTCTTACAAACTGGAAACTTTTACTTGACTTACTGCTATAAGCGTTGTTGGGTCTGTTACAAAAGTACTTGTTATGTCGGACGGACAAATCGATACTTCAGGGCCATATAAAAAACAGCACGCTAATGATGTAATGGCAAGCAAACGCTTCTTGAAAGTATGCTAGATTAGAATTTACACAATTTCAAAACATGATTTCCACAAGTATGCTTGTCAAAAAATATTGAAACAAACAGCTATGGTGTCGGAAGTACTTAATGCTAATACTTTTGTAACAGACCCTGTTGTAGTTCTAATTGAACGTTTTTTCAAGCAGAAGCAGACAAAAGCTACTACATTGAATCTATGTCATACCTTAGGTAACTCGTAGCTCTTCCTGTTGTATCCTGAAAATAAAAATGTTGCAACAGTTTTTTCCACTATTGATGCTATGGTTGTTTATTGACACAAGCAATGCAAATGGAAGCAGTGATGCAGTGGACAGATTCGTTGGAGATGACAACTTGAGTATTGGATTTGGTGAAAACTGTTATTTGTTTTGGCTAGGCGAATCCGGCGATTTTAAAAATGCAGAATTCAGATGTAGTACTGAGAAAGGAGATCCGATGAAGATTGTAAAAGATGGAGATTTGTAGGTTACTTTCATATACATTTTTTAAAGAAAAACATACAGGAAAAAAGATTTTTAAAAATTTGACTTACCTAAGGGATTTAAATTTACCGATAGGTTGTCTGAGTAAAATCGTTTACTCCAGAACGGATGGTTAGATTTTAACTTGTTAATGAAACGAGGAAATGCAGTTTGATATAATTTGAATTTATTTTAGTATCATCATTTAGCTACTTCTTCATAACCGATAAAAGTATTGCATTTACCCTTGATTTTTAGATATCATATTGGTTCTGACGCTAATTTATGGCTCTTTTGGAATGGTGATTCGGGAAATGTAAAAAACGCACAATTTCGACGTGGTTATGGTATTGGAGATAAGTTTTGGATTAAACCACAAGGTGATGGATTGTATGCTATTGGTTTTGGTAACTGTCCGCTATTCTGGAGAGGTGACGATGGAAACACGAAGAATGCGGAATTTAGATGTGGTGAAAGTATATCTGACACTTTTTGGATTAAAGGTAAGAACTACGAAATCTAACACTATCTCTCACAGGTATTCGTCAATGTCGTACAAATTAATGCAAAAACAGTTAAAATTGATGCATGTAGATTGTAAATCAATGTTTTTGTGAAAGCATAACTTATTTACCGGCCTCCTACGTAATACCAGTGAGAATGAATGCGATACATAATTTAACAAAATTTTCAAAGCAAATATCTTCAGAAACAAGTGAAAAACTGTCGTTTTTTGCCATTCAATGTTACTAGTGCTGCGAAAATATATAGAAATTGCATTCAATTAGTAGAACTTTCGATTATTGATGCCTCAGCAACTCTTAGATATTCAAATTATTTCGGTTTTAAAACTTGTAGGAAGTGGAAAATTAGAAATATATCCAACTTTTCTAGTGAAATGCATGTTTTCAATGTGAAGCAGCAGAAAGTTCCTTGAGCCTATCACAACATCTATTTATGAGGGAAGATAGCTAATGGTTTAAGTATAGGCAACTTATGGTGTGTCTAATGAACAATAATTTTTTATTCGAACAGGTGGAGAATGTAAACTCAGGAAAGTTGTAGCTTTGCCATTCGAAGATCGACCTCAGCTCGATGGAATCGAAATCATTGGTATTACTACGCACACCAGTTGCGCCAAAGGAACCGAGTCTGAATTGAGTTTAAGCAAATCTATTGAACTAACTGAGGAATATGGCCTTGATGTTGGCAGAGAAGAATCTGTTAATTGGGATGTAAGAAGGTTTTTATAGTTAACTTTGCAAAGTTGCCTATTAAGAAGCAATTAGCGGAGAAATGAAAGGTTTCCCTCGATATATTACAGTTCACATTAAATCTCGATTATGTCAACATCATTTCTGTTTGTTCTTCAGCTCACTATCAGTGTTGAGGTGGAAGCAGGTGTATCTGTATTTGGATTGGCGGAATCAAGTGTGACTGTTGGAAGCAGTGTTTCTGTTGGTGGAGCTGTCAGTTACAGTTCTACTAAATCTACATCAAGCAGTGATACGACAGGAAGTGAACACGGCCTGACTGTAAAATACAATACACCTGGAGCCGCGATGATTGTCGGGTTTTTAAAGAGATACAAATTCGATAAATCACATATACCAGCCAAAGCGCATGTGGTATGCAAAGGAGGTTATGCATACACCTACGATACATCCATAAGATTGACATCAAAAACATACGGCCAAGCATTCTTCAAAGGGTACACTGGGGTGTTTGCGGAAGATAAGTGTGCAGCGTATAGAAATTGCTTTACTGGTTTGCAATTTAAGACTTTTCAGAGCGTAAATGCCGCGCAAGAACAATTCAATAATTGCTTGACAACTGGCAAAGCAAGTGGCTAAAAAGTAAGAAGTGCAAAGACATTTTAACTGTTTTCGAAATGTAATCGCTTTTTTTGATTGCATAACAATAGTTTATTATTATCAGTTGGCAGAATTAGTGGACAAGACTGAGAAAACGTCATGATAAATCTTTTCTTTTATTGTGGTTGGTAATTTCCAAGCCAATTATTCGCTCTGTGGACTTTGTGCAAACGAATTAAGTAATTGGTTTTTATTACTTATTTTTCATTTTCATTAAGCTTCAGAATTTTTCTGAAGACTTAAAAAGCTTCAATAAGATCAGTAATTTCTTTTCATTAGTTTTTTTTATACTTTGACGTGTTGGTACTACTTACTTTAATCGGATTAATTTTCGCCAGATTAATTTTCGCGCTCCGTCGAGTCTACGTGTTTTCGAGATATAAATTTTTGCGAAAAGTAAAAAATCGAGAAAATTAACTTCTCAAAAATTAGTCCGATAAATGCATTCTGTAACGCATGAGTTTATCTACTTATTCACTTATCCACTCAAAGCACATATAGGATACAAGACTGAAAATCCTGGTTTTTTAAAAAATTCAGAATTAGTTGAGAACAGGAGAATATGCTGAGAATATGCATATGCTGAGAACAGGAAAGAAATCGAAGCAGTCGATACATTTCTTTTATGAACATTTTTGTGGCAAATAAAAATAACTTCAATTGTTTTTCTTTTAACATTCTTAATATTCTGCAACTGGTGAAGTGCAGTGAATAAAGTCATAGAATCTACTGAGTCAATTGTGGAGTAACGTTGGCTATGTCGGTCAAGAGAAAGAATATCTTACCAAAAGGAGAGTCTTTTTTCGGGTTAAGGTTCAATGTTATAGTTGATTATAGTTCTGAAAGAATATGATGTGATTTTAAGCTACATCTTTTGCACGGAAGATATTCTATTTCACTATTACCACTATTTAAAGTTTCAGCAATTATGAAAGTTTTTTTTTGTATTTTGTTATTGTTGTTGTTGTTTTGTACATACAACATATTCATCTAGTAAAGTGCGTAATCCATTTGTTTTTTCGAATTTTATTAAAGTTTTTTGTGCTCTAGAAATATATCAAGATGGAATAATACGACTAGTAAGGATATCTTATGAACCAAATTTAGCACAAATCTTCGAAAGCCCTTGCCTGTCACAGTAAATGCTATCTTTGTCCACAGGGCCTCTTCCCATATCGATTTTCTTGTTGTCAAACTATTGGGCTGCAGGCTTGTGAAACCCATGCAAAACACTTGAGGTTTTGATGTCATACGACTGTTTATATTCCACACTCGTGAAAGAAAATAGAAGAAAACACGAAATATAGAAATGAAAAACTCATATCAAGGTCTGTAGTACTATCAAACTATATTTCAAACTGTTCGATGAGAACCAACGGTGAATTTCAATAACTAACGTAGTATTCATTGAAGTTAATAATGATAAATTATCCAAAGAACGAAGAATGAAATAGACATATAGTGAAACCATGGTGCGGCATTCTTTTCTACTTCAGTTTTCATCAAAAAATCTCACTCTAGAAGGCCTTGAAAATCTGAAAAATAATTGTCAACTCTAAATCACTACCTTGCACTTTGTGTTAATGCATATGGAAATTGGAGCTGCGAATTTGGTAATGATTCTTACGGAAGCCGAGAAGGGACAATCTGAAAAAAAAATTAAAATCCGTAAAAATCTGAAAAATCTGAAAAAATATTTCAAATCCTAAAATATTTTTCAAATCCACATTTCAAATCCACATTTCAAATCCACATTTCAAATCCACATTTCAAATCCACATTTCAAATCCACATTTCAAATCCACATTTCAAATCCTCATTTCAAATCCTCATTTCAAATCCGCATTTCAAATCCAAATTTCAAATCCGATTTTAAATCCGAAACGGTTCATATCACCTCGCATGCCTCATAACAAATATGGCGGACAGTCCATGTTGTTGTTTTTGTCGAAAGTGTGGTGGAAAGGTTGAAAGAGACGATGTTTTTTGTGTTCAATGTGGAACAAAACAGCAAAACTCTGAAAATAACTCTGAAAAGACTGACACGCTAGATAGCTATTTGAAAAAGAAATCACATGAAAGAACAGACAGATTTGTAAAAAAAGCAAAGCCACAGAAAAGGGAGTTTGATGATGACGAAGCAACATCAGGAGGAACATCAAAGAAATCCAGTTTTTTTGACAATAGGTTGAAGAAACCTACACCTAGCAGTGTTATCATAAACATTGGAGTGACAAAAGAGTCAGAAAAGCACTCAGAACTTCAAAATGTCAGAGGCAGCAAACTTCCTATCTCTGTGCCAAAGAAAGCAGATGCAAAGTATATCCTCAGAAAAGGTGTTGAAAAACATAGTAACCATGATCAGTTCTTTTGTAGCGAAGAAGACTGGGTTTTACTGTATCCTGACCATAAGGAGGTAAAACATATACCAGGGTCAGAAGTTCCTTTCACTGTGGAAGGTTATAAAAAAGAATTGTGCAAACCCTACAGTAAGGTTGACCTTTTCCTTTGTTTGAGAACACATTTTGATTCTGTAAAAATAGAATATCTGAAAGAACAGCTTCTTAAACCACTGGATGACTTAGAAAACATTTCAAGTAATGACAGTTTGGAAGACTCTAAACTTTATGAAGGACTTGATTATGTATTTAACCCAGATGACTTTTTGAATAATTTACCTTCCCAAGATCATTCTAGCAGTTCAAAGAAAGATACTTTTGGCGATACTTTTGGTGTTTGTCCAGTCTGTAATGTAAAGATATCATTTTCCTTAATTGAAAAACACACAAATGATTGCTTGAATGAAAAAAACAAACCAATCATTTATTCAATTGACAGTGACCACAGTGACGATAATAATGATAAGAAGATTAACCAAGCTATTGACAAGAACCAAGGAGAAAAGGAAAATAAAGTTGATTATAATGAAATACCAGTACTATTGAGAAATAATATTCAGATAACTAATGAGGAACCTTTATTGATCTATATCAGAAGACATTATGAATTTGAAGATTTTATGAAATTCTTCAGTAAAAAATGGAACAGAATCAAACTTAACAGACCTTACAAGTTTACATTCATTGGGGAGCCAGCAGTGGACACAGGCGGAGTGTCAAGAGAGTTCTATACAGGTTTGTTTATTAACCTTTTGTCTTCAATTTCTTGAATTCAGTATATATAATATAATATGATTTGTTTTTCTCATATCAAGAAGTTAAAGAATGCCAGAATGTTATTTCTACTGTTCATCAAAACGTAATGTAATGAATACAGGGATAGAAATGAGTCTGCTTATAGAAACACTGCATCTTAATGGAATGTCAAGAATGATACTGTGGAAATTCTGTAAAAATACTATAGACATTCCTTCTTTATTAATTGTTAGCTTGAAAATTGCTCATTTTTACATAAAATACTTTTCTATAATAATTATCATTGTCTATTATATTGTTTTTTCTAGAAGCTTTGAAGGCCATCAAAGCTAAATATTTCTTTGGTGATGAACAAAATGGTTGGGAGCCCTTATGTGGCATAGCAAGTGTTGCAGATGGAACCATAAGATCAATGGGTCACTTGATGTCAGCTTCCATTGTGAATGGTGGTCCTGCACCAGCCTTTCTTGCTCCTTGGGTCTATGAATATGTTTCAAATGGTCTAAGAAGTGCTATAAAAGTTGGCTTGCCCAAAATTAATGAATCGTCACCATACAAAGATTTTTACAATAAAGTACTTGTTTCTGTTGGAATATTTCAATACATGAATTTTTGAAACTATTATACAACAATAATTTTGAAAACATGATCTATCTATTTTAGCTTATTGAAGCAAGCACAAGTGAAGAATTGTCTGAGTTGGTTTCAACGGATGAGGGCTTTAGCATGATGGATGCCATTGGCTACAAAGGGAATCCAAGAAAGGCTTCATTAGATGATAAAGCTTCTATCTTAGAGTAAGGTTAATTAGCTTTAACGATTTCATTGAATGTTAAAAGTATTAAATATTGTAATATATATATATATATATATCTTTCGAGTTTCAGACTTTAGCTATAATGTCAAGTCATATTAGTTCAAAATAATGGTAAACTTGCGTATTACAAACACATAAATGTAATAAATGTAATTCAAAATAAGGGAAATGATGGACATTGTTCTTTTTTCCAGATGCATTCTCATAAAGGGGAAGTTAGAACCATGTTTGCCTATCGTCACTGAACTCTCTGAAGGACTCAGATGCTACGGTGTTCTGAATATTGTGAAACAGAATCCTGAAGTGATGCAACCTGTTTTTTGTGGTAGCCAATACTATACGTGGAGATTTCCAGAATTCGCCAAAGCATTAAAACCGGAATTTTCAGAAGGCAATAAAAAGCAAGTTGAAATTCAAGTCTACAAAGCTTTTATAGATTTTGCAGAATACTGTTTTGAAGATGGTAATTTTTATTCAAGTCACATTTTCTATAAGGAATAATAGTTATATCAAGCTTTGCTTCTTGATGATTTTATATTTTCACTACGTTTCTATGTAGATCAAGCAACATCAACGTCGAAAGAATTACTACAATTTTTAACTGGATCATCATCGTTGCCTGTATTAGGTTTACTCAATGAAATTGTTGTAAATTTCTTTCACGATTGCACAACAGTCAGAGGTCGTCGGTGCTCATGCTTACCAACTGTGAGCACGTGTGATTTACGAATTAATATCCCTGTTCATATTAATACTGAAGAGGATATGAGAAATGCATTTTATTCAGCTATACATGATGGTTGTCATTTTGGCAAACTTTGATTTATGAACAAGAAATCTTATTGTACTACTTTACCAATTTTGTTCATTGTTACATAGTTTTGTTTTTTTTATGCTTCTTTTATTTTGACTTTTTAATGACTGCCCATCGTTGTGCGTTGGATTCAGGATGCTACATATTTCTAGTTTGGCTAAAATATTTTCTCCAAGGTTGTAGATTGAAGGTGTACCGAACTACCCAGTACCGAACTACCCTTTTTGAATTTATTGGATCTTACAAAATTAAAAATTCAAACGGGAAAATGTTAAATTTTGAATTTCGCGGTATCCACCAAATTCGAAATACCTAGGGTAGTTTGGTACACCTTTAAAGATCGCGATGTATATATGTATAAAGTTTATGATGTTGATATTAATTATTAGTTGCACAAATGTTCGTTTCTAAAAAAAAATGTTACTGTCAACTTGCAGCCGAAATGATTATGTCGTAAATTTCCTTGGCTTCCATCCAATCTTTCGGAGGCATCTTGATACCTTTAATTCGTATTACATAATTGAAATAATCCACTAGGTCTTCATGGTAAGCGTTCAGTACTTCTTCTGCTTCTTTGTGAATATTTCGGTGTTGGATAATATTCATGATAATGTTAGATGTAACTTGCTTCCCACATTTGCTAAAACCGTAGTATTCTGGAATGTAAAACATTTCGTCAGGTATTCCACACACTTCTGCGTGTTTCGATTTCCTAATTCTATGGGTATTCCATTCTTCCCGCATTTTGTCAAGTTCATTTTGCAGTAAACTGGAAAAAGCAAACCACGCGCACTCCATATGTAAAATATTGCCGAGCTTTAGTTCATTGAGGTGTACCATTCTTTTGAAAAAGTCAATGATCCAATTAGTGTACATGCGTTTGAAATGAGACCAAAGATTTTCTATTCTCTGATTGGCTATTGAAGATCCATATCTATGAGCATTGACATCACCGTGTATGAGTGACTGAATGCCTGCCATAATGCCATTCTCTGAGCCGCAATCAGTTTTCAACAGATCAGGTGCCAACCCTTGCTCTCGCACGGAATTCAAAAAAAAGTGAGCCGGCACAATAGGATTATTATTGCTTCTACATACCTTGATCCAAATTACTTTTCTCGAGAAACCATCAATGCATCCATGAATGGGAAACCCATAAGGTTTCAGTTTGTCATACCCATCTGCATGCCAAACTGCATTAGGCCCTGGGGATGTATATATCCTACGATTGAGTTTCCGTGCTTTTCTTGCTTGGGACTGTTCAGAATTCCATTCGCGAACAATATTCATTACGTGGTCACGATTCAAAATTATTTGATGATTGATTTTAAGGTTATGCCATATATTTCTGTAACCTTTTATACCTGAGCTGCTCTGAATCTCAGTCTCTATAATACGTCTAATACAAGCATTTGGTGCTGTCCTTCCTTTTCTTTTAAGCCCCAATTTCTTCAACCAACGTTTGAGAGTTCTGACAGTTATAGAAATGTCATGGTACTCACAAAGTAGTGCAGCAATTTTTAGGTATTCAGTGCCTCTGTAAAAGTGTGCCTTGATAAAACTTTCGACATCTCCATTCATCCAATCATTGATGAATTTTCGCTGAATTCCACAATCACGGCAAAATCTATCCATAAAATGGAACTCTCTCCCGCATCTATGGCAAAACTTAGCCTTCATTGTTATGATAAACCTTCAAGCTATGTTTTATCAATCAGGATTTAGGTTTGATAATGAAATACAGATTTAAAATACAGATTTTAAATGCAGATTTAAAAAATATTTTTGGATTTAAGAAGTGGATTTGTAATCCAGATTTATAAAATATTTTAGGATTTGAAATGTAGATTGAAAAAAATATTTCAAGATTTGAAATATTTTTTCAGATTTTTAAGTTTTTTAAGGATTTTATTTTTTTTTCGAGATTGTCCCTTCTCGGCTTCCGTAGATTCTATGTAAACATTTGACAAAATCATCCACAACTTGGAGTGGTAATAGCAGGTTAGTGAGAAGGAGAGGAAAGACACGAGTGTTTTAATGACAGTGTCAATTTTCATATATTCTCTCATCGTTGATAGTGCTTTTTGAAGGAGGAAGAAATCGTCTAATATTTGAAGGGCATTTGTATTCAGTTTGGCAATTTTCGTTGTTATTCCAGATCATGTAAGAAGAAAAATTTCTGCCACAAATGCTGTCACAACGTCCAAGTTCTTCCATCGATTTCGAGAACATTTTTTTGCCACGACCGGAAGAAAACGTCCAAAACCCTACTTTGCTGTTTTCGTTGCAACCTTGGGGAGAATTGACACCACTCATATGAGAATGATTCACTTGATGGTTGATGTTCAACATTTCGTAATTGTTATCCATTGAAGATCGTTTTAATGATTTATATCGATCATCTACATTGTTATCAGTTTTCTCCTGTATTGATATTAAAGGCGTCAAAGCTTTGGTGTTACTTTTTGACTCGGTAGTATGTGATTGATCGGGTTTGGACTTCCTGGCAACAAAGTTCTTCGTCGTACAATAAAAGATCACACCAAATATTATAAACAAACATATCGGAATAACTGTCGCAAAAATTATTGTTTGCTTTGTGGAATTGTCTAGAAAATAGTGACAAATTCTTTATACACATTTTTGATTAAGACGCACTGGCACAGAGATAGAAATGAATAAATTCTTAATGAATTGACATTTGCAGGACGTACACATCTCTTATGAAAAGCATTGGGTGCTTGTCGGTAATCCTTTTGACCCAAAAGAAATACTTTACCCTCTACCTAACATGGAAAGGATAACCGGTGAGTACTAAACGTTGAATGATATTTTCGCAAAATTTGGTAATAACCTTTATCTGTGCTAGTTGAACTCAAAATTTATTTGTGGCATATCTAAAAATTATTAACAAATCATAAAGTTGTCATTGTGTTGATGGTAAAGAAATGATAATCACATACCTGCTCCATAACTCATATTTGGTTTTGGAATACAAGATGTTTTTGGATCATATTTCCACTGATCGGTTTCGATCAGATTACAAAGTTTCGAATCCTTACTCACTGTATGACTTGTAAGTTTTTCTGCAATAAAGAACCATTCACACCTTTTAGAAGACACCAGGACAACAACCGTGTTTGTGTTTTTATGAATAAAATTGCAAATCTTTTTCATCATCCCAGTTTGATATTCTTTTACCAGATTATGAAACAGTTCAAAATGTTTATACGATATTTTTCTCGTGCTGGCATCCATAACGATAACGGTGAGGCCGTCATTTTGAATATTCAATGCCGTTTCATCTATTTTTACTAACCAGCAGTTGCCATGCATACAGGTGCTGCAAGAATACACTAGGATCCACCCTAAAATATAAAATGACCATACTCAGTACTGGTAGCATGAATGGCTAATCGAGTAAAATACTTGAGCTTACCTGATGCTAGTGATAGCGTAAACAATAACTTTATTGCATATGTATGACCCATTGAAGCTTTAAAAAAACATCAGAACAGGCGATTATGTTCATCTGACAAATCGTTGACATTACATTAACACAGTGAAAACACTTAAAGTCAACCGCGAGCCTTGAAAACACTAACTCAAAAATATTTCACAGGGTTTACACCGCAAAAGTTTCATGGTAACGAATTGTCACACCTACATCTTAAAAGAGAAACTGATGTCACGTGACAGTTGTTCTTTTAATAAAACATAGATGATCGACAAAAATCTAAAGAAGACTTTTTGTATCTATTGACCAGTGATATTCTGTTTTCAACAATAACAAGTTTTATCAGCAAGTTTATGTCCTGTATAAAACCAATTCGACAGACTAGCTTGATGATTGTGCCGTACTGACAACTCACTTTTCCGATAAATTAGTAATTACCTTTTCAATGAATGCAAGTAAAACATATAGTTTTGTTCAGCAGAGTTAAAAAATTACAGCTTTCTTGTCGATGTCATCCATTGGCTGGATTATTCTCTACTCTCAAGTAGTCGCAAATATCGTTTATTTAGGAGATATGAAATTACGAAAGTCTTTTAAATATTAACATATAACATACTTAAACCTTGGTATGTTAAACGGATGGGTGAATAGAACACTAATCTTTAGACAAACAAACTCAAGATACGACATAGTCAATAAACAATGAGAAATCCGAAAATATATATGTGTACATAAAATGTTTGCGTCCTTAAAAAGAACTGCTGTTGTTTTTTATCTAAAGAACCTCGCATTATACACTGAAGTGTTTTCCCTTTGTGATGACGATCACATTAAGTTTTGAGAACGGCAAGATCTCATATGTAGATATCTGTATGATTTTACATAGGGAAAATCTTTGCATTGCACCCTCATTCGGACGCTAGGTTTTTGGAGAAATATCTGGAGAACCAATAGGGATAACTGACGTTTCTTGGGTCTACCATATTGACCATTGGGTGATGAAAAATTTGGGTAAAGCGTTTTGGTGACGGGTCTGTGATGTCATTTAAATCACTGATAAACAATATCTCAGTAACGGTTGGTCGTAGCGAAATGGTCCCATGCATTTTCTTGATCAGTCTTGCAACATGGTTTTGTTTTCTTTTTTTTAATTCGGTGATCTTACTTTTCGTCACGGGGGTTCATTTAGGGGTACGAGGGGATTTGACACATCGTTTTTAATGTAAGACACAGTAAAACCTGTTTCTACTGTTTTTACCTGGGAGGTTAATATATCTAAAACACTTTTTTGTGCCATGCTCACTGACAAACTGATTCAAACTGACTGCTTTTGAACAAAATAAGATCAACATTGAGAAATTGTAAAAGATGGTTATCAGTTTCTCTCGGTGATTTATGATATGAAAATTCTCGAGCAAATTTAAAGCTTGCACAATAATAACATATAACATAGAACTTTTGAAACAATTTTAGAGTAACAGATTAACTAAGTTATGAAGACAAAATCTTCATTTTGACGGCGTTCCATATTCACTAGTATTTAGTATTTTAAGTAATTTCTCTTTCTCGAAATTAGTGTTAGCATGAAAATATAGTAAGTCCTTATTTGGTCTTCTACTACAACCTGGTTATTTTAGTTCTCTTGGACTATAAAGGAAATCTATAATAACAGCAGATTAAAACATAGATACAATGAATAAGGTTTGTAAATCTTCATTGCAAAGTAGTTTTTCTTGATATCACGACAGCAATTCCTTTAGGAAATCTTGCAAAAGCAAAAATTCAAGTACTTTGCATGATTGCAAAGCAACCCGCTATGTAGTTCACTTTGCCACTTTTAAAATAATTTGTGCATAAAATGAAATATCATGCAAACGGCCATGAAAAATAAAATATTAAATTACATTTAAGTCAGTATTATCAAGGTTTGAGTTAGCAAATAGCTGCGTTTTTAATCAAAAATATTTAGACCAAGGAACGGAAAATAACGGTTCTTAAACGGAACCATACTGTAGAGCTTCAAAATCTGAGCTTGAAATCAATTTTGAACACATTTTCTACAATAAACTTCATTGTCACTGTTCACTTTTGCTTTAAAGGCTTTCATCATAGTCCAATTGTACCATAATGCACAAATTTGTGTAAGAATTGAACCACTTTCACATGTTCATCATTAGTGAAATGAAGTTCAATCCTGTATTATTGTAGTATTTTCACATTTTTTAAATCTGTTATTACAACGAAAAGCTTCATTGTTTCACGTGGTTAGCCACATTTAGTTGGTAATGCATTTATCTTCCAGGAGGGACCACACCTTTGATTGGGACTCCGAAGTATTTGGCACGTATCCAATGAAGGTCCCGTGCTCTCCTAGATGACCTTCTGCAACATCCTCATCATCCTCACATGTGGAGACTGCAAACGAACAGTATCAAAAGACCGTTTGGTTGAGCTACGCCTCTAAGGATCAACTACCGTAAATCCTCGAATAAACGCCTCCTTCTTTTTAACGTCTCCTCTAATCAACGACCCCTCCCTCCTTAAATTCGCAAAATTTAATAAACGCTACCCTCTAATTAACGCCCCTTCTTAAACTCGAAAAATTAAATAAACGCCCTAGGCGTTTATTAAAGGATTAACGGTGCAGGGTTATTCATGAAATAGGGAAATCACGCATTTATAAAACAACAATAACATATTTTAGTTTCTACTTATTTCTTTTCAAAATAAAAGTAGCAAATACTAAAAAGACCATGAGTTAAGAAAATGGAGACTAAACGTTCCGTCATTCTGTTCTCAATTAAACTTCAAAAAAGGAACTTGGACCAGAATGCACGTAAATAACATGTGCTCTAACTCTTTTGACAAATTATGAAAATTAAGTGAAAAATATAAGAATATTTTCCACAATTTTTACTGAAGTATGTTTGGAAACCGTTTTACTTAGAAATCTGGATTATAGTTCTGCCAATGTTCAACAAATACAAACGCAAAGTAGTTTTTTATTTCAACTTGACACATCATTTGGCACTCCATCATTTGACACTTCATCGTCTTCTACCTAGATAAATAAACAATCATTAAAGAAGCAGATTGTGACAAACAAGCATTATTGCATTAGTTAATAAAATCACAATAATTTCCTTCTCAATCAAGAAGCATTTTGTTACATCTTCAGGTAATGGGAGGCTTTACACTCAATTACATTTTGCGTTTATTTGAATTAATACAATTACTAATTTACCTTGATTGCTGCACTGGCTGAAGGTTTTCACGTATTTAGCTGGGTTAGGGTTGCATGTGTTTGGGTTTTGACAGCAACTAAAAGTATTTAAATTTTTCATTGCTTTTATAAAAGTATAAAATTTGTTTGATACATAGTCAACTTTCATAAATAACCGATCATTCTTTCCACAAGTAACTAGTAACTAATGTCCTTTTATAAGATTTCCTCCCATCGCTGTCAATGTTTTTACATTTTCTAACAGGGCAGATTGATAGTGAACACATAGAACGACGCTTGTGATTTTAGAAACGCGTTCTTAGAAATTCTGAATTTAATCGAGTGTGTCCGACCAGTAAATGAGTTATACGTCAGCTGAGATAAAAGTGTATTACATCATTTACAAGTCATATTGGTTTGCCTAACTTATCTAAGTTTCAACCAAAACAAGATCTCAGCAAAGGTATTAACCACTACACCATCGCTTCCACTGGTATTTATAGTTAATGAAATCATATACAATGAGCTTACTTGCAATTGACATCACAAAAGTTTGTGATTGCTTGACCGCAGATTTGGAAGCCAGACGAGAGTCCACCTGGTTGGCACGGTAGAAGTGGATCAGGCAATAAAGCTGCTGAAAGAAAATCACATTTTAACTGTACTTAATGCTACAAAAATAAAGATGAATGGACAACAAAATTTTTATAATCACAATTAACATTTTTCTAATCAATTGTAAATATTTATCAATGATAGATTTGCCTAGTGTCTTAACATGGTTTAAAAAGGTTCAGATATTGACGAAAAATTTAGACTAAGAAGGTAGGTATTCTGTTCTATATGATTTACTGACGTATAGAACAACATCAAGGAAATAACATAAATAAAAAATGCCAACTTATATTGTATCCCAGTAAACACCAAAACGTTTCTATTTGGTGGAAATCTGTAGCACTTTCAGACGAGTTTCAAAGACGTCTTCTAGACAAGCGTAAAAGCCGTCTTTAAAACGTCTCTAAGTCGTCTTTAAGACATCCTTCATGATACATAAAAAGACGCCTTTTATACGTCTCCAGTTGGCTGAAATCTATAACGCTTTCAGACGAGTTTCAAAGACGTCTTAAAGCTATATTAAAGACGTTCTTTAGCATTTTGAAAGACGTCTTAAAGACGACTTACGGACATTTCAAAAACGGCTTTTGCACCCGTCTTGAGGACATATCAAAGACCTCTTTGAAATAAATAAATAATTATTAAAGAGTATTGTAAGAAAAAAAGATTGTTCAAGAGGAAAGATACCTTAAACAAAAATAAAAACAAACCAAATAAAAGTCATGATTATAGTTATACTGTAGCCAGGAAAAATCTAGCATCAAATAATATCTGATTAGTCACTTTCTATTATATCAATTTCGGATTCACTTTAAGATCACTCATTATGGTTTTGTTAGTAGCAATAGTTCAAAACAAACAACTGCTCAAACGTAAATTTGTTTCAGTCATCAAATTAAATAAAAAGCTATACAGTGTGTCCCAGAGAATTTCGGTCTGAGATTTTAACAAGCTATAAATTTTCACACATATATCAGATTTTAGAGATTTTTACATCATTCGATGGCATATTTTTCAAGAATTTTAAAAACCTATATCTTAAATAATTTAGTCCAAAACCTTTCTAGTAAATATGATTTCTTTCAACTGTCACGGTCATTAACTCCTTAATGGTTAATAAAAGTAAGTTTTCACGTGCGATTATTCTTTTGTTTATTAAGAACATGTCGTGGTGTTATTGAACACACTAAAATTATAATCTCATCACAAAGTTAAAAGTTTTGAGACGGGGGCTACTACAAAAGTTTTTGACATCATATGAGCAATCTTTAGTTGCTACAAAAACTTTTCTCCACTGAGATTCAGAGTCTATCAGTGTTAAGAAGTAAAATTGTTGACTCAGCAAATAATCTTAGACAAAATCAAAATTTTATTCGATACTCTTTATGACAGCAACAGAAAATCGCTGTGTCAAGAGAAACGGGGGACATTTGAGACAGCTTAAAGTTTTGTTTTTAATGACTCTTGTGTTTTACAGTCACTTGACTTTGATATTGTTTTTGATAATGACCTTTGATAGCTGTTATTGAAAGATGTGTTACTTAACCATTAAGAAGATAATTGGATTTTTTCATGGTAAAATCCTTAATTGTTTCCAAACTAAAAGGTTTTGGAGAACAAAATGTATATTTTTAAAATCTATGAATAAAGTCCTATCGAATGGTGTAAAAATTGCTGAAATCTGATATATGTGTGAAAAGTTATGAGCTGTTAAAATTTCAGACCGAAACTCTGTGGGACACACTGTATTTTCTCAGTATCCAAGGTGATGAAGCACATTATCAGTTATTGATTAGAGATTAATGTGCTTTTAAACAATGAAAATTAAAATTCTGTTCAGACAGTTACGCGTTCAATAATAGAATAAGAGATACCTTTTACATTGTCGGTCACGACAGAACTTAGTGAGTACTTGCAAGCAATTTTTTCCATCACTGATTCCATCAGATACACATGGCTGGAGATAGATACACGAGGGTGGAGCTAGATTCAAAAGTTATTTAAGTACATTATGCATATGCATTAATATACATTTTATTAACTTTATCGTCCTCAATAACTATTTTAAACATGAAATATATGTTCCAGTACAAATCCCATCAGTTTTTCTATACCGGAATCGTCTTGATGATTGACAAGAGTTACCATTTAAGCAACATCTACACAAGTAACCATGCTGATAAACTACCTGTCAAAAATATCTGTCAGCTTCCTCTTGGTTTCTTCGGGGCGTTACTTTTGCATCGAGTTAATCTATAATCAAAGGCAATACCTTCATAAATTGCTGCTTTACTATTATCTATGCTTGTATGCTTACTATCACTTAATTTCTAGAGACTGTTAACAACATTTTTATTTTCACAGAGAGTCTGTTTTCAACATGAAAATGGACAGCAGTTCTCCATGTAGTGTCGACTTGACGAATATTCACGTGGTAGTTTACCATGATCCAGATCTTCAAATGGATCGTTTGCAGAATTGATATTATAGTAAGTAATTTCAACTTCATTGTTATATTGAAGCAGTCGTTATGGTTTTAAGCTATTCACTTACGCTTTGAGGATTTTGAGGTGGACCCCACTTTTTTGACATAACTTTAAAGTAAATACATAAACATTCTCATAAAAATTATTTCAACACCATCAACATAATTATGCTAATTATGTGCATAATTAATTATCGTAAATGACCTAATTTCCTGTGTCACCTTCTGACAAGGATATTTCATGATAAAAAAAGATAGAAAACTCAAACTTTCACAGGTTTTACAGCAAATATAGGAAAATGTTCTGAGTTTGCAAAATACACTTCACACAACTCTGTTCTCAAAATATTCAGCATCATTCTTCAAACCAATTATTTTTGAATCCTGCAGCTCGACATTTTGCAAATATTTTTTGCAAAACAATTGAAGTTCCAATTCAGTTATTCTTTCAGCACACTCTACATGATTTGAAAAACACATGGTGAAACGTTCATGCAAAACAAATCAAAATTACTGAAGTTATGTTTGTTAAAAGATCAAAATCATGCGAAAATTTGTAAATGCTAAAAATGAAACATAAATATTATATTTCACGAAACAAAACAAATTATTAGTTTAAAAATTTCCAGATTGATACAATTTTCCTTCCTCTTTGTATCTTCTTTTACCAAACTGTTAACTGTGAAATGATCAACAGGCATCTTTAACAATTGAAGTACCCAAATAATCCCAGCACCCCATCAATAAAGTGAAGAACAGATGAATAAAAGCCAATCTCCAAGGTTTTTCTCCCAACATGGATATTTATTGGGCATTTGGACCAAATAAAACCGTTGAATGCTTCGTTAATGTTTTGCGTTTGACCATGCAAACATTTTTCCAACAGACTGTCTGCTCTGTAACTGAAACCAATGTGCAGTCTAGATTATATATTATTCAATGATATCCGCAATGATGTCTGCTCTGTCTTTCATTTATTTTGTCAAAGTTATTCTTTGTTATATTGTGGCATATTCATGACCGTGCAAAAACGTTCAATTGCCGAATATCCTTTCCCAACTTCTGGAAACGCTAATACGGTTCTCACATTTATATCAAACTACTTTTGACCAGATGCATCTGACTTCAGCTCTCTTGATGAGCAAATCTTAGTGTCCCAGTCACATTCACGTCAAGACACAGAAAAAAATGTGCAAGTCCTATTTTGCGTTCCAGTTCATGATGTACCATGATAGAAGCATCACATTCTGGACACCGCCCAAACATTATCATGAAAGAATACATAATTTCAACATTCATTATAACGTTGCATTCAGTCATCACCACTGTACCATAACTATTGTCTCCACTAAGTAATTCACTGTTCTTTGCTCCATAACTCATGTCAAGTTTGCTTGATGACAAAGAAGTATTCACTGATAAAGCAGGTTCATTATTATCAAAGTCAATGGCATTATTTTTCAGTGCTGCTGAAGACGATTCTTCACCACCACCAGGCTGCACTGGTGGTACAAGAACCAGATCTGCCTCTTCTTGAACTACTGTGTGAATTTCTTCTGAAGCTACTGAGTGTTTCCTTGGGTAGTACTTACGTTTTCTTGACCTACTTTTCTCATAACGTTTGTGTGAACCTATAGTGAATCTTGATTAATTTGTGTTGACTTTCTTACAAGTTTTCAGCTCAACTAGATATGCTTTGGTGTCTTAAATCATAACCAAAAGTCCCGTTGAGGCAAGTGCAAGAACTACGTCAAATTTCCGCTTCATTTCTGTTTAAAGAAGAAAGCTATTTGGCTGCTAAGAGCGTTGCTAAAGACCCGAATTCGCACATAGAGTCAAAATACAGCTCATAACACAAAAAGTAAGGACCTTTGTCATTTTTTGACTACAACATTGAAATCTACGATAAATTTTACATATAAGAATGCCACATTCCCAAATTCGAAAATTTTAACAATTTTTGCCTAAAATTTGGGGGAGGGGGATCCACCTTGATAGGCAATGCAGCAAGACGACATGACAGTTAAGACATTTGAAATTAAATTAATAAAAAATTTCATAAAAATATCTTCTTAATAGCTGAACATACTTTTACTTTAGGTGTAAATAATAAATGATAATATATATCCAAGGCATAATTTTCCCTATAGATTGTACCCTACATTATTTTTGACGGAACATTTAGAGAATCTGTGCCTAGAATCTTCAGGGACCTGATATGCTTCATCATAGTCTTTCCATTTGGAAGACAAAGTGTTATAAGCATGAATCCTGATGTTAAAAACTTGAACTGGTTAAATGGTTTGTTGAACTCATCTACAAAAACTTCATATTTTTAGAAATCCAAATCTTTTTGCATTCTAAAACAATTACTACAGCTAGGTTCCTATTACGGTAATTTTTCTTTCAGAATTGCAAATGCTGGTATATCAAAAAAAACAGCTTCATTTCATAACATCATGTGACTTTCGCTATGGAAGATCTAACGATGGTTTTGTTTCATTTTAGTTCGAGCGATTATCCATCGGGTTAAACATCGACATTGATGTGATATTTCAAGCGTACACGAAAATTAATATTATTGGCTTAAAGTCAAACATGTTTGCTGTTGATATATTGTACACAGATATCACAGCATAAAAAGCATAAAGTTGTTTGCCCAATCTGATGAAAACGATAGTGAAGTTGAAGCAACCATCTAATATAACATAAGAACAACTGCGAGTCGCTACTTAGCGTCTCTATCGTTAAGCACATAACCGCCAAGGCAGCATACGCTCGATGATGGGATGATCAGGAAAAATGTAAACAACATTTTGAAATTGAAGCTTTGAAATTTACGGTGTACGAAAATATGTCCCTGTTAACAAAAGTTTCACTTAACTGGCATTACAATTTGATACACTGAATAAACAAGAGTAAACAACATAACTTTTAGCCCACAAGTTGACTACGAAAAATAAATGCCAAGCAATTCATAAATTATGTACCTATGCACAACAAACTGTAACAAGAAACGCTATGCATTTGAACAAATCGCGTAAAAGTTTTATGAATAATATTTAAAAACCATTCAATCCCTTTTGCACATGTGCAAGAAGAAAAGCAGCCAAAAGAATGCTTTTGATCGAAATTAAGTTAATTTTGTTTGGAAGAATAAGATGTCAAATTTCCTTTATTAACCCACAGACAAATAAAAAAATCTTGATCAATTTGGAATGACGACATCATGTTAGGAACTCCTACAGACAAAAACAAAATTAAAAAAAAGTGTATATCACAGATCAAAAAGTCAGTGCAAATTGAAAACTTTGTTCTTCAAACCACAAGTTAATCTGCAAATATTGAGATAGATATTGCAAAAATAAAGCATAAGGTAAAAACAACCTCAATGATTTATCATACCTCCGAAATTATGAAGTCACCTAAAGTTAATACAACTGAAGACTAGTTCAAATATAAAGTGTCTTATACGACGGTGAAGAATTTATTGTACAATGTGAAAAAACTTTGTGTTCCCCTCCAGAGATGATAAAAGAAGATCTAAGAATTACAAATTTAAGAACAAGTGGATTTTCATAACCAAGGACTTCCAAGATATAAGTCTACATTATTACATGCATTCAAAAATAACTTTATATAATGTATATACCTCTGAATGGCAAAATTCTGTTTTTTTTGGTATGAAACATGTAATATTAAGGATATCTGATGACAGTATGACATACATTTTTAGTCATGTACTGTCAATGTTCCTAATTACGGACACAAAACAAAACATATTCTTTAAATTAAAAACACGGCACACAGGATCTAATCTAGAATGGAAGGGCAGTGACCGGCAGAAGGAAAAAGGGAACATTATGAACATCCAAGGGGCACTTTTATTAGAAAAAGGTCAACTTGCGCTTTATTTCGGTGGGTTAAACCTGTGACCCCCCAATACAAGAGTGATTTTTGAAGTTTTTAAAGTGAAATAAATTTTAAAACAAAAGAACGTAGAGGGCAGCGTCCGATCAACAGACTCTCTTTCGGCCTAGATTAGACCCTGGCGCATCTCGTACTGTCAACCAAACTATAATAAAATAAACCTCTAAATCAGAGATAAGCATATTTATTTCAATGCAATAAAATTACAGTTAGGATTTATTTTTCTTAATTTCAAAGATTTCTTTTACAACAGTTTCTTCTAAAATTGCCTGTTCTCTTGGGACCCACACACTGTTTTTGTGAGCTCTGTGTACAGTGATAACCATATTAACAGAAAAAAATGGCCACATGTAATATTGGTAATACCATCACATGAAACAGAGGGTTTTGACTGGTTGTAAATTAGCTGAGGTATGATTCTAGAAAGTTAATTTCATCATAAAATAAATCAAATATATATATATATAAAAGTTTTGTACGTCAATCAGAGGAGGAGGACATTAGTAGAGTATATATTAAAATTAGATACCATAATGAAAGCCCATTATGATTTTAAATGGTCAATTCTTCACGTGTTGCTGCTAATAATTGCTCTGTCTCACAAAACATTTTATTCAGTTATACATGGAATCTTTGTTTACTTTTTATACCATCAATGAATCTAATTACACATGGTACAAGATATCCTTGTAGGGGATATGCAGTCAGTGTTTTGAATTTCTATTTATTATGGTGATTCCAGTAATAAGGATCATTGACAGTAAAAGTTAAAAAGTATATATAATATATATTATATAGCTATAATTGGGGCTGGGGCAGCTAAATGGCAGCATACAAGCATTCTTGATGTTCGAGCTGAGGAGGAAATTGAGCTGAGCTGTACCTGTCCAAAGCTTAAAAGGCTTTTTTACAACCCACACACACAACTTGTTTAAGCAAAGTCCAAAGACCTTTTGTGAGCCTTAGAAAATTTCAGATATTTTTTCCAAAAAAAATAAAACGTGTCCTTTTCACTCTGCTTACAAAATATTGAGAAATTCAATTTAGAAAAGAATTATCTTTTTCATCTGCATTTTTTTAAAAATCAAATGTAATAAATTATGGTAACAGACCAAATCGATTATAGAAACTTACTATTTTTCAAAAGCACTTTTTCTGCAGTTTATTTTCAAACGATTGCTGAAGGTATCGCATGCGTGCGTACCATGAATATCTTAGACTGTGATTTGCAGGTGCAATGGCATAAAGGCTATTTTTTGGCTTCACGACGACGACGACGATCGGTTTGCATTCCAAACACCTCGCGTATCCGCGATTTGAAAGAATTCCCTACGTTACATAAACAGGAAAGTAATTCTATAAGAGGTCTTCTGATGTGTCATCAGTGTGTTTACATCACCCGTTTTCCATTCACCGTTAGGCAAGACAATGTATTCTTTTTGAGTACTTTACTCTTTGGATGGACCGTGAAAAAAATTGAATGTTTTCAACATTTCCATTCGATTGCTACGTAGAATTAGGATGATTTCAGCTTCATGGAAGACAGGTTTTCCCGAATAGATGTATTATTCCACGTTGAAGTGAAGCTTCAATTTGTAGATTTTTCACTTCAAAAAATACTTGTGAGTTCGTTGACAATTAGTGATGGTAGCACGCTAATTCGCCTTCCAGGTGCTGTGTTATGGCCAAAGGAAGTTGGGACTTCGACGTCTTGATTTTGTGGAAATGTTGACATCATGGTTGGTCAATTCTCATGAAAATAGATATGCTTTTTCATGCGTCCAACAGACTTGTACTGAGAGAAACTTTTGTATCTAATGAAAAACAGAAAAATTGAACCAAATCAACAAAACATTGTGAGTCTTTTTTCTGGTATTCTTATGTATTTTTGTATAATTCAGGGAGGAAAAACGCGAAATTTAACACTTATGACGGTAACAGAACGTTCTATGACTAGTGTGTATTTTTTGAACTCTTTCCTAGGCACTATGTCTCAATTTATTAAGAATTTAACTTTATGATCTTGGTGAGATTCAACAAACCAGACACTTCTAAGACTAAACTTATAAATGATTTTCGGCATTTTTCAACCCATCAAATCCAATCATGCTGAGAAAGATTTGCGATCACATTTATTAACAAACAACTTTCAGCATATGCATGTATGTAATTACACAGTTGATAATCTTCATAATTGGAACTTTTAACTAGAAGACATCAATAAATTTTATACATGGTACATCGATAAGGATCGATGTAAAAGGCGTTGTTAATCCAACATGTCTTTTTATATGCAACTAGTTTTTCTTTCTCAGCATATGAGAAAGATACGCTACTGCCAACATAAACACTCTTACAAGTTCAGCATAAAAGTCTCTTGAAAAAGTTACGAAAGTAGTGATATTTTGACTTTTGTACAATTTATGTGGGTAGAAGTTTATTAACTGTTGGAGAACCATATGCATTGAGAGAATACTATGGAGGAGATAGAAATATAACTTTAAAGGCGGCATCAACACATTTTCAACCATATGTTCTATTTCATTTCTTTTAGTTACCAACATCCCTTAGAGTCTTATATCCCAAGAGAATGAAGTACTCCTTTTGTAAGTTCTTTATTTGTATCCATCCAAATAAATTAATCTTGATAAATGGACGCAGTATTTGAAGAATTTATTATTTACTTCAGTTTTGACGTTATTGTGTCTGCCGGCAGTTTTTTTGAGTCCTTTTATCATCAATCCTCCTGTTGGAGAAAATGAAGACGAAGAAGTAAATTCAGTAGATAAGGAAGAATTTGAAAATGGCAGTGGGTTGGAATTGCCAAAATCAGCAGATGAAGATGATGATGACGAAGATCCGGAAATGGATATCAACGATATTAACAAAATGGTTGAACAAAACCTCGGAGGACCCATAAAAGATCAGGAAAGTAAGGAATTATTATTCCACGCCAGTATGTGTCCAAAAAGTACTTGAGAAATCACTGAACTTTCTACATTTTTTATACAACTAAAAAAAATTGTAATTCATATTTAGATCCACACTGGGAAGTTGTTGGTGACATTATGTATCGAAGCTGTGAAGAAAAAGCAAGGTTTGGAGGTTCAGAATGTGAGAAACCAAAATCGAAATCCTCAAAGAAAGATATCACAACACGTACAAAAAGCGTATGGCCTTTGCCAGTACCTTACACTATTGATGGACTTGGTAAGTCATGAAACAAATAATTATCTGAGATGTTTGTTCGGATTGGTAGTGTAAGCTTGTATGTTTTGAAGGAAGCGTTCAGACTAATATTGACGCATGCAGTGTATATTTCGTGAATTATAAGCAACTTGTCGAAAACTCTTCATTTCAACCAACTCACTTACAAAAGCGAAACAAAACCCATATGTCACAAAATGGTAGCAGCATTTCGAAAGTAACTTGAAATATACAAAACATATAAATCTAATCTTATTCATCTGTAATCACTCTTTAAAACGCCCGCTTTAAAACGCCCGCTTTAAATAACCTAAAAGATAGTGGGTAAACACCAACAATGTTTGGGTAGTTTTTAAAATCATCAGCCTTTACATAGTTTCAAAAAGGACTTTAACAGACTGGAAAGCGTAGGCTAACTGTCATTTCTATCGAAGGAGAAGGAGAAGAGTAGTTTTTTAATACGGTTTTTGCTGCTGTTAATACTGCATACTAACTGTATTTTCATGGATTGTTTTATTTTGAACATTATTTGATTTTAAGAGGGAAAGCCCACGAAAGTCATTCAGAAAGCTTTTGATGAATTCAATTTAAAGACATGCATCACGTTCAGGAAAAAAACATCTAAAGATTCTAACTATTTGCGATATTACAAGGGGAATGGGTACGTAAACTGATGTGAATCTTTTCAGTATATTGTTGATGATAATAGAATTTTCCTGAATTTCGAAATTTTCTGTTCTCTGTGAAACTGAAATGCTCAATGAATAACACTAATGAGAAAGAGACTTACATGTCATATGTCGTTTATAATCGTAACACGCAGAAACTGAGTTATCATTATGGACATGATAGAAATGACTTATTGTGAATTTGTTTGACAAAATACCCGATTTATGCCATGGGTCGCACAAGGTCTGTGTCAATTACTCAGTTGGGCTATAACTGAAATCTCTCAAATTCAGTGGTATTTTTATTGAGATGGTAATTGTAAACTTAAATTGACGATATTTGATCTTTCTTAAATCATTCCGAATTCTTGTTTCAATTATGTGTAGGTGTAATTCTGCTGTTGGAAGATATCCTGGATCTTCAAAACACGATATTTCATTGGACGATGGTTGTCATCACAAAAATATAGCCATTCACGAGGTTCTTATTTTACGAAGTGAAAAGTCTTCATGTGGCAAAATGAAAATCCTGCAAGTACACTGTAATAGAAAATAATGTCGCATTAGAAAATAATGCTGCACCTTGGTTTCAATACATATAATTAAGCCGAAGAATGAAAAATGAAAAAGATATATATTGAACACTCTCTTCTTCGTTGGTAGTTCAATTTTCTTTTCGAATAATTCCATACATCAGAACACTATTGCTACTGTGTTGTCAGATATTTTCGCGTGAAGAAAACTTCGCGGTTTTTTTCAGACTTTTCGAAATTTTTTCATTTTTGCGGAAATTTATTATCGGGGATGAATCAGAATTATATTATACCGAAAATGCAAATGAGTTTTTTGTGCGATTTTATAGTATTTCTCATTTAAAAATCTCACTCTTCTCGAAAATTTATAATGCCTTTTCAGGTATCTTCTAATTATTTTCTTGTAAATGAACCCTTTTATCATTAGAGAAAGTTTATACGGTTTTTTATTTCGCACTTCAAAAATTTCGCAGAATTTATTTAAGCGTTTTTGGCAAAACAAAATCCTTGATAGTAAGTGGAATTTAATTTCGCGGTTTTGTTTCTGCGGTTTTTGGAAAATACCGCGAAACCACGAAATGTTCTTCTTCCGACAAAAGTTTCTGGCAATAGAGCATAGTTGATAGTTTCATACTTAAGGAAATATTGTAACCTAAAAGAACTGAAGATATAAATCAAAAATGCATTAACGAGTATAGAGATAATTTAGAGCAGCTGCTAAAGTGGTTAAAGGTTGTTTCAGCTACTACTGCTACTCAGAGTTATGAACAATTTCGTGGAATGTTTACATACGAACTCATTTCTAAATTGAAAGTTCAGACTAAATTTCAAAAGTTCTTAATTTCATTAAAATTTTTTACCATCTGCAGTAGTGCTCTAGGTAATTCTTCCAAATTAGCGCCGTATTTTCTTTTTCAGACAATGCATGCTTTAGGGTTTTATCATGAACAGTCCAGAGCAGACCGTGATAAACATGTTACCATAAACTGGGGAAAAATAGATCTTTCGAAGAAGGGAAAGCTTATCAATTTCGGTAAAGAAACAGTAGATGTTACCACATATGGATTTAATTACGATTACCGAAGTACAATGCATTATATCAAGTAGGTGTATTCATCAATTTTAACTATTCGATTGCGCACCTTCCAATTCTCTAAGATCCTGTATGATTAAAACTAGCTAGTAGCTAAAGCTAAAATCCCCCGCCTCAAGCTTATCCATTGAATTTATCCATTCTTTTCTTGTTTGAAATGCTTATACAGAATAGGTCCAACAATTTGCAAAATATAAATTTAAAATATAATATTTGGTAGAAGTGAACCAAAATCACTTGAAAAAAGTTATATAGATTGACAACTTCCACAATTGTATGCCTCAACACTATTCAGGTCTATTACAACCAAATGATTAGGTCAAACAGGTCTAAAACTTGAAGGCATATGCCTATTTTTGGCTAAATTAGAAAAAGTGACTGAAAAATTCGAAATAAACATTTTCCACTTCTTCTTTAAGCACTCTTTAAAAAATTGGCACAAATTGGGAGCAAATTGAGAATTCACCAGTTGAAGCTTATCAATAATATTATGAACAAAAAGATGAAACTTTTAATTAACTTAGAGTGCGTTAACATGAAAGCCGTAGTGAACTAAAAATCGAAACAATAGATTTATTAGTTCTAGCTCTCTCTACGAGTGTGTTTTTACATGAGAGCCATACTGAACGGTTTGAGATTTCAATACGGGTAGAAAAATTTTCTATGCACGATGGAATAATTTAGCACATTCTACATTTCTATTTCATTATGTGTCAGCAAAATTTAATTAAATTGCGCATGCTTGTTAACACATTTTATGATAAAACAATGAAATGTGAAAACTTTCACACCTTTCCAAGCCGTATCGAAATTTCAAACCTATTATTTGAGAAATAGGTTTGAAATCATCACGGGTAAAATTTCAGTAGGGCTGTTATCATGTAAACATCACTGAAGGTGTGACCAGGAACAGTACTGAAATAAGAACCCGTATCGAAACTCGTAACTGGAGGCTTGAAATTCCAAACCGGTTTGAGTTCAGTACGGCTCTCATGTAAACGCACTCTTTATCGCAACCATTTTTCAATTTACTATAGCTTATCCACATTTCGAAGCCAGAAAAAAACTTTGCATTGTATTGCACATTATGTTTATACTTCTTTCAGTATGTAGTAGACACAGGGTACATTCAATTCATTTCCAAATTTTAGAAATTTGTCCTTCTTTGGCAGTTCTAGTTATCTACATTTTTTCGATATCTTCAAATGTCAGTGCTCTTTTGAAGACAGTTGATACAGATACCAATGTTCTATCACACCAAGCATTATGCACACATTCTTAAATATAGCGTTTGTCAATATGTGCAAAAAACAACAAAAAACATTCTCTTTATAAAGTTTTGTGTCAGTTCTATAAAACTTTCTTTTGATTGAGATGAGCACGTTTCATGCATTAATTAGAAAATTTTGTGCATGTATTGATTACATATTTCCGCAGTAATTTTGATATTCTTGATGGATGCTGGAAGTTTTTTCATCATAGGATAGTTTAACTTGTTATGAAACCTTCATTTTCTTCTTTCTCGAGCATATTTCCCCAAAACACAATCATTTTTTCTCTAAGAAGTCTTCTAACGATTAACATTAGGTATAAACATGAAAATATTCTTAAAATTCTTCTTTAAAGTTTCTTACGAAGTTCTCTACAACTTCTACAAAACATAACGAAATCGGTTCACGTGTCGCACGTAAATATTTTAAGGACTAGTTAATAAAACTTTTAAAGATTGAAATGGAAATATAAAACGTCCAAAATAACTTCCAAAAGTAGTAAAAGGTTATAAAAGAATAACAATTTGATGAAATTATATTAAAAATACCCTTTTATGCATTATGTTTAGCATGGAGTGCTGGTCTGTCATTATCTACTCGGAATAAACAAATTATCCGAAATGGAAACTCACTTTCCGAAAACGGATTGTCTTAATAAAAAAAAAGGAGAAAATTTGCCAACACTTCGCCTAGGTCGTGAAGCTACAGAGCCCCTTGCGGGGCAATAAAAGATAAGTAGAGAGAAAAGACGTCAGAAACATTGTAAAATATGACAAAAGTCCTCTTAAAAACTCAGTCACTTCTCTCATTTCTATTTAACAATATCACTAATCCTTTAAGTGTTAAGAATATGTTGGTGTTACTCCTCCGCGGCAATAAACAGACACTAACAGATACAGTACACTACCGATAACTCGAACCTCCAGGGAACCGAGAAAATAGTTCGAGTTATCAAATGTTCGAGTTATCGGGGCATTCGATAACTCGAACTTTTGCAGAAAAAAGGAAATAGTTCAAGTTATTAAAAGTTTTTTTTTTCTTTTCTATTCTAACAAGAAAGGTATACAGTACATAATTATACATCACTGAAAAAAAGTTCTAATGTCACTCTGTTTCATTGTAGCGGTAACGTCTCTGTCAATTGAAATTGAGAGTGCATTGAGCTTTTGTTGAATATCTTCACCGCATAGACTGAAGGGCATGTAGTCATGCAGCACTTGCAATGCCTCCCGAATATCACTAACTTTTGGGCAAACTGATTAAACCTTGGCGATGGCGAGGGTTTACAACTTCCGTGCATTTTACAATTTACAGGAGAAAAAACGTTTTTGTCAATTTTGGAAGAACAATTTATATTATTGAAAGAAAAGTAGTTAATTTTTTTCTGAGATTGTTTTCATTTTTCCTCTGAAGTTCGAGTTATCGGGTCCAGGGGACAGGAAAAATGGTTCGACTTAACGAATGTTCGAGTTATCGGGGGTTCGAGTTATCAAGTGATATTTGTGAGAAAGTATTAGTGAAGGTTCAACAGGAATTCAAAAACAGTTCAAGTTACTGGAAGTTCGAGTTATCGGAGGTTCGAGTTATCAGGAGTGTACATGAAAACACTTTTCAAGAAAAGTATGTGATAATCCCTTCTAATGACCTATTGTAATAATGAACTGTATAAAAAATTGAAGTTGGAATATAATTTTTGTTGCAAAATTTGATACTTCATCTCGCACCGATACAAAAGATATTTTGAGATACAGATAGGATTTTGAATTTAGAATTGATTTCAACAATCAATATTTTCCTTCACGGTAATGTCAGACATAAACAAGTGCCGTAGTCGTATAGTGATCGTGCTAGGTTATGACAGATGAACAATGATGTCGAACACAGACGGATTTGAAGTCTATTTTGCTAGGACAGCCTCTTCAGTTCCTTAAACTACTGTTCAATGATGGATTTACTTTATGTCAATAAAAATATTTGCCAAATTTTAGTTTCATTATTAAAATATGTTTTAATTCATTTTGACAAAAACTTTTTAGCTGATTACCAACATTAGCTATTAGCTATAGGTATTACAATCTGTGTAATTTCATTATGTTTAAATGAATTTATGATTAATTGAGATGTCACTCAAATTTAAATTATACCTTTCGGCTCTAGTTGTTTATTAATCCATAAATCACAGAAAACATCAAGTTGTACGTAAATGGACAAACCCAATGTCATCAATCATCAATCGTTAATTGATCAAGGGTTCACAAAATTTATACAATGTCAGTATCCAAAAGCGGCTTTCATCATCAGTTGATTGAATAACATTGCCAACATTGTCTCTTTTCGGTTCAACAGCTTTTTTTCTCTGCAGGACTGCGTTTGGAAAAAAGAATTACTGGGGATTTAATGAGGAGACTATCACGCCTGCCATAACTACTGAGCTTGGTCAGTGTAAATCCTGTGGCTTGTCAAGGATTGACGCTTTGCAATTAAATGCCAGATACTGTAACGAAACGAAAAAGACGGTTAGCAAAACAAATTTGACAAAAGAGGTCAAGCGATGGATGGCGATATACCACGGTGATAGCAACGACGATTTCCGTCACACGTTATTAGAGCATTTGAGTTTGATGTATCCCCACTATTACTTCACCGTCAGTTCTTATGAGGTCGTTAGAGGGTTCGATGAACATAAGATTATTGCCGACCATTGCTTGTGGGTTTGGAATTATTACAACAGAAATTTAGTTGTCTGTTACACGAGAAAGGATTGGAAGAAATATCTTTCAGATTCGAAAGTTAAGGAAATTATGAAGAAAATTGTGGATGAGGTCAAGGAACGGGTGAGTATTAGAAGGTCAATGTTTATGTGCTGCATATTCTTCACATTATTCATGGATGTGTTATTACACAACAAACAAACCTTTCTGCACCATTCCCTGGCATGGTCAGATATATTTTATAAAAAAACGTAATCATTTATTTGTTTTTAAAATTTCCCTAATCCCATGTGACCATTGAAATAAATATATGATTAAATGTATTTTATGGCTAGTATGAGTATACTATTAGTTTTGTATAATAAATTCATTCAAGATTACTGTTCCCAAATTCTTCTGTAAACTTAATTTAGGGTTGCAACGCGGAAACGATCGCTAATGCAGCTAATTCGTATGTGAAAAAGAATGGCCACACCCGAGCAGGTGTACACGTTGTGATTCATGGTCACGGTCTCCGAACAACTTGGACGGGTCGCTCCGGATTTGAAAACTTCAATTGCAATGTCGATCAAGAAGCAAGTTTGGTAATTACTTTTGGCAGTACATAAAACTGTTGAATCGTCTAAACTGCCGTTAGAGTACGCATAATAAATAACTGTGAACCTTAACATAAATGAAAAATCAATGTAATTTCAAGGTTATTTTGTTTCGATTATGAAGGAACAAAAATTGATAGTGTAATACAAAGTGAAAAAACAACAATAATTTATATTGAATTTTGTCTATAAGCACCAAAACACTTTAAATTGATTTGTGACCGTCCAGGGGATTTTGATAACAAACGATAAAAGGTTACATAGTTATAAAACTATATTCTTTTTTGTAACAACGTTACTTTATAACGCTATATCGTTATGCATAACGATAACGTTGTTATAAAGTAACGTTACTGTAAAGGGTAACGATAACGATACAACGTTTCAACATAACGATACAACGTTACTTTCATATAAACTAAATAGAAGACTTTTCCATTTCCGAAGTAAACAATTAATACGTACTCCGGTAAATTTGACAATGGGTTGTTTTTCAAAAATTGCCTGTACAGTTCTAACTCTTTTCTCTGGTAGCTGTTAGAATTTTTTTATTTACAATCCCATCAAACAAAACAAAACCGGAACTAAATTCAGAATACCATTTTTGTTTTACTTCAATATAAGAAAATTTTGATTACACAATGGCGATTCAAACGTGTACCCATGTTGTAGAGCTTGAAAAACTGATAAAAAACGTACGGGATCGTTTCGCTACGATCAACTGTTAGAGAGATATTACAAATCAAAGATTTTAATGATGTCATAGCCGCTCCAACCAAAATTATTTAGGCTCAAAACTTTCGTCACCCCATCTTCTGTATCGTTCACCCTGAAAAACGTCAGTTATCCATATTTGTTCTCGAGATATTTCCCCAAAAACGTCGCGTTCGATGTAGGGATGCAATACCTAATTTTCTCAAAGAAATGAATGTCTCAGAAAGAAAGATCATTTATAAAAACACTGCCGATCGCTTGTGTATCTTCCTCTTCTTTTTTTTTTTTTAATATATATCATTGTGTCTTTCAGAAAGTATACACAAAGCCAAATAGTTACAAAACAGAGTATATATAATTACAAATTCCAAGTTGATGCATCACACTTTGAATTGAGTTCTATCTTAAAGAGGCATTGGCCGGCTTAAATGTAAATATTATTCTCACGTGATCAAAACAATCAAAATCAAAACAAATATGGCGCGAAGATTGCGATCGCTTTGAACATCGTTTACTGAAGCGTGAAGTGAGAAAATAAAATAATAGAAACACATGGCTTTTAATAATAGAAATTCACCTGACACATGTATCTTGTGACATATGATTCAATGTGAAGACAGAAATAATATTTTACACAAGCATTGAACTTCGATTTTTAAAATTCTGTTCCTATAAGAATGCAGCAGTGTGGGGACGGGAAGAGACAAGATAACAACAACAGTTCAATTTGCCAAATAATGTTTTATCTCAGATTGAATCAGTGTTCTTCTTTCTTCATGATGCACACAATGAAACCAGCCATGACCATATTGGAAATCATATAGTTGAATGAATCGAAAAGAAAAATACAAGAAATACAAGAAAAGAAAAATGTTTATAAACTAAATCATGCATGGAGCCATCATAAGGATATGATCATTCTTTCATATCCAGTAAGCAACCAAATGCCCAAAAAATTTTTAAAAAATTTCAAACGTTTAAAAGAAAAACACAAGTTATTTTCAATGATTATTAAGATGCAATGTATAAACACGAAAAATTCAGGCAGAAATTATAGATATTTCATTCTGACAAAACCAAGATTGTGTTCTTATTTTAATAAGTTTTGGAAACAGTAAAAAAGTAAGTTAATGAAAAACAAGATTCGCATTAATGCGACTATATATTTCCCCAACGTTGCGAAAATTTTGAATCAGTTGAGCACATCAATTACCCTATGTATCACTTCCCCAAACGAATACGGCGTTATAAACTTGAAAAAGCAGATGTATATTGATGAGTGAGAGCATGTTACTGTTGTTTATAAATAACTTCGAAGCGCACGAAATATTTTGCATCTATTTTCCGGAAATGCACCAGCAAGAATTCCGTTTTAGGAAACACATTACAAGGGAAATACACTTTCACGAATTTCGTATCCATACTATCCGTTTTATTGCTAATAAAAAAATCTCGATAGCCAGATTAACAAGAATACTGTAGTTATCTTATCTCATTGATAACTCGGTGTGTTCGCACAACTAAATTTCTAAGAAAGCCAGACATCATAATCTAAATTTGACCCGTTTCGAACAATCAGACCGAGGGCGTTTATTGGTGTTAGGAGATTTAGGCGGCAGACTTTAAGGCGGGAAAAAATCAAATACACATTGGATGGTAAAGAAGATATATACAAAATATACATACAAGTATATCATCATACAAGGAAAGTCACATAATTTTAGACAAATTCTTGTTGTGACACATACAATATATACAAGGAAAGTCACATAATTTTAGACAAATCCTTGTCGTATAATATACATAGCTATAGTGAAAAACAACAACAATCAAATTAATAGTTGTCCATAGGCAGTCATTGTAGCGTTTCATTCTGATTTCGTTATTCACGGATACAGCAAGAAATGATTTACCAAATCCAGATATACATGCGGCATGTCATTATTGTAATGTTATACAAAATATAATTTTCTTGGAGACTTTGAGGCTTGGAAATCTTAGCGATATGTTCCATTCTGCCACCACTTTTGAAACTTTTCAACCTGAAAAATAACCAGAAATCAAATTTAAAGTCGTGAACCTTTTTTTCGATATAACAAAAAAAGTAAAACACAGTTCTTACCTTCATTTGTGACATCCAAAAGTTATAGCAAATAGTGTATGTCACATATACAAATTCATTTTGATAATGGACGATCATTTCATGTACATCATCGCCAATTCATAATCAACATTGATGAACCGTAATAACAACATCTTGTTGTTGTTATCTGAATTCCAGAAATTATAATATCTCGAAATATCACAAACTTGAGTTAATTAGCTCTTTGCGGAAATTGTAAAAACAGATACCAAAGATGGTGTTGATAAGACAACGAGGTTTTGATGACTTCGTATAGCAACAGCAACAACATTGTTGTTAGAATGTTAATTGTTAACAAAAATGTCCAAAAGATCATAATTATAACGTATATCGTACATGTGCATAGTCATCTGGATAATGGATATTCATTTCATGTACAGCATCACCAATTCGCATTCAACATCAAGGAATTATCATCATCAAATGAAAATTTTAAAAAAACCATTACAACAATCTGGAATAAATTAACAAGTAAATTAACAAATATAGACTAACAATGGACTTTAAAAAAAAACAGTGATATAGAAGTGATATTTTTATCTGTAAAAACGAAGAATTGATTTCAACAGTGGAAAAAATCAAAAATTAAAACAAATCACACACACACTCACACACTCACACCATAAGTACAGACTGAATATCAGTGTGTATCCAAGCAGCTTCTGCATGCCAGTCCTATAATCAAGCAGATCACTCATGCCAGATCAGTGCCAATACTCAGAGCATGGATGATGGATGGATGGTAGGATGGATGATAAACCCAAAATCTTACAGTACAGAAAAAGAAACAGAACACATTCAAATGCTGTCATCACGAGTGCAAATTGTAGATAGAAAAAAAAATTATTGTTCTGAAGTCAAAGACATGTTAAGTTTCTTTCAAGCTGTACTGTTTGACTACATTCACTCTGCTCTTAGACAAACTTTAGGCTATTAAGATGTTAAATCATAATATTCTTTTTATCAGATTGGTTGTACTTCTTTTGTCAAAGCAAAGCATATTTCAAAATTTAAATGATCACAGGCACAGTATAACTATTTTACTTAAAATTCTCTATAATCCATGTAAATAAAATAAAACTATAAAAAGGAACGTCTCAAATGAATGTTAATTCAACTGAACTGATTTCTTAAATATAGATAGATAAACGATTTCAATAAAAAGGATATCAATATTATCAATAAAACTTAACAGTTTGTCTGCCAGTTTAAAACCATTGAAAAATCACTTAAAGCTTTTATAGAAATTCTGCGAGGTAGTTAAGCTAAGTTTAGCTTATGTTTTGTTCATTCAAACACTTTCCTAGTACTTCTCAATGAAAGGTGTCTCAAATTGCCAGACAAACTCAACCAGTACCCCAAAAGCCACCCCTTTCCCATCCCACCATCCATGCTCCTTTCTAAAAATTTTTAACAGACTAACTGTCATCCAAAACTTTCAGTCTCACTATTACAGCATCATGATCAGAGATGTTCAGACAAACTTTTAAACTTTTAACTGAAAAGTCATTCAACGTAGAATTTCTAATGTAAACATGATCAATCAAGCCACCATCAACATGTGTTGCATGTTGTATGATTTGTGTAAAACCATGCAAAGTGTTTTGCAATTCTGTATTATGTCTACTGTCTTTCAAAAGGTTTATATTGAAATCTCCCATCACCATATCAATTTGATCATTTTGACATAATATTGTTGTCAATTTATTCATGAAAATATTAAAACTTGCTTGATGACTTCGGTATAACAATAAAATAGTAAGCCACTGGTCATTAAAAGTCATCTTTCTTGCTTGAAAAATGGTAAAGCCTGGCCAATGTTTAACATTCATAACATTCACACTAGCACTGTGTGCTACAAGTAAACTTTTGTACTTATCTACGTTGTTATTTAAAATGAGAGAAAAAGAACTTGTGTTTTTTTGAATATCATTTATATCTGACGTATCTGTGAGCTGCGTTTCTGTCAAAAGCAAAAGGTCTGCATTCACAAGTTCTTGGTAGTACTTTATGGATGAGGCATGCTTTTTCAGTGATCTTATATTTAGGAGAGCAATCTGAAAGCTAAAGTCTGTGGTTACAAACGATTCATTAGATTTCAATAAATTTTCTGTTTTTCTCAATCGCTGATATTCAGCATGAGACTTTTCATTTGCTTGAATAGCAGCAGGCGAGTAATTTCCTGTTAGAAACAGACCATTGAGGGAGGTTGCACGGCTGAATGCCACATACATTTGACCAGGATGAAAGTTTCTTTGTCTGTTCAATTGAAAACTAACAACAATCTTATCAAGGGATAAACCCTGCACTTTATGTACAGTACAAGCATAAGATAACAGTAAGGGAAACTGTGTTCTCGTAACAGTCGCTGATGTTTTCTTTTTGGACAAACTGAATTTGGTTTCAGTTCTTTCAATTGCAACATAATTATTTCCTTGTGCAAAGGTATTTTTTCTCTTCATTCCTGCATCTTTGTCATCAAAAAGTACAAATATGGAGTCACATTTCCCACGGACAAAAGACAGGTGTCTAACAGTATCAATTTGACCATTAATAAGTCTGTCATCAATATCATTATTTGCTGTCAGCATTACTCGAGCTCCAATTTTTAAGGAGAGATTGTACACTAAACCTCCAGTTTCATTAGCATTTTTTCCTCTGATTTTATCAATAACAGCTTCAGAGAGTCCCTCAGGATAATCATCAATTGCAACTACATTAATTGCTGGGTTATTTAGTGAAGCAAGCATTTTCTGACTATGCATATTAACTAAAGAGTTTTCTGCGAAAATGTGTAAAGCATCCCACGGATAGTCTACGTTGTCTACTGAAATAAATCTAGATTTAATTAGCATTTCATCAGCAAAACTTAATGAGCCAACACGAATGTTATTCAGCAAATCTATAAATCACCTTTCTGTCTCATTACTTCATCAAGTTCAGCAAGTTTAAAATTACGCCATAATTTTAAAAGGCCAATAATAAATCCATCTGTTGAATAGACTGGTTTAGCTAGTACAGGCGGTAACTGATATAGATCACCACTAACAATTATCGTTTTATTCGCAAATGGTATACGGTCAGACATACCAAATATTTCACAGAGTCGCTGATGAACCTGTAACAGTAATTTAGAACTCACCATTGATATTTCATCAATGAAAATAACACTTACTTCTTCAAGTTTTAATCTCAAGTTTGTTCTTTGTCTATCACTTAATGGTATGAAATTACCACATGGAATGCCTAGTCCTGTATGAATAGTGGTTCCATCAATGTTGATTGCTGCAACACCTGTCGGTGCTAATAACATAATTTTTGCTTTAGAAATGTCACCATTTCTAGATAACAATTTGTTAAGAACATTATACAAGCATTTAACTAGGTAACTCTTGCCGCAACCACCCGAGGCTGTTAAAAAGATTTGTAAGGGTTGCAAAACTTCTGGTTGTTCAGACCTTTTGTTTTTAACAAATTTTTTCCCCCATGTGTATATCACATCAAAAATTTCACGTTGCTTTCTATTCAAAGATTGGATAGTTTTGTTTAATTCATCATCTGAGATAACTGTTGATTGAAATGATGCTGGTGGCAAATCATTTGGAACCGGTTGGTCATTATCCAATTCATCTTCATTAATATCTAACATGTCATTTACCAGCTCTACAACTTCATCATTTTTCCTGCTGTGCATGAGAATCTTGGTTTAGAATCATATCATCCCTATATGTTCTTAATGCAACATCTACCAGTTCAGAGTTTGGTTCAAATAGCTCTTTATTCCTATACAATCTCCAGAACCTCCGGCTCTGCTGGTTTATCAACATAAGTATCATTAGACTTAAGGTCACTTTCTTCATCCCTAAAGGGATAGAACAACATTAAAATATGATGTGCATATTTTTCTGGATATCTATGCTTGTTAGGTGTATAATAACGCAAGACCTTTTTAACCTTTCTATATTTCAAACATTCTTTCGAGGACATTCAAGGTATCACTTTAGGAAGATCTGTCTGATCATGATTTTCCTCAACAACTGCATCACTCAAAATTATTGGCTGATTATCATTTTGCATCTCTGAATAGTCTTTGTTGCAATCAAGCCGGTAATATGCAGAAAATTGTGCAAAGCACAATGAATCAACAACTAGGAATTTTCCACCCGAGAAAGTTTTATTTGGCCTATCTACATATCTGTCGAGCATATTTCTTTTAAAAACATCTTGACTATCTTCAGGAAGTTCATTCAGTTCCTCTTCACTTTTAAACATCCGAAAGCGGTCATTTGGCAAATTAGTATTTATAAACGAGACTTGTGGGAAACCTTTTCGCAACCATAATTCAGGCATTAGTTGATAAACAGCTTCCTGGACAGAACACTCTCTGTTATCGCTATACGCTTTTGCTAATTTACACATAGTATCATACTTAGGGGACTCCATTTCACTGCATTGCTTTAGTACTTCTTTCATTGCATTCGAACAGGAATTTTCACTTTTTGAAAAATATGCACACATGTAATAAATAGCTTTATAGTGATTAAATACTGGTTGTAAATCAATATTGGCTTCCCATGCAAGCAACCCTTCATCAAAATAGTTGTTCACAAAGCATGAATCTGTGCTTCGCTTCAAATGTATTTGAAAGTCATTTTGATCAGTAGATATGGACAAGGCACTTTCATAATCTTCTAATGAAATATCTAAGGAACCAAGTGTCTCACTAATAGAGAAAACATTCTCAAAATTTGGCTTTTCTGGGTTTAAGAAATTCTTTTTCTTTGGGTTTAATTCAGTGTCAATATGCTGCTTTACTTTTTGCAAAATAACATTTTTGCTTCAAAAGAATTTCACTTTTTTCAGCAGGTGACAGATTCTTCTGGAAGTGGCTTAGCAATTATTGTTCTTTGTGTAAAAAAATGGCCATATCCAAATCGGCATTCCTTATAATTATACTTCTTACAGGTTTTTGAGTGGTGGTGTACTTGATATCTTTGTACAAGATCTTTTAGTTTTGATGGTTCACTCGGTATGTTGGCTGAAATAACTGAATCAACAAATTCAGTATATTCGTCTATAGTATCAACAGATAAACATGGCATATTTTCGCACCACAGCAAACAATGTACATGAGGAGAGCCCCTGGTTTGAAATTCAACCCTGATGGCATAATATAAAACTCTTCCAATTGGTCCTTTAATAACAATCTCTTTAAAAAAAATTTTCAACACGGAATTGGAAATGTCTAGCTAGCAACACAGGATTGCTATTTAGCAATTCACATCTTTCAAAGTATGACATCTCTGCGATTTCACTGGCAGATATTTCAGAACCATTTAATTTTGAAATTATTACAACTAATTCATCCCACCGCAATTCAGCACATGATAAAGTTAAGAAAAATGATGGCAATCCTAGTTGTTTAACCATGGCTAAAACATCTGAAAGCATATTTTTCCAATATGCTGGAGAGCCTTTAACTGAGTTCATAAAGCTATATATGCTTCATCATTTACTACAAAAGACTTGACAGTATCTTTAAAACTTTGACTAAACATTCCTGCAGTAACATTGTGACCTGATACTTTCCTCATTGCAACATTCATTTGGTTTCGCAGATTAATTTGCTGAGACACAAAATTTGCAAAAAAATATATAACCTGCATCTGACGCAAATCTTTGGGTATAATTCAATAACCGTTGATTGAAATACTTAGTATGAGATAATTTAATTTCTCGAATAGCAGTGTAACCAAATTTCCCTGATGGAAATAAATCTGGGAAAGCAAGTTCTTCAACAAATTCATCTTTTAAAATATTTACAGGTGCCTTTCCTTGGCCTGGTGCAATTATGATGTTTTCATCATCAGCTACAACATGTGGGCATTTAGATATCAATGTAGTTTCTACACAGTTTAGTCGGTGTTCATCCAAGGGGTCATTATCTTCAAAATCATCAACTTCACATTTGCACTTAATCAATAGAACATCTTTATCATCAACAAAATTGATGGTGGGATAATCCTCAGACTTATTTTGTATAATATTAAAATCTACATCATCATCTTCATCATTGATATATTTTACTTCAAAAACATCATCTCTGGCTGTAATGACATCCTGTATGTCAACATCTTTGTATAGATGATTAGCAGCCTTTAAATATTGTAAAAGGGAAAGCACCAATTCAGGCCTAACTGATTCTGCAATAACATGAGAATTATAGCATAATTTCCTTTTCAATTTCATAAAGATGACACCACTATCATTAATATTCCTAGGCAAAGTATTACAAACAATGTCTGTTTCAATAGGGATATTACAAACAGTTCCCTTAATTTTAGGAAATTGACCCTTTGGCATAATTCGAACCTTTGCAAATAATATTCGTTGGGAAATTATGATGCGTTCAAGTTTATTCAAATCCTGAAAATGCCTTGGTAAATCAAACAATTCTAGTTTATTGCTAACACTTTGGCAAGGTATTTCTTTCCTACACAATTTCTTATCACATGTTTTACATATATATAGTGAATCTACGACATCAAAGGTTATTGCTGGACTACATTTAGGATCAAAACCCTTTTTTGTATACTTTTCTTCACAATAGATTTTAACAGATCTTTTGTAAAGGCACCGATTACATGACACACATACGTAATATGGTCCTTCAACAATGGAGTCTTTGAATTTTTTGACTCTTGAATATGGATCTAAACCACTCATCCTGTGTTCTTTCTTAAGTCTTTTAATTGCACTTGAATTATTTTGATACTGTTGTTTTCTTTTTGCTTTTACTTTTTCTGAATTTCTTTCATAATGGCTTTTCCTGTTTTCCTTTATTGTCTTACAATTTCTTTCATAATGGCGTTTCTTGTTTTCCTTTATTGTCTTACAATTTCTTTCATAATGGCTTTTCCTGCTTACTTTTATTATCTTTGAATGTTCCCCATAATATTCTTGTCTTTTTTCTTTTATTATTTCAGAATTTCTTTGATAATAGTCCTGCTTGACCTTTCTTTCCTTCTTTTCATATAATATTGATCTCTTAAACTTACTAAAGTATTTATCAAGTGCTTTTTTCTCTGCAACACTTAGAGGCGTAATTTTCACATAAACAATTTGAAAATATATTGAGTAACCGTAAGTTGAAAAAATGTATTGCTTAGCACACTCAACAGATAAAAACCTCATTAATATAGATGTTCCCTCAGCTTCTGGAAGTCCTTGGCTATTTCTACTGTGTGAATCAAATAAATAAATATTTCTATTGACATCTTTTAATATTGCAATACAGTAACCCTCAATAAAAAGTATGACACCTGATATATCATTACTGTAAAAAAGATCCTCATTTAAAAATGTAAATGCATCATTAGTGTTTCCATCAGTAATAGCATTAGCATACCCATCAGTAATGCAAACAAAATTTGCATGTAAAATAATACTACTATATTCAATTTCAATTTCTGAAGGTAACTCGTCAACATACAAGGTTCTAGATATTTGAGTTTTCTCATACAGCCCATTACCCTGATTCAAAACAAAATCTAAGTCAACATCCTTCCATATCGATATTTTTCTTACGCAAGTCCAAGTTATAGACATTAGTGACATGCATGAACATTGCTTGCCAGCAGAGCCTCCAAATTTTGAATCACCTTGGTGGAAATTGCGAAAAATTATTTTGGTATAGTTTGATTCTGCCATTTCGTTTGTCGGTTAAGTCACTTAATTCTTTCAATCTAGTGTGTCTGCTTTAAACAAGCGTTAAATCAACTGCGCTATTTGCTGCAGGAATGTTGTAATCACGCACTTTGCGTGGAAAGTTTTTTATCAACCGCTCTATGCAGGTAGTAGTAAATCAATTTGCCTGGTACTTTCGTTGGTCTAACACAGAAATGCTCACCGACTGAACTAGTGGCAAGTGTCATACGACTACACCAGTACACAAATGGCGCAATCCAATGTGTAAGGGGTTGTTGGCAGAGCACTGTTCATGCACACCAATCTAACAAGTGGCAAGTGTCTTAAACAACACACCAGAACACAAATATAAAATAATAATATTAAACGAATAATAAAAGTATTGGGAAGACTAACAATAAAATTCAAAGTCCTCCGATTGATTTGGATTTCTAACAGCAATCCACTCTCACTGCTGCACGCTAAACTTCAACAGGAGAGAGAAACGGTGAGGGCCTCGCTATCATATTAAACGCTTTCACTAGCCTGTATTATTCAAACCTCAAATGCGCGGCTATAAAAGTGAACGAAAAGAAGGAGAAGAAGGAAATTCCGGTTTTAACATATATTTCGCCCTATGGGGAAATATATAATAAGAAGAGACAAACAAATTTGAAAACAAATTGTTTCCACATACAGCGTCAAATGTTTGAACTTATTTCTTTTTCTCCCTTGACAATGCCTTGCCTTATACAAGGCCCATGTTGAAAAGGCTTCTCTTTTTAAACTTTTACAAAATCTATTTTCAAGAAAAACAAAAGATAACCAAAAGGCTTGGAAAATAGCAAAGCTTAGAGTTAATAAACTATATATTTTTGAAATCTGCAGAAAATTTACTACAAGTTAAGCCACAAATGAAAAAAATAAATTTTTTAACGAAAATCCAATTTTTTTTACCCTTGTACCACCTTAAGCTATGATAGAAGTCATGGTTTTCTACCATTAATAAATTTAGGGAAAAAAGGTTTTTCCAGCTACGGTGTGCAAATACGTAAAGTAGACACAAAAGTTGTATAGCATTCACTTGAAGTCATGCCAGTAATTAAAAAATCTTAATCCCTAGGAAATGTTTTTCTGTGATTGTCAAAAAGCAAATGGATTTTCTTTTACATTTTGAAAAATGAAAATAACAGACATCACAAAAATGAAGATAAAAATTGCAACAAAATGTTAGATTTTTGCTTCAAAAAATCCATTACGTGAATGTCGAAACAAGAGTGTGGTAGATATATCCAAGTATATCCTTATAATGACAGATTTTCCCATTGATATGTTAATACATAGATGTTCCGAGAAGAGGTCAGTAATGTTTCATATTAATATTTTGTCTCTAATAGCAATCAACAACTCTAAAACAAGACCTTGAAAAAATAATTCTATCATCAACGAAAATTTTCCATCTTCTTGCTCGAAGTTTATTTTCTTCTCCTCGATAAGTCTGTTTTTTAATGAGAAAATCCGTATGAGTATTTGAGTAATCGAGAGTAACTCAAACTCTATTGTTTTAAGCCGGCCAATGCCTCCTTAAAGAGTCAAATCCTTTGTCTTCGATTCGTTGATCGACAATTCAATGTCGATTTTGCTGCTATGGTTTGACTTGAAATATGGCGATCTGGAGCCCCGCAGGCACAAAACACATGCACGAATCAGGTGAAAATTAATTCGTAATCTGAGCCAATTCATAATCACGCTATAGCTTACATTTCATTTTTCGGCAATTTGCTCGGCAATTCGTTTGAATAAAACGCCACATTCTTTGTTCATGCCTCCGAAACAAGTGAACACCAATGGCGTGAATGAGGCTTGATCGACTGATGTATTACGTTTATTGTATGATCTTTTCTTTTCTTGCTCGTTGGCTCTGTGTGCAGCAGATAGCGTGGTTTTCTGGTAAGACTTGGCAGTGGAATTGAAGACCCTTACGTCAAAGAAAGCCATCTGACCTTCAACCCAAACTCCTCTTGCTGCTACATCCACACGAGCTTCTTCGGATTTGATCGTACTAGCGGGAAGCGTTTCTCCCGTTAGAGGTGTCAAGGTTGGTTCTAAGTGTACGTCGTGGTAACACTCAGATAATAGTTCGGCAGTGAAATTTCGAAGTTTGTTGTGTCGGATTACGATAAATCCACCTTTGGGACAAGAAAGTGCATGATCGATAGTAAATGGTTTATCACATACACAACGCGATGGTAGATTCTTCAATGGAATGCCGTTAGGGTTGCAATGCAACGATTCCTCGTGATAGATTAAAAAAACTGACGTCACGCCAACGCTACTGTAATAGATTTTTGTGTGATCTTACGTGACGAATCCTTATTCAAAATCACCGTTCCTGAATTTTAATGCAGAAGGAAAAGGTTTCGTTTCACCTTTTTTAATTGGGTATGTAAGCCTATTGACGTGTACTTTACGTGAATGTATAAAGTGATAACGTCGTATAGTATCGATGGAGACTTCTCTGTAAGGGTTTTTGATGGTGATGAGAAGTTCTTGAAATAAGGGTCAGTGATTTCTTCTGGTCATATATACCTTAGTGCGTTCAACTATACTAAGTGTTTCGTCATGATAAGCTCTTATATTCAAAGATATCTAGTTTCCTGCCATGTCTGGAATGTTTAAGTACATGGCTAGATGTAAAGGTGACATTCAAGTCATTGATGATCACATAGTCTACTTCAAACTAAAAAAGTTATCTACGTTGACTGCCTAGCAATAGTAGAAGAATGACTAGTTTGTACGTCAACAGGTTATCATTTAAGTTGATATTATCAGAATTATTCCTGAAAAAGTCAAAAACTATTTTCACATTCCATACAAAACATAATTTTTGTTTAGGTGGTCTCAGATTAAACAATTCTTTAAAGTATTTGTTCGTAAGAGGATGTTATGAGAAGTATTTAATATATATTTTATATCAATATACTTGTCGACAGAATTTTTAACTGATCTGATGTTGTTTTTCTGAGGGTGCATGAGGAAGAACAGGTAGGTGTGGCTGTAGTGAAAAAACAAGCATCTGTAAAGTCATGTGTTGATGGAATCTTCGAAATCATTGATAGAGGAGTTGTTATCCTTTCTTGTTTTTAATAAGTGATCCACAGATTGCAAAACACAACTGGCAGATAATAAGATTTTCTATTCTTTGTGATTTGACATCAAAGCTTCTTTGTTTTGCTGACAATTCTTGGGACCAAATCTCCAAATTAACAGAACTGGTCTCGAGTTTGCAGTTTTCAGGAATTGCATGCAGTTTAGATTTATCAGCAACCTTCTCAATGAATAGTGGGTTTCCTGAAATTGTTTTAAACACATGAGCTATGTTAGGAGCAATAGGAGAACCAAGATTTTTGTCCTCTACAAATTCTGCAACTTGGTCAATAAGATTTACAGACTCGTTGCAAAGCGTGTGTGTTTTAAAGATTTTGCATGATTAGGAGGTTTAGTCACTATATATGAGCGTTGAACTTTCCATTTAGTTGAGGCAGCTTACCTCTCTGGTGTGGTAGGTACAAGACCAGTGTATGGAAAGGTCATTACCTTCTTCCACTGAGTGTTGTGATTTGTGAATTGTTTGTTGGTGAATCACATTAGTAAAGCTATCAATGTTTTGTAATAACTGTTGTAACAGTTATTGTGAAGCCTTGTTCGAAGTCAACCGGTACTAACTGTAACGGTTCTAGTAAGGACTGCTGTTGCTGCTGTTCCAAAGCAGAATTGCTTTCAACAACAGTATCAGCAGTGTCTCCATCATTTCTTTGAAGTAATAAAATTTCATCTTCATTAATAAAAAGAGACAGTTAAGAAAATAAAAGAAGATATGAGAAAATGAACTTATCCTTTCAGAACAAATAGTAACTTCCCCAGAAGACCTCTGCACGCACTGATTAGTAAACTCACGGAAGAAACGAAAAAGAACAAATAATAATATCCGCAGTATGTCTGACCATCTGATCATCTGAAGGAACAACCAATAGCTATAAAGCATACAAGCATTGTTTTATCACCCGATAGCAGCTGATCTTTCATCTGCAATTTATTTCTCCGTCTGTAGCACAATGAATTAGTTTGGCATATATGATGTCAGGAAAGCAAACTTTTGATGATGACTAAAGTACGTTTCAAATGAACTTGCACAGTTTTTATAAATGCTTGGAAAATGTGAAGGTTATGAGATATTTCATTCTTATCAACTTCTTGAGTTCACAAAACGTCTATTCGATTATATTTATCTCTGAATCTCGAAGGAAGGACAGAGCAGACATATAAATTTTTCGATTTTGTGCAACGCACGAGCGAAACCAAAGTATAACTTTTTCAATGGCAGGAAAATCAATAAGAATTCTTTTCATCATTGACGCTGTATAACTGGTTATGCCATTTCCTCCTCTTCCAGCATCGCCGTTATGACAATTGTTTAATGAACAATATGTCCCATCAAGTGGTGTTGTGATAGATAGTATAGTTTTCTGTTGTATTAGAAGTTTCTACATTAGGAAACGAGGCGAGGTAATAACATTTTCTAAGTCAATACAAACAACAGTTGCCTTTTCATCTTTAGCTTGCCCTGCTGTCATTTTCAGATGTAACGTGGCTGTTGTATTTTATAGTCACCTTAAGACTTTTAAGGAAAATTTGCAGTTTTTTTAAATTGCAAATTAAGATTTTGGAGTGCACGAGTAACCCCCAAGTGATATACACAGAAACAACATAAAGTAAAACAAGATGCCCTTACGGGCAGAAAGATTTCTGCAAAATCAGTTGAAAAATTAAAATATGAAAAATGAAATACTACAATAGCATTCTTGAAACTTGAATGATTTTGAATCATTGAATGGTTGAATAATTTCTACAATATTCCTAATTACATGCTTCCAGGACATTTTGAAGGCATAATTGACACAATGAGAAACTTTATTATAATGTATATATATACTGCCAATAAACTGAACAACATTTGTTGATAGAAAATAATATAAAAGATACATGGATCCTATCAGATATCTTAATGAGTATGATCATAAACTCAAAACATTTTTCAAAGAACATATAAATTTTGGTCATGCAAAATACATTTATATCGACTAAAATCAACATACATAATATAGTTAACTCATATCAGAAATTTTTGTTTTAGTTTGATTAACAATATGGCATGCACTTATATTCTTCATCTAAGTTGAAATTCATGATCAGTTTAAAAAAAATCTTTAGGAAATTTAAGAAAGGTTGAATGATTTTTACAACATAACATTACATTTCTGATTACATTCATATGCACCCAAAGGCATTGCAAAACTGTAATTGACACTACGCGAAACTTCATTGCATATACGTATACACCACCGATAAACTTAATTGCATCTGAATGACATAAAACATCCCTTCTTTTGGTGGGAGTACAAAATCAGCTTATGTTTATATTGATATTTTCAGATGTCACACAGTGACTATACGTACGTAAATCATAAACTTTAAACATTTGATATGTACTATCAATCTCTTTAATTACAAATGTAATTCCCAATATTGCAAACACAAAAACCAAACAAAGATTTTGATCATTTAAAAAATAAACCTATGCATCCTCTAAACTTCTAAGTCACCACACACACACACACATATTTATATACTGAAAGGAAAATTTTGGGTTGTTACATGATTTGCTGTGTATTGAGTTTACAGGCAATTGGAAGATGTTTGAATTCGCTACTATATTTAGGAAAGTCATTTGTAATAAAGGACATTGACAATATATATAACTTAAAAACAAATCAAACATTAAAACATTAAAAACTTATCATCAAACATTAAAACATTACATTAAAACATCAGTAGACCCACATTTTTGATGTTGGAGCTGAGGAGGACTCTAAGCTGAGCTTCAGTATCCACAGCTTAAAAAGAATAAGCCCATACATGAAACAAACGAAGATGCTTTGTGTTTTCACTAAAAACAAACAACAAATGTATACCTTTTTCATCACTCTTCTGTTTACAAAATGTTGAAATCTTCTTTAGAAAAGAATGATCACAGTTCAAAATAATTCGAAGTTTCTTCTAAAGATTTTGTTTTCATCTTAAAATATGTATATGCTCTTAAAAATCCATTTAATATTGACCAAAGAAACTTGTAAATCTAATACCCCATTCACACCAACAAAACAAGTTTTATTAAAACTTGTTTTAATAAACATTGTTTTGATTAAAACTAGTTTAAAAAATATCGAGTTCACACTAACTTATGCGGAATGTAATTTGTTTTTTTAATCAAAATGGCCTTGCGTAGACGTATATTAAAAAATAAAAGGAAACGATTGTTGTTCTATCTGTTGCTGCGTAGGCGAAGAATACAGAGTAACTACAGAATCTATATTCTATTTACAATTTTGCTTAAAAAACATGTTCAACGTTCAATATGGATAAAGCCAAGAACACAACATTTTTGTATTCAGCAATTTCCTCCCAGATCTTTTTTTTGCGAGTGCATGATTTCAGTTTTTCTTGAATGTTCTCTTCTGACCATTTTTCAAGAAGAATTTGTGTTTCTTTATCATCCCAGTGTCTCGCACGAGTTTTAGCTGCCATTTTTGTGATTTCTAAACGTGTTTTAAATAAAACGAAAATAAAACAACCTCGCGATGTTGTTTTATTTAACCTGGATTAAATTAAACAGGTTTATTTTAAACAAAGTTTAATCTCAATGTGAACACCTGCTTCGAAAATAAAACACGATTAAAACATGTTTTAATTTTGGTGTGAACGGGGTATAAAAGGGTTTCTTCGCTGGGTGACATGCGTTGCACGACGTTTTGGTTTCATGTAAATGCACGCATGAATTTTCAAAAAACCGCTAGGTTTGGACAGTAAGAAAAAAAAGAAGAAAACGAAAGCCGGTTGTAATAGCTTTCTTGCTTACGCAGAAATCTAATTATTGTTTTTCGTACTGATTAAAATATTTCTTGTCAGTTAAAGGTGAATTTGCAAACACACGGAGTTAAAACAAAATAATTTTAATAAACACTCCTTGTTTCCCTACTATTTTACAAATTTTCAAATTGCAAACTTTTATTGGAGGAGAGTGGGTACTAGCAAATTTGAAATAATTTTTTGTCAGGGGTACCAAATAAGATGTATTCAAAAGGTACCAAATAATTTTCCATAGAAAGGTTTCTTTAAGATTATGTGAGGTTCTGAAATTTCAACCTCGAACCCAGGGTTTCTTGCCTTTTCGACATACGGATGGCGGCAAAGAAGACCCTGGTCCCGGTCTCTTATTTCATTGGTTCAGCAGGATTCTCGAATAATTTAAGCAGCGCGTTGTTTATCAAAATGGTAAACGCAGAAGCGAGAATGAAAGTCCGAGCACGTGGGTTGGAAGAGAAAATTATATAAATTCATTGTTTTTGGAAAACCATTATATTTTCGTTTTTCCTTAATTTGCATACATTCCAACTTATCAACCCTTCATCTACATGTGTTTTTGGCCAAACTTGATAGCACAATAATGATTTTATTAAAATATGTTTTAGTTAAAAAAGGCTGTTTTTGTGACTTTTAGTTTTCTGACTAATTTGTGCCATTCCTTCCCCATAATTTTCAAGTAGCATATCAGCTGCTGATGAATATAAATTTTTAGTTACATAATGAATGAAGAGTTATTGAAAATTACACCTAAAAAAAGTCTATTCTCGAAAACCTAGAGTTGAAGGAACATGCAGATTGTGCAGTAAACTTACTGACAATAGCTTTTTGTTAAAAGTACATTCTGTGTCTGGTGAAAGAAAAACTTAAGCAGGAAAATTTCAACGGTATGTGGTGTAAACATACATGATGGTGCCGGCCTTCCGGAAACTATTTGTCGAAAATGCAATGCCTTCTTGGAGTGAAATTGAATAAAGACAAAAATTTTCCATTAAACGAATGTCTACTGGTTCACCTGAAACCAGCACGTAACCACCTGCAAATTCAATGGTTACTACAATAGAATCAAAAAAGCAGCTTAATTTTGACACAACGCAATCATATATACATCTCATATCATGAACACTATGATGGAATCATAACTACATCAATAACACTGATGCAAGAAAAAAGAGCCCTGTCAGCTTTAAATACAAAACAACCATTGGCCATTGCTGGGGTCATTAATGATCATTGCCCACACATACTTTTGGGAATAAAACGAAATATTTTCAAAGATATGGGAACATCAATTTAAAAAGTTTGTGTCAGAAAAGGTTCACCATCAGCCTTGAAAAACACTGGATATGAAAGGTTAACACAATTCGTTTTTAGTACGTCTAATACAGTTTTATTGATTGAAGGAGGTTGCAGCAAAAATGTAAGGTTTGTTGCTACTGATATATAAAACCCAATTAAAAAACAAATATTACGTAAAATAAATAGCTACATTATAATTATATTTTCATAGTTTAGTATGTATAATTGTCAATGATCTTAATTCTGAATGACCTTCCCAATTCCAAAGGTGAAAATAAACAAAGATCATGATTATAAAATGTAACAGAGTATAATTTTTTGTTTTAGTTTGATCCAGAGTGATGTGCAATGTTTTTAATTTAAAAATGTTTGGAATTTGCTTTGACTTACATTCCATATTGTTTGTTGTTCTGAATTAGGAACATTGACAGTACTTTAATATTAGGAAAGGAGCTATATATCTTTATATGAATTGCTATGTTTAATGTTTGATGATATCCACAAAGCAAAGACCATGTTTTTTATGATAAAAACCCAATGAAGTAGAAATTTTCAAATAACAATATATTTATTACCACGAACTCGATGCAATGTGCTTCATCAATAACCACAGCCACAACATTATCTTGATATACTTGGCTCCAAAATAGCTTTAAAGTTTTTCATTAAGAGCCCCCTCTGGATGACTGAAAACAACTTAAGCTTTCCCTCGAGAATCAACGGGGAGAAATGTTATATCATTTTCTTCCTCATAATTATTACAGTTATCTTCTGAAAAAAATATTATCTGTAGCAAATTCTCTTCCTGTATTACTCTGAGGAATACCAATCTTGTTTAAAAAATTCATCTGGTTTTCAATGATCGAATTTAGGGGACTAATAACGATAACTATGTTTGAAATTTTTCTACTTCGTAAAAAGCTAAGAAGCAACTGATAAATCAAGATTTCCCATAACCACAGTTGGTACAACAGCAATAACATCTCTTTCAAATAACAAATGTTCAAAACAAACAATTTGTTTAGGTTTGAAGCAAATATTATCAAGGTTGCACGATAACAAAGCAAGTTGCAGCCTTTCAAAAAGCTTCACAACATTTTCCATGTTTATTAATCGTGAACCCTTCTCTTCTGATCTTTCTGTGCCGTCTTCCTAGTATTTTCACATAATTTATGCAGAACTTGCTTACTTGAAAAAGTAACTATGAAAATATGGGGCTTACTGAGGCAAATATTGCATAAATTAAAATCAACACTTATACTGCTGATTTTGAGCAGCCGGGACCAGGGTCTTCTTCGCCGCCATCCGTATATCGAAAAGGCAAGAAACCCTGGGTTCGAGGTTGCTGAAATTTAAAACCTAATTTCTCAGTTTAAAGAAATTGGAGATTGGTACAAAATAATCCTCACCTGATGAATTGGTAAATCTTTTTACGTTTTGGTCAGCGCATAACAATTGGTTTTCCATCAAAATTCGTGTTCTTCCCACAGATTTTGGTCCTAATGAAACAGCTGAACTGGAATAGAGGATGTTTGTTGATCGTGGTTGAATGCTGATCGTGCTTATTAGTGATTCTTAGTTGTTAATGTAGGATTAGGATAAGAGTTAGATTTAAGGCTACCTAAATGAGGGGCAATTTCCCGGAGGATAGTTAACCGGGGGCAATGCTTTCGGGGGGGGTGGGGTGGGGTGGGGGGGGGGGCTATTTACAGGGGGAATCATTCACGGGATAAGGCTACAGTCTGGGAATTGCCCGATATCCTGTGCGGTGTCCAGCATGTACTTGTTTACTAAGCAGAGGAAATTTGTGGTTTTGGAAATACTGTAAAAGCGAAGGAAACATACATCATTGTATCTGCAGTTATTTTTGGCAGTGAAGTGAATGAATTCTTAATAGGCACCTTAAGCAAAGACGACAGCAACGTATCTACGACGGGGATGACGTCCAAAAAAAGTGCTGCGCATGCTCAAACTGAGATGATTCCCTTGCCATTCCCGTCCATTCTTTCTCTTGAACGTGGGAGCTGGAAGAGACGTTCTTGTGACAACGTGAGTAAAAACTGTTTTAAAATCAACTGTTGTGTGCCTTAATCTTGCTTTAAAACAATTATTTTTTTTCTATTTGATATCAAAGCTACAAATGTTTTGTTGTTTCTTTTGCTGCAAATGGCTAATATTTCTGTATGTTTCTTTTTTTTCAGGTAAGCAAACCGAAGAGTAAAGTTGGACAAAATGGCGGATGATTCAAGTAGTAACTCAACGAAAAAAAAGTAAGACGATTATTTTTGTACATTATTACGGTAGCAGCGTAAGCGAATACCTTATTAAAACACCCTTGGACTCCTACTACTCCTCCGGCCGAAACGGCAGTTTTTAGCCTACGCTTAACAGTCGATCAGATTTCGTTCAGAAAATCATATGAAACCTCACAAGGAACGCAGTCTAAAAATATTCGAAGGTTATATCCAGCAAACATTCTAAAATAAATTTTTCTAATATTTCATCGCTTAATAATACATGAAGAAAGAGATATTTTGGTAGTAAGGCTCTAAGTTAAAAGTAGTAAGTAGTTACTTTTACTAAAAATGCTTAACATTTGGATGTAAGGTACCTTATCAAACAAAACTTAGTCGGACAAAAGTGACTAAATTTTTTGAAAGTGACTAAAATTTTGTCCGACTAATAATTTTGTCCGACTAAAATTTTGTCCGACTAATTATTATGTCCGACTAAATATTTGGTCCAAATCATTTTTTTTCAGAATTCTTCTTCTTATCAGTTTAATTACAAAATTTTAAATATTTATAATTTCTTTATAATTTTTCTTTTTGCTCACCAACGAATACAATATTTTTACATGACTTAGTCATAAATAAACGATTTCTAAAGTGGTAAAGTGTTTTGATGAATAATATTAACGCTTGTTTTCATGATGTTTATTGTTTAATCTTTACGCTCTAAAGGGATTCTCGACCCTTTTGTAAACAGATTGGACGTTTTTAATAGCCCCACTAATTCCAGGAAGGAATCCACAGGAAAAAAGAGAAAAGCACTGGTAATAACAGAAACTTCCGATGAAAGTGATAGCGAGGTAGTTCAAAAGAAAATGAAGAAGACAGACATAATAGAAGAAACGCCTGGAGCCATTGCAGGAACCAAAATAGACTTTTATACTGATCAGGAATATGACATATGAAATATGAAATTGAAAAATAAAATTATACTACAACCTATTTAATTAGGGTTTTTTTCCGACGGCAAAATTGTGCCGTCGTGGTATGATGATTTTGTTGGACATATGTTTTTCACGTTGGCAAAACTGTTTTTATTAAATATGCCTTCCCCTCGATTTCCTATACATATCTAGAACTTACAGTAATTGGCGCACTTCCGCACGCTTTAAGAGAATCCTTATCGAAAATTAAGTAAGTTCTGAAATTTTAGAAAAGGACCAAAATTTTAGTCGGACAATATTATTAGACGGACAAAATTGACTAAAATATTTGGAGGTGACTAAAATTTTGTCTGACTAATATTTTCGTCCGACTAAAATTTTGTCCGACTAAGTTTTGTCCGATAAGGTACGATTTTATCGTCGGTAGTTCAACCTTAACGAACTTTTTAATTACATCTAAAGTTTGTCAGCTATCTAAACCGTCATTTTGCATTAAATATTTCAACGATCACAGTTTTTGGGAAGGTTTCTTGAGTCCATGGAATCTTTGTTATTGTTTTTAATTTTTTTCGAAGCGTTTTTTTACACATAAGTTCTTATAATTTTTTTCTTGAAAAAATTCGACTCATGTATGTACATTTCTTTGTCTTGAAAATTATTTGCTGGTGGCGTTTCTTAATAAGACCCCATTTACATTCGATAAGACCTCTTTACACTAACTATTTTTTATGGCAATTTTTGGTCGTGCTTTCGAAAGTATGCTGCTTGCTGCTACCGTTTTGCGCCATCTGGCTCTTGTTTTCTATAATTTCATATCAAATGGATTATAGAAGGAATTCTCCTCGATCTTGCAACATAGAGATGTGAATAAAATTAGCAGGCTACTGTACTGTGGCTAGTTCAGTCTGGAGTCTGATATGTCTGATCTGAAGATCTCTAGTCAAAACAAGCAAAAAAAGAAGAAACTCTGAGACTGTTTGTTAGAAGAACCCTCTGTCATAGACATCAGAAGCTTGAATTTCTTTATTTTTTCTTTAGGACTATTATGGTGTGGAACAACCAAAAAGATGATTATCTGTGCAGGGAAATTCTGTTGACAGAACCTTGTAAGTTTAAACCTCGAAGTCGTGAAAGGGGAAATGCTTGGAAAACTATAGCAGATGCATTGAATGCAAGTTCTACTGAATGTTGTTATTTCAAAGCTGATGCACGAGCTGTAAAAGAGCGATTTAATTTACTAATTTCTCATTTCAAAGCAAAAGAAAGGGATGAAATAAATGCAAGTAGGATAAGCCCTGAACAAAGTCCACTTGATGAAGTTATAGAACGCCTTGTACAACGTGTAGAAGAATGCAAGGAAGAACTAAAAAATCAAAACAAAGAAAATTTTGATAAAGTAAAGCAAGAAAAATTAGTTGCTGAAGATGTGAGGCAGAAAGCCATGGAAACCTATGCTGAAACGAAAATAAAAAAAAAACTTCAAGGTGAAAGTGACGATGATGAATCACCAAAAACTGTAAAGAAACGGAGGGGTTCTGGATCCGATACAATGCAATACCTAAGAGAGAGAGCTGAGATGGATAAAGAATTGAGTATGCAAGAATTAGAAGTACGGAAAAAAGAGCAAGAACTAGCCCAACAGCAGTTATTGCAATCACAACAGCAAAATCAACAAATGATGGTTTTAATGTTGCAAAAAATAAAAAATAAAAACAACATTTAGAACTATGTTTATATATTTTTAAAAACACAAGCAAGCTTTGAGATGACAGTCTGATATCACCTGTGAAGGAGTGTACTTTCTGTATATTCTTATTTATACACTCATCTAGGTTTTGTTATATAAAAGTTGTTTAACATAAAAAACTGTTACACTAAACTTCTGTTTTGACTTTATTGAGCAACCAAGCCTCAGAATAACCGTCAGACATTACCCATGAAGGAGTGTACTTTCTACATAGTTTCGAGATTCAAAGATGAAAGCTGTGCAGAAAGCACACTTCTTCACAGGTGATATATGACCATTATTTTGAGGCTTGTAGAGATGGTTTGTTTACATGTTTCAAATTTGAACAGTGAATCTGTACATAATGTCTAAACAAAATAATTTTCTAATGTGGAGGGTCTATATCAAAAAACTTTGAAGTCATTGATTTGCATACACAGGTGTGAGCATTTGTTATTAGAGCACACACACAATACATTTTACCCACAGCACTAAGTTCGATTTTCAACTTTTTTTAAAATCCAAGAACGCAAAGTAATTTAAGATATCACCAAATACCCACTCGACTGATGTGCGAAATTCACTCATGGATTTGTTGAAGTCACGTTGTTGTGGTGTTAAGGGATTTCTGAATGGTGCTTGCAGTTGCAAACGCAAAGGGTATGCAGAATCTCCATAGATACAAAGTGGGTCACCATTCGGTTTGAGACTATGTTGCGCAAGCAGCTGAAATAGGTTAGACATTGTCAACATTGAACTATCATGTTTTCTACCTCAACAGGTCCGTAAAGGTTTGCTATAAGCCCATTAGGGGCAACTACTGACTGGAACTTGATAGAGTGGACCCGCTTGTGACCATTGTATAAAATTCTTTGATTGTGACCAGGGCGACAAAGAGGTCGAACTGTGCCGTCTACGAAGCCCCAGCAATTACTTAAGTCTGCTCCTTTCGCATGTATGTGATTTGCAAATTGCTCTAAATTTGGAGGTGATAGCCATACTTGATTAAAATCTTGAAGTAAGTGGGAAAAGTTGTCTTATATTCGATCAAGTATCTCGTTTGACATCAGACGAAGCTCTGGAAATGATCTGCCAAATCTGGGTATCAAGTCAGAATACCTGCATGGGTAGGCAAATCTTTTGAGAAAAACGCAAAGTGCTTCTATCCCAGTGGATTTAGAACGATTATAACATATAATTTCATCGGGTATGTGCAGTACTTCAGCAAGTCTATATATGTCGTTCCTATAAAATCTGAATTCGGATTTGCACTCTGCATCAGACAAACCGTCTGAATCGAATACTTCGTACTTCCAGAAAGAAAAAATCTAGACTTTTGCTAGTGTTTAAATCATATAAAACAACAAATTCTGCGTCTATTACGCCTCCTGCATGGGCTATCAGGAGAGCTTCTCTTGTTTCTCTGAAAGTAGCCATATTTGTTTACATTTTTGGCGCGTTTCGGAATGTTTTTGCTTAACGGCAAAATCTACGACGGGAAAATGAGGACGGGATAAAAAAATCCCGTCCTAGTACCATTCCGTCGTCATTGCTTAAGGTGCCTAATATTATGACTGTACATTGCAATTGGTCCTCTGATAATATATTGCTGTATTAGCTAGCTGATTTGGTGCTTTCCCAATTGGTTACACCGTGTTGAATATGAGAGGTCTGTTGTCTCCAATGACTTATTGGAAGTGTATATGTTGCTTTTCATCTATTTATGTAATTGCATGCAGCATTATGAACTAGTGTTTAATGTTACTTTTTACACCATGTATAATTGAGAGACGTGCCAATGAGTTGTGCAGTACTCAAAATTGATTTCGTCGACTCTATCCTATCTCTATGTTCGTTGCATGTGTAACATGCAGTAAGTAATCAACCTTGACAATGTTATAAACAGCAAATCCGAAGTGCTTGTCATTTTCAAATATTCAGGGCGTCCAGTCACAAATCTCTTTAGGTTTTTTTTTGCTAAGAACTGGGCTAACTATTAATTTGAATTTCTGAATGAATTCTGAATGAATTGAACTTTTGAATTTAAAATGAATTTCTGTGGTGGGATTTGTTTAGAGAGTGTGACAAACAACACGGAAAATAAAGTTTTTAACATTATTCTGTTTGATTGAGCATGCTGTCATTGATGAATAATGAGACAGATTATTCTTTGATTTGTGTGCAAATGAAATAGGAAATCAAGCAGGTCTTAATTGCATTAAAAAAATATCCGTAACGTAGTGCGTAGTAGTGCTATAATGGTCATCGTACTTGTCATCCGAATGAGAGGTCCAGGTTCGATACCCAGTGCGTCACTACGATATGGGGACTGGGTACCAAAGCTCTGATACAAAAGTATGGGTAGGTATTTCAGACATTGCGGCGTGCTGTAGCTCTCACGAGGTTCTACACCTGCGAGAACTCAAGTTCTCCCGTGTAGTACGAGTGTTACTGTATATGTCATGACTCCGCGGAGTTACATTGTCTGAATGGGGTTGTGCTTCCTACTCCTTCGTGAGTAGGACCCATTCCGAGAAATCGAAGGGCATATATCTATCTATCTACCTGCGAAGATTTTGAATGATAATTGAGGAGAGAAGTTGTTAAAAGTGCTGATATGTGTTGAAAGCTCCCCACAACATTTTATCATTTTATTTCCATTATTGTAGTGTGGTACTTCTATAGCAATGTACTACTTCGCAGTGATTTTTCAACTTTTGACAGCCATTGACCGAATGAAATTTCGTTCTTCAAACCTTTACTCTGTTTGTAACTATTTATCTTACCAAATCCTGCAACAAAATCCCATCACAGAAATTCATTTCGATAAAGTCAGCCAGTCCTTTATAGAAAAAAGAAACCTGGAGAGAATTCTGGTGATGCTAATAGTATTGGTGATGAAGCTAGTATAGCATTCATACAGTTCCTTGGTATTTCTTTTTTTTTTTTTTATTTGATCAAATGACATAATAAAAAGAACAGAAAAAAGAGAGCATGGCAGTAGCCATAACAGTAATATTGCAAACAGCAACCATGAAACAACGAGTTCAGAAATGCATTTAAATCCAACCAGTTCATATAATGGACATGGCATCTTTTTGAGAAAACTCAGATTATGCATCGGGAAATTATTTTTTGAGAGTTCTCCCTAAATTTTCCACCTCGTATCTAAAAATTGGACCCTCAGAAAACGTTTTTCCAGCAAACACTTGTTCTTTCCGATTCGTTATTATACATCCTATGTTGCTTTTTAAACTACTTCTTTAAGATAAAACAAAGTTTCATCAATTTCGAGAAGAAACAACTGCCACGTTCCTTCAAGGCCCTAACGTTTAAGTACTGATTAGAAATTTAATCTGTGGTCCGAAAGGTATGTGAAGTGCATGCTTAAGAAGCAAAATCAGTCACAGGCATGACTACTAACTCCATGGCAACCAAATAACTTATCCATGGCAACCAAATAACTCATCCATGGCAACCAAATAGCTCGATAGTTGACGCATGAATAGTGTATTGTTAATTTTTAAAAAAAAATATATCTATTACTATCTGCAAGTTAACTTTGAAATATTTAAGAATAACAAAAATCAACGTCCAGTTCAAAAAAACTTCGAATTATAAATATTTTTTTTATTCGCAATGGGAAACTTCAAGATGAACGTATTTGGTTTTTTTCCGCGGGAAATCTTCACAGTTAGAAATGGCGTGTTTCATAATATCTTGATAATGAAACTTGTTGGAAATGCTTTGACTGCGCATATAACAAAATACAGGAGGTCGATTAATTAGTCAGTGATTTATTGATGGGTCCTTATAAAGTGATTTTAGTTAACCGTTTCCCAGTACAATCTGAGACCTACTTCAACAACCATATAGCTACTAACAAAAATCTTTTTAAATTCAACATGTTCCATGCCTGAACTAATATTTTCATTCTTCGTTTTCTTTCACAGATACACTATATCAAAGTATGTTTTTCATTCATTTTGATGTTCCAACCTTGAGATATGCCAATTATGTAGATTAACAAATCAACTTTGAAATATTTATAATCTATCAAATGAAGGGATTAAAAATTTAATACATTCATACAAGATGTTAAACAAGGAAATTGGAGAAACCAAGACAGTTCGCTAAGAAAGAGAGAAAAAATTGATCTGATCAAACTTGAGGTAAATCTTTGTTTTTTTTATTGTTGAATGAAGCTAACAGACAACCATCAATAGGAAACAAACACAAAAAACACTAACCCTGGGACATTCTTGTCTGGAAATGATATAAGTCACAAATAGCTACTTTTACACCTGAGTTTCTGATAAGTGTAAAGGCTAAAATACACTATGTGATTAATCATATATGATTTGCCAGATTTATTCGACTTATCAAAAAAATCATAAGTGAAGGTGAAATACACAAGAAAACGAAGGGGAGAGTGGGTTGTACCTTACCTACAATGTAGAACTAGTCGATTTGCCCACTCAGAAGTGATACTTCATCATACAGGATTTCACTTTTCTAAGAGTTAAAATGAGGTCTTGCAAATTACGCTAGTGCTTTCCCAACAGTGAATTTCATATATAATCAATAATTTTGAGGAGTGGCTTGGAGTGAGTGTATATAGTAGGTAATTTTGATTCCAAATCTACATTATGTTTACTTATCTTAAATTCTACATTTACATCAAGCATTTCAAGAATAGGATATGCTCAAGGACATTCAAAACACATATCTTCAGGACCTGTAAAAAGAGGTGCAACCATGCCAATATCCATTTGCTTTTGAGTCATTAACAAAAAGAACATAAGTATTACTTGAAGCATAATGTGTATTACAATAAGTCCTATAACACTAATGGACATTTCCTGGTCCAGTTGAACTGCTGTGCTTGAAATAAGTAGAAATAATATTGGGTTGCTGCATTTCATTGTCACTGTAAATGTCAAATTCTTTGGTATATATTTATATTAGGTTTGATTTCTTTCATTGCTAATGATAGTATTTGCATAATGGGAACAAAGTGATTAGGTCTTTGTGGTGCTTTATTCAAGACATTGATACTGAGATGGTTTGGTGATTTAAATAAAACAAAATGAAACAATTCGGAAGAACCCAAGCACATATGGAGTAAATTTGTATCAAACTGTATCAAAGTTGTTCATGCAAGTGTCACCCAAAATGGTACATTACTTTAACAGCAACCCTAAAAATCAAATTACAAGCATACTAACAAGCTTTCAGCAGAAATGCTTAAATTATCTTTATTCATCATGTTTTTGAAATAGTCCTAAAGGGACTTTCAAAGTACCTGTAACATTAATTTCCATTTTAAATGTTAATTCTCATCAGAATCGTATCTTTGATAACATATACAAACGTTTGTTACCTGACTTACACTACATTAATACCATCACTCCATTGAAAAGGCACCCAGTTAAAATTTCTTGAAATATGTATTTGTAAGATTGGTATATATAATTATAGTTGTACATTCTTTACACCACATATCAAAAATGGCTTTTGTAAACAATTTATTTAATGATATACTGTACCAGAAGATATAATAATAATTATAATATCTTCATATCTTCAATAGATATAATATAAATAATTATAATAACAGTAGTAACAGCATTGTTTTTACTTTCTCAAATGAACATGACAAGATCATCTTGCAAATTTATATAAAGTTCAACAGTTGTCAAAGTTTGTAACTCACTATAAGAAAGATTCATTTCAAAACATGGCAGCTGAAACCACTCGAAAGAGGCAATTTACCATCATTTTCAATTTTCGCAGAATAAAAGGTATATATTTCGAACAAAACTTAGGCTTACTACACAGTGAGCTACCTACCAATTGAAACTTTGGGAATGATATACAAATCTTCAACTGATTACTTTTTAACATGAAGTTTATGTTCGTGTAATGCAAGATTTTGAATCAATGCCATACCTGACATGTGTAACTTCGGTCCATTATTCCAACAACCCCTTCTCCTTCTAGTTGTACTGCTTAAAACCAACCCAGTGGTCATGCCATCTTCTTTTAATGATGACCGGATCATTTCATCAAATTTTGGTCAATTCATCTATTTTTGCTTCACATTTGTTTTTTTCCAGAATTTAATAATACTTGTTCAATATTTTCCATAAACTCGAGCTAGAAAAGCAGTATTATTTTGCACACAAGTGCAAACCAGAGAAAAAACACGTTATAGAAAAAGTAATTAAAGAAGGTTCATTTTCTTTGTGCAGTCTGTGACTATCATTATGATTTCCTTCCAAAAACTAATATTTTTACTGCCACACTTGGCCATCCATTACTTGGTTCTGTCTTAGAGAATAATGAGCCCGTAGAGTATTACGCTTATGACTTTTCTTTGTTATTGTTAGGGTTAGGGTTAGGGTTAGTCATAAGCGTAAACCATGATGCAGGGCCATCGGAAGCTTTTTAATGATAATTTGTCTAGACGAGAAAAGTTTTCATTTTTGTTTCTTTTACAATCGGTGACAAAATATGTTGGTCAAAGCTAATTTTTCAAAGGAAATGAACATTAAATCAATATATAAGGCTTGCGGAGTGGGTGCGTGTAACCACCCGTTCGCCAGCAAAAATATGGAATGCGTGATAAACGGATTTTCATTCGACAAATACCAACAAGTGAGTTGAATTGGTAACGGAGTGCGTGAATGTGCATCCATATCAAACCGAAGAATGTTTTTTGTTAGTTTTCTTGAAAACATTAATGCAATGAAGCCTATTCAAAACTGTACCGTCTATTTCAAATGTCGAAATTTTGCCAAACCAACCCCCACCCCTGTCTCGTTTTGATGCGATGCCATTTGATGAAAATTATCACAATTAGCCCATAGCAACTTTCATTTAGGAAGAACTTATTGTCAAGTAACTAGCATGTCACAATACAAAGAATCAAAATGAGGCCAGGTTTAATATGTGAACGTGAGATGAAGATGGAAAGGAGAAGGAGTATAACAAGATAAAACTAAATGCTTTATGAATTAATAATTTTCAGTTCTTTAGTAAGTACAAATTTAAAAATTTCTGACACTCACAGTTGTATCACAAATATATACACCTGAAATAGTAAAATGAACATATATATAAATTAAGAAGAACATAAAATTTTCCACTCACAAAATGATAGTAAACTTATTAGTATGATTTTTCCTAAAAGTAAAATCATTTTAAATGCTAATGTAATGTTATATTATTAGAATGAACTCAAGTAGTATACACAAAGGTATAAAAATTTAATGATTGGTTTCTTTTCTCATCATTGTTGATTAAGAAACTGTTTATTTTTCAGTAATCTAATTCATTTAAAGAATTTTTGAAAACCATAGCCATTTCTCTAAGCTAAACTTTCACCAAGGGAAATGTTATAAATTCTAACATATATACAATATAGTTGCTGTATATTGAACAGCAAATCAGACAATATTTTTCTGTCATTACAGGTAGGTAAATGTTGTTTACAGTTTTTGTTGTAAAGCAGCAGTCCAATTTGCTTACCAAAAGTGACAGAGATTTTATTTACCCTTTCAAATTCCATCATGATGTATAATACTGTTTTGATTTTTGCTGAATGGATTACATTAGAAATAATCCAGGTCAATTTTTTTCTGCATATCCTACTACCCCAGAGGGTAAAAAGTCTATACGCATCATAATACATTTCCAATTAGCAATAAGAATTCAAAATCTCTAAGCAGAAATTAACAAAATTTTGTAGCGTAAAAGTGGTCTCATTGCAAATGATTAGATGAGATGTTCATTCATCTACTGATTAATAATGTTTGTTGTTGTGTGTGGAAATAGAACTCTTAAACAGTGCTAGTTGGTTCAAAATACAAGACACAAGGCTAAATAAACATGACTGAAACATAGCAAAAGGAATGGATAAGAAATACGTATGGATCGTATGGATATTCCTATATTATATATATTTCCATCCACAACTTACATTAATTTGTGAAGGTATTGGTTTTGCAGTTGGAAGGCAAGTCCAACAAACCTCAGAGCAAAACCTTCCCGCGGAAAGGAGAAAAATGTCCACTTAACTCTAACTAAGAATGACAACTTTGCATTTTGGTAAGTAGTCCATGTACCGTAGAAACGGGAAAATTTGCCTAAAAGCCATACTTCGAAAATCTTTTTGCTTGCGCATTCAAGGTGTTATCTGACTGAATTCTATTTGGGAATTCTGATGTAAGTGAGCCAAATTTCACTTTTTGTATGACCCTGTAGGAGGTTTCATCGAGTTACGGCAGCCGAAATTCATCTTTCTGTTAGTATTTTGATGACAATATTTGATCTTGCCAAATGAGCTCCGTTCCGCATAGCTACACTCCGCAAAAAGGTGTCGAAAATGTGAAGATGAATCAAGACAAAACAGACAAATCTCAATAGAGTTTGGTTTTTTTAATTTATTTTTATGTATGATAGGTGAAATAAAGGGTGTATTTGGGAGGGAGGATGTTAGCGCCTCTCCAGCCGCCCCAGTTCCGATGGCCCAAAGACAATCAGTATTTTATCAGCCGTCACCTGTCGTTCTATAGATTACACCTTACACGTTTATTCAAGCAACCCAAGGTCAGACATTAGTAGCAATTTGCTTAAATGTTTGAAAAAATTTATTAGTGTTGCTTATAAAGTTGTTGCTTGTAAAAAAAAACATGTATTTCAAAATTCGATATATTCATTGAAAAAACATTTTAAAGCACAATGTATAGTCCACCATTAAAACAAGCACACTAGATGAGTTTCCGAATGACGTAATGTTTATGTGCATTCTTTGCTCGATAATTCTTGTATGCTGCAACATTAAATGCTATTGGTCGAGTCATTTAGATGCTCTCAACACACTTGATTTTATTCGATTAATTGTTTCTCAGGAAGTCCTTTAAGGACAACAAGATCAGATTGCTTTTACAGTGGACTCTGTAATTCGATTTCCATTACTGGAACTCTCCATAATTTAAACTGAATTTATGGGACCCTACAAGCTAAAACCTAGCAATATCGCTCTCTATAACTCGAACTCTCCTTAATTCGAACGATTTTGTTTTCCCATTCGACGTTCGAGTTAGAGAGAGTCTACTGTAATAAACATTTAGCAATGGAAATTTACGGTGCGTATCAAAATGGTTCGACGTTCGACACATATTTATCATAAATTATTCATCAAGATATATCGAATTTTATATCTTCTAAAAGATCTGTTTTAGTTCTTTCTGGAGACATAAAAGCTTTAGAAAAATGATAAGTCTGCGAAAAGATATTGAAGAAAACTCATAGTTTTGGGTCATTGATTTGTTAAAAGTCTATTTACTCGATTTACAATACAAAACGTTAATTAACATATTATGCTTCAGTTTTTTATACACATTTTTTTATGGGAATTTTGTGCACAAAGGTGCAACTAAAAAATCCAAACGCTTTTATGAGTAGGACAAACAGTAATTGCATTATTAAAATGTCATTAACATGTTAATTAACTCTTAAGAAATAAATAATCCAATACCGTCAGTTTTTCTTCAATAACTTTCAATTTCGCTAAGATGTTTATATCCTCCCAAAAAAGGGAAAGAGGACCTTTAATTAGATATAAAATTCCCAATGTTTTCGTACTATCAAAGCAGAAACTGACTAAAACTTTATAATACCTAAAGCAATTACTAGCCAATAAAAACAGACGTCTTAATGATCTATTTAAAAAATACATTTCTTTAAAAGCTATATTTCACTTCCGGAAAATTTTAAACGGAAAGAAACGTAGCGGATGAATGCTAGAGAATGAATTTGATTGGTTCTTTCGCTATTTATTCTTCTGGGTTTGTTTCTTTTGTTCCGGTCTATGGAAAATTTTCGAGAAGTGGAAAACGGCCTTCGCAAAAAGTCAAGAGTCTATTTTGATTGATGTTACGTCAAATGAAAACAAAACTCTGAGCAACGAAAAGTCGAAAAATAAAACTTTTTGTGCAAAAATATGAATTTTGTTGCCGGCTGAACCTAGAATTTGTTCGGCATTTGCCGGCAGCCGGCCGTTATTTCGACCTCCGTAATTACCTTGTGATTAACTCGTCTTTTAAAATGGTAATACATTTTTAGATTAGTGAGTTTTCTAATGATATGTCATAGATTATGCAAGTTAAACAAAATTATTTTTAAACTTTTATAGAAGTTACAATCATAATTGGCCAAAACCTGAGTAAGGATAAAAGAACATTATCTTTTCACAGAAAAGCATTGTTAAATTCTTTCGGAAGGCTATCAAAAGATTTAAAGTGGCAATCAATACCTCGACCACTTTATTGTTTCATTACAATTATAAGAGACACGAATACAGCGCGACTCAACAGAGCAATCAACAACGTAATTTAAACAGTCGTGTGAAGAAGAAGTAAATAATTAAGTACGTAAGAAGCAATTAAGTAATTGATTGTACATAATGAGATTGGATTTTTATTCCGTGTTGGTGTTGAGTTTTAACTATTACTGATAAAACAAATGACAAATGCGAGAGTGATCATAACAGTAACCCGTTATGATAAACTTCAAGAAGTAGAGAAACTTTAAAAATTTTATTTATGATTGATCATGGAGGATTAATTATGGAGATCTGATGTTTGCAATCAAGGTATTATTAAAATAGAAAAAATATTTCGAACAACGTTTGATGGAAAATAAACATTGAGCATTTTTTAAGTTCAACAATGTTAATTTCCAAATTATGCATCCTGTTTCTTGCTACCAGTATTTTCTCATTTATCCAAAGCAGTAAAAGGCATATCATTAAAGAAAAGCAAAAAGTGAGCACTCATAAATAAACGTCTAATGTTTCTGTCTTATTAACTTTGGTGATATATCTTGTATATATTGTAAGGTGTTGATTATGTTAGTTGTTTATTCTGACATTTCACGGATTGATTGATTGATTGATTGATTGATTTATTGATTGAATGTCGTTGAGTTGTTAAACATTAAGTTTGACGATGGACCTGTTAGCCTGTTCAGCGGATCGATTCTTTTAACTTTACGTTTTTGTAGCTGTAAACAAACATATTCGAAAGGTGTTCTGTAGCCCCTCTGATTTTTTCGACTTTAGCTTTTTCAAAATCTCTGCTTCACTCCACCAACCACAAAAAAATTCTGTCAAAAAGCGGCTGACATATTATCTGATTTTCGGATTTTTATCTTTTATTAAAACATCATCAAGGCTTCATTTGAAAGTAATAAATGAAATATGGTTCAGAAGATTCAAATCTTTAGACACGGTGTCATAGCGATTTTCTCTGATGCTGTGTTGAAATGTCCTTGTGATGCACATGGAGCCAATTTTGTAGTTTATCATACAATGTTAAATTTTATCAGCAGTGGCAGATCCCTTGGGTAGGCAAGCAGTGGCAGATCCCTTGGGTAGGCTAGAAATGAAGGATTTGAAAAGGAAATTTGGAAATTTTCCCAACCGTCTGGTTCCACTTCTGATTTCTTAGTCTTTTATGTTGATTTTTGTTTTTTCCGATCTCAATATCGTCATGTATACAAATTCATATTTGCATCTTATATTTTCTTGTTAGACCTGGTTTACACTGCAATTTCCTTTTTATCACACAATATATGGAATTCATTTTTATTTTGATTAGATAAGAAACTTGAAATCAGAAACTTGATTCAAATCAGATTTTGAATTGAAATCACGAACTTCAGTGTGCTTGATTTTAGATTCTATGAATTGCTATCTCCTTTTAACTGACTAGAATGACAAAATCGAAAAAAAAAACAACAACAAAAAAACAGGCATCAGAATTTTAAAAATTTAAAAATTTATATAATTATAATTTCATCATTAAGCCTGATCAATTACTGAAATCGGAGCCCGTTTTAACGCGCCATAATGAAATTTTAGCGATGCTCGTCTTCGTTCATGGCCTCCAGTTTTCAACAACAAGAGTGAATTCTTCACACCACTAAGGCAAACTCCTCTCACTTTTGGATTTCATACCTGTGAGAATACCAGCTTTTGCAACACCATGATTGCCATGGATACCATGAAAGTACCTGGCGAAAGTTTTGTGTGTCCGCCGTTTACTTAGTAACATCGACTACCTGAAAAATCATTTCAGATTTAGCGAACATTATCAAAGCAACATCAAAGTTTACAATTCTAGTTCTGTTGGAGGAGTATAATTTAATAAATAAAACTCCCTCATAATCTTTGGTATTTTTTTGATGATTAGTACATGTACCTCTTCTCTATATATTTTCTCTGTTTCTCTGGATACGGCTTTCTTAACAACGCTTTATCGTCCTTTTTCGATTTCAGCAATACTTATCCTGTGTTTATTTTAATCTGCCATGGTGCACATCTGCATGTGATAAAAATATTCTGCGTCATTTCTCTGTGTTTCTTGACAAAATTCTTAACGAGGAGAATATCATTAAAACTACAATGTGGTTCAATGATATTGACATATCGAGATTCACAGAAGAAATTTTCATACCTAATCGAAATCGTCTCTTAAGTCAAACTATCATAACACCCATATCATGCCACCCATATCATACCACCCATATCAGTTCTTGGGCCTACGAACAGTGCCTTTTCCTCGTAACCGTATGGGTTCACATGCTAGGATATTCTAACCCAGTGGCGGCAAATGAACTACTTATAGCTAGAAGTTGAGGAAGCAATTGTAACGATGATTCTACATACAAAAATAAGACATTGTGAAAACTTTTATTTTCATTAATAATTTCAGGGTAATGAGAACTATGCGAAGTTTTTTGGGTTTTTTTTGCGACGCAAATACCAATGCCTATTTTCTAGAGTTCACTTTATCACTCTTGGACTTCATGCCAGAGGTCGGGTTTTAATTCCCTTTGATGGCAAGTCACCATGTATAAGTGAATGTACCACAGCGCCGGGTAGACCCATTTCATATGAGTGAAATTTGATAGATGATACATTTGATGTTGCAGGTCATCCAGGAAAGCATAGGCCCTTGATTGGGTTCGTGTCACTGATGTCAAATATGTTGAAGCTTCCAACCTAAGCCGTGGCTTCACCTGGAAAATAGATGCCATAGCAACTGGGTGCGGTCAGCCACCTTAAATAATACCAAATATAATAAAAGTTCGACAGACGATTGAGAAAAACTTTTTGAAAATTCCATTTTCAAATCACTTGTGTTCAACGAATAATATGAACCTTGAGACGTCACCAAAAAGTCACGTGATATTTTTAAAAACTTTTAAATACCAAAAGCCATAATCAGATGCGCATGAAGCATTGATTCTCATAGCTAAACATATCTGTGGTTTGTTGTGATCATATCTTTAAGGAAACATTACATGTAATGCTGGCTTCATACAATTTCATATCATTTTATCATATCATATTTTCTATGAATCAAAGGCTTGTATTTTTTTTAAAATGTTGTTTTAAAGAGAAGTGTGTATCTTTTAAAATGTTGTTTTAAAGAGAAGTGTGTATCTTTTATGGATTGTTAAAATTAGGAAGTAGTTTTATTAGATTCTAGGTGTGCATATTCTGGTTGCTAAGGTAACATGATATCATAAAACTACTGAGTAATGCTTTCTGTCGTTTTAGAAAACATCAAAAACAACAGAATGTTTGGAATTCAATATCTTTATGGTGTTTTGCTACTGTTTTCCTCCAATCTGGAAGGTAAGCTCACTTTCCACATCAACATATTATCCCACTCCATGTCATGTCTGTTTAGTTTTATGATGGAGTCGAATACCTTCAATTTGAACTGCCATACTTCTCTGATATTCGCCATTTGATTTCACAGCATCAAGAAACAGCGTTGAACAAAGTTTGATAAACACAGTACTTAAGGGATATCAGAAACAAGCGCGTCCTGTGGTGGAATTTTCAACACCTATAAATCTAACATTTGGAATGGAACTTGTCCAACTGATCAGTGTGGTATGATTTTTTTTTCCTTTCCTTATTTACCTGTCTGATGTCAGGATAAATTTTCAGAATTAGTTATGACACACGTTGTAGAAAAACAAAGACCCTGGTCAACGTGGGTCACGTGACGTGAAAATCCTTGATCTGAACAAATTTTGTCTCGCGGAATCAGATTTTATAGTTTTATAGTCACAGTATAACCAATATAATCCATCAAGTTCACTCAAGCCCAGTTCTGAAGAAATTGGGTTCTTTATATGGTAAACATAATGTTTACATAATTTTTCTTTACATATTTCTCATGGACTTTCTGGAAAGAATTGAGGCTTTTCCCTTTTGATTAATCAAGATTTTATTGATATCAAGGTCATTACATTAGAACTGCTTGAATAATAAAGAAGAGATTGCAACATTCCTGTGGTGTTGAGATTTTTTTGTTTTATTCAATTTGGAAATCACATCCGAAACCAACGTATAGAGCAGACAAAAGTAAATAATGGACAAACTTGAAGGAAAGAAAGAAAATATCGATAACTTCAGCTCTGTAATATACAAAGCTACCATGCATTCACTTGCATAAAAACTGACCAGTGTATGTCAATTTCAATAGTTTCAGATCATTTCTCTTTTCAACTCAAGTGTTTAACTATTGCATTTAACAAAATGTATACCACATGTGAAATGTTTTATTTTTTATCTTTTTGATAAATTTGTACTTAAAAATAATGTTTGTCTTCACTACTCGATTCTATTAAAAAGAAACAAAGAACTTACTTTTCTGCATGATCGAGAACATATTTAAGAAGTAATTTTCCTTTACTACAACAGACGCAAGAACGATTTTTTAAGTCACAAAATCTTTTGCTATTGCGGAATGCCATTGAGGTCTGTTTCACACAAAATGCTCTATTTTTAGGATGACCGTAATCAATTTATCACCACCAAGGCTTGGATACGGCAGGTAACACATAATCTCTCATGAAACTATTCCAGCAAAAGTATTTTCCAATGTCCAACTGTAGATAATGTTCTCTTCTTGTTCTAACACAAGATTTAAAACTATTAAAAACACGATCATTTAGAAATGGACAAATATGTTATTGACCTGGAACATATCTGAATGGAACAATATCACTTCTTTTCAATTGGACAGTGATTTAGTCTGGTTGCCTGACACTGTTCTTTATAACAAGTAAGTTTTTCATGTGTTGCAATTCTTGACGATTTTTATTACAGATAAGTTGAAGTATATAAGTGATGAGGTAGAACTATCGTTTTCAATTTAATCTATCTAAGGACTTGAGTCGAGGAGCACCATATTCAGAAAACCAGAAAAATAAAGGATACATCTTTTTCAATAGTTTTCACAGAAGTGTAATTATGTCTGTTCTTGATATCTGAAATTGAAGCGTATATCTTTAAAGGCGATATCGGGTCGTGGTTAATACCTAGGAGTGTAGTGTGACCCGTATTCAAATCGCACTTAAAAACAACATTTGCAACTCACTTGAGACGTGAGTACTTACTGGCTTTTACATCAAGTAAGAGCACGCTCGGGATCTTTTAAGAAGTTTGAGACGTTCTTTCTATTTGTAGTGGCGATGATAAATTTACAGGTGGTACTGAAAAATTTAAAACCAGAGTGCAGGTATATTCAGATGGAACGCAAATATGGAACGCACCTGCCACCTTCACCAGCACGTGCAAAATTGATATTCGGTAAAGTATTCATGTTTTCTACAATTTTCACAAACTGACAGGATTAAACGTCTAACTAATAGACCTTCTCATGAATTACGTCACGGCAAGCAAAGTCTCGTTTTCAAATTGAACATTAATGACGTTTGCGCTGTTTACAAAAAGAAACGACACTTCAGGGAAAAAGTTTTCACGAAATTCTTTTATAACGTTTAAGCACGTAATAATCCATAAACTTAGAAACAAGGCGATGCTTGCGATGACTTATGAAAAGGTCTATCAGGGAAGAAATTTTAATGACCACATTTTCCGCAAGTGATTAAGATAAAATCAACTTTATTTCCACTGCAATTTGTTTTTCCTGCACCTAGTGTCTCCGACAAATACTCCGTGACAATGATATTAACTTTTGACCTATTTTTTACACTGACAAACCACATTGCTCCAGTAATAATGACATGCTTGTGGAGAGAAATATGCCATGTACAAATGCTCTATAAAGCCTGCAACAGGAACATGTTTGGAAAAAAGACAAACACACGTTTTAAGCTATTTAATACAAAGGTAAACAACAGAATATAAATCCTACTTTTTCTTATAGGTATTTCCCTTTTGATCGGCAAGAATGTATTTTGAAATTTGGTTCGTGGACTTTCGATAAACGTGGCATAACTTTAATAAAAGATGAAAAGCCAATTATCACGAATCAGTTCATAAACTCTTCTGAATGGGATATAACAAACACTGATGTTATTGTGAATGAATTGAAGTATTCCTGTTGCCCATCTCCATACATGGACGCCACTTTTAAACTCACACTGCTGAGAAAGCCTCTTTACTACGTATTCAATGTTATATTGCCGTGTATCGTATTGGTTACGACAATTCTGTTTGGTTTCTTTTTGCCGCCTGAAAGTGGGGAACGAATCTCACTTACCATAACCATCTTACTAGCAGTGGCAGTATTTTTACAATTGGTAAGTGACGCATTACCACGAAACTCCGACAGTATTCCCGTCTTAGGCATTTTCTATATGGTTGTGATGGGTGAAAGTGCGTTTTCTTTGATAACAACATGTGCCGTACTTGTCGTCCATTATCGAAGCACTGACAAGTTAGTTAAACCAATGCCAGAATGGGCTAGACGAATATTCTTAAAACGGCTTGCGCGATGTCTGAGAATGAAAGGAGTTTGCTATGAGGCAGTCAGTGGCAATGACGTCTATGACGATTCACCTCGTTCTGATAACGATACATTCATCTCCAATACAAATGTGGGATTACGTCATAGAAAAGATGAAAATGGTCATTCCAAAAATAGATTTAATGGAGGTACAGAAAAAATGATGGCCGAGAGAATACGCATGAGGGAAACAGGAGTCGATCAAAACGATTTCTCCACAACAATGGATGCCATTTTGAATGAAGTTCAAATGATTACATCATCAATAAAAAATAAACAAAATCAAAGCGAAATTGAAGAAGAGTGGAAATTCCTGGCTAAAGTTTTGGATCGAATGTTCTTCTGGATATTCCTAATAACAGTCATCTTGTCGGCCATTTGCATTCTTGTTCCTGCATATGTAAGATATCACTAACAAAAAGGACTCTTAAACAACACGGCTTGGACAGCATTCATTTCAGAGAAAATTTTGACATTTTATTGTATGTACAGTTTGTGCAATTATCGTTTTTTGCTCAAGAATGGAAATAATTACTGTTTAAGACTTAAGTCAATCTTTCCCGTCTGTTTTGCCAGTTAAACAAACGAGAGGGGGTTTTTGGTCAGAGGAATAAAGAAAATACATATTTTATCGTTACTACTATGTAGGATTAAATACATACAGACTTTTCACTGCTGTTCACTTTCGTACTCTTGTATAATACCCTGTAGCAATTCATTAACTTTACTCGTTAATTTTCCGACTACTCCACCATGAGCTTCAAGTCTTTTCACCCATTGCTTTACACCCTCTTCTAGAGATTTATTCACCTGCGGAACCTCACTTGAACCACCTATGAAAGAGGTAATGATAGTGTCGATATTATAATTGGAACCTGTTAAAATAAAGATGATTGTAATACCTCTCTAATAAATATACGGATATTCCCGCCAAAATTGCTTCGCCATCGAGCATTTTGTCTCTGTTATCCGTGAAAACTGACTGTTAATCAAGTCTTGCAGCACGCATCCTGTTGTCTTCTCCTCGATTTCTTGAGTGCTCTAGATAATTAGATCTATGGTTCAAGAGACCTGCAAAAAACTCATCACAACATTTTGCTACAGATTTAAAGAATGTCGAAGGAATAAGTGTATTTAGAGGCTTTTTATATGGAAGCCGAGCCAGCCCGTTTGCAGGGCCAGCCCTTTAACCGAAATCTCGCCTTCATGGTAATTCAAAAGGAATTAAGAATTTGGTGGACAGGAGGGCTCGCCCGCTTGCCGAGATCTCGGCTATTTTACACGAGATCCCGGCAAGTGCGATGGAAGAAAATCCCATGTAAACAGTCACAGGTGAGCCAGCCCGGCAAACGGAAATAACGTCGAATACACAGCGGATGATAACGGTTAACGACTAGCTTATATATATGATTAATTAAAGTTAGCAATTATAAAAAAATAATCGAACTTAAATAAAGTAACGTTATTTAATACTTTAGTATGACGTCAAACTATTGTTGAAGTTGCAGTGCTATGGTTTCCTAGGTTAGCATAAAGATCTTCGAAGCCACGAAGCCACTGAATTGTTATTTACGCATTTCGCAGGGGTTATTCCAAAGTCAAGCCGAGTATTTTAATTGAAACTGTGTGTATGTTTCTATAGAAATCTTTTTCAGTGATTTTTCAATACATTTTCCCCTGGGTGTCTCTTCATCTTGCCAAGCACTAAACATTTTTTCAAAGATAGACGATTTGACCCAAAGCAAAAGAGATATTGCACAAAATGGTAGCAGTATTTCAAAATTAACTCGCAAATTACAACAACAAACTCCCAGCCTTCGGTTGCTAATTAATCCCAATAGCTAACTCCTTTCTTAATATGAACTACGCTATCACAAGAGGCCCATAAACCTAAAGGTCAGCGCAAACTGTATGGACAAAAATCAAAAGATTATAGTCATTTTACAAAACAAATGACTGGTTTTCTAAAATATAGCTTGATTAGTATCTGGTAAGCCCGTATTCGATTGGTGGACATGTGAATCGAAAATGTAAATCTCTTTGCCTAAAACAAAGACGCATTAAAACCACTTGTGATGAGAAATTGTCACTGTTGGGTTTAAAATGCCCGTGACAAAACCATGTTACGAGCTTACGTGTTTGGCTACTGACGCAGGCGAACTTTCGTTTCTACGAATTAAGTGGCCATCAGATGAGGTTAAATGAAGATCTAATGCCAAGCAGTTGCTGATTACTAAAAATAATCACAATGCACCAATTAACAAAAGCCCATTTAACAAAATTCAGACCTTGTAGAAACTTTCATTACAATCATTATAATTTTAACGTTTATTACTATTATCCTTGAAGGGAAAATAGCTGCTTTGAGTCAATAATTGTCCCTTTTCAATTTACCGTCCCTAAAAAAAGTAAAATTCATTACCTGGAAATACCTGCCTGAGGTCAGATTTTGCTGTTTCTTATGAAAAAAAGGTGTATGCTTAATCAGGGTGGGCATTGATTATATATTCATCTCTCCTAATTCCGAACGCAACTAAAATTCAACTGTCCATAAATTGAAAACTGTCAATCAAACTAAAAGACATTTCTGCTATGGTTGTGAATACCATCGATGTTCCTAATTCCGGACAACCTTCCTAATTCCGAACAAATCAAAACACATTCTGTAAATTAGAAAGACGGCACATCCCGTATGTTAACCAAAGCTGTAACACGAACTTCTGAATCAGAGATAAATAAATTTATTTCAACACTTGAAAATTACCAACATACAGATTTAGTTTAATAAAGTTTGAAGATTTCATTTAAAATAGTTTCTGCTTAATTGATTTCTCTCTTGATAGCCATGTTACTTTGTGAGTTCTGTGTACAATGGTAGCCCCATATTTACGGCTAAAAAATGATAGTGGCCATTTCCGTACACAAAATATCGCAAATTTGTTGAAATTTTGTTTTGAAATCAGTTGAGGAATGATGATGAATTTAGAACATGCTTTTAGAAAGTGATTTACATCATAAAAAAGTCAAGTCACAGTGGAAGAGGACACTTCTTAACGAGTATTGAAATAAATAGGTCATTATGACCACGTCATGATTCTTCAATGGCCCATTCTTCAAGAGTTGCTGGTAATTGCTGTAACATTGAAGATAAGGATGTATTTGTTCCTTGAACAGAATCTTCTCCCGTTCAGAACTAGAAAGATTGACAATATGTGCCTGAATGGGTTAAGCAAGTCCACTATAACACAGTTAAAGGTTTTTGGGCAGAGACAAGTACACAAACAATTCCAGCTTATCACACGAAGGTTTTCACAGTACAGTTCCACAGTAAAATTGTAGTACTGCTACAATACAAGAATGGAATAGAGTGACTCAGTAAGAGTCTTCCCTAATCTATGAAAGCTAATATCTAAATGTTAAATATACATTGTGCTTTGGGAAAACAGAAAACATAATTTGAATGACTTGCTCAATTTGCCTGACTTTCCCTTCCTTCTAGAGAAATTACCCCCCTACGTAATTGGGACATAAGTTTATACTGTTGTTATATTATCTCAGCTTTATAACTTAGACTATTTCTTCTTGGTCTTTGTTGACAAGTTTTAATTGAAAGCAGTTTTTGATAGCGGTTTTATTGTATATATCTGAATAAGTCATCCTTGAATATTGAAATAAATAAATAAAAGGCAGCGTTTCACTCCTAGGGTACACCACGTTTAAGTTAAGGTCAAGAAGATGATGCATTGAAACGAATAATTTATTTATTCATATGAGTGAAGAGATACCTTTATGTACAGTAATAATGTATTTAATTCGTTACATACTAGCGATTTATCTTCAAAATATTTATGTTGTGCTTTGCATTTTCTGATGTGAACTGAAATATTGAGAGGTTGGCAATAACGGGCGTTTAACAGGGGCGTGAACACCTGCAATATTACACACTCATGGACGGACTGACAGACACAAGTAAATGTAAGATCACAGCTACCTTGTAGCGCTGACCAATAATCTAATAGGAAAAACCTCTGAATTTTCGTGAATAGAAAAAATATTAAACCCATTGTTTAATAGGAAATTGACTAGAACAGCTGAATGTTGTAATTCTTTTTCTTTTTTGTATTTCTACGATAAATAACAGAATAACTTGTATGAATGATTTTAAATAAATGCAGATTACTACCTTTGCAGACAGTTGTATTTTACGTCTGAATGCATGATATTATATGCATTGGGAAATCTTCATTTTAAGATGAATAAATGAGTAATTTCAAGTTTGATGTCATTATGCTTGGGGTTTTCATACCAGCGAACTAATACCCAATGAATATGCGATGCATTAATTAACTATTGTTTTAAAAAGGGAGTTGTACAAGCTTAAAATTTTATCGAGTCCTCTGTTTTCTTCCGTCGTAAATCGAACGTCAAACAAACAAGTGGGTTTTGTTATTTATTTATTTATCAAGATTAAAATCAAGTACCCGTGAATAAAAAAGAAGTACCAATGTTTCACAAAATATATCTTTCTATTGAACAATCATGAAAGATAGTTATTTTTATTTCTGAATAGAAGAATCCTTTACCTATATTTTGGTGTATCACTTTTCTAATTTGGTTGAGTAGAAAAAAGTTATAGATAAAAAACTGGAAGCGGTCCTCGTAAAAATCTTCAAAAAATGGACAAAAAAGCCGAGCAAAATATTGCAGCGTGATTCTTTGATTAAAGTCGATATTGTTTATGAAAAGGCTATGGGGATTGAAAGAAAAGATCACAATTTTTCTAGTTTCCTCTTTAGTATTACTTGCCATAGCAAACTGGATGCATACCCAAACTCTTTGTTGTACATGAATTTCTCAATATTTTATACAAGACAGTCTTTATAAAAAGTTTAAGTGAATGAAATTTTAAGAAAATGTTGAAAAAAGTTTGAACCTTTTTACTTAACTTTACTTTTGGGAATACAAAAAACAAGTTTTAGCACAATTAAGTGTGTATGTATTTCATTCCCTTCTGCTTTGCAATAAATACATAAATCTTGTTTTGAGATACTTTGTTCGGCTTTTTTGTCCATTTTTCAAAGATTTTTACAAGCACCGCTTCCAGTTTTTTTATCTATATCAGAAGAATAATACACTAAAAACTACTTAACAGATCCCTCTAACAAGAAATAAAAAAACTGTCTGTCGTATTTATTCAATCTAAAGATATTTCTTGTGAAACACCGGTACTTTTTTGACTCACCCGGTAGACTCAAGTGGATTCTCCCTTGTCATGAGCAGTTTGGTGACTTTGTAGATAGATCGGAAACGGGATTAGCTTTCACCCAATACATCATTTTAATCAGTGGAAACATAGCGTGCCAACGAATCTCAATTAATGTTTTTTTTCAGGAGAAAAACAGGTTTTTGTTTTTTCCATCTGTATCTAGACTAGAATACGCAGACTAGGTTTCCTCAAAAGCTAATCAAAACATTCTATAAAATATATTTTATTGTTATTTTTACCACTTACTAAAGCTGTATCTTACTCCCAAGGAACGATAAAAAGAAGGATTAGTTAGGTTAATGATATAACATATGTTTATGCTTATTCAAACTTTGAAGTTTAATCACGCCCTAGATGTTATTAACGCCTCCTGCTTTGAAGATAACCCAAGGAGATTTAGCAGAACGTTTAACCATATAACTTTAAACCGTCTAACAAGCTATTCTTATTTGTTATTCCTAGCTAATTTTCTTTCTTTATCTCCCTTTTTTTGGATGGATGACCAAGACGAGGTAAGTCAACTCAATTGACGAAGACAACACAGATGTCAACAATATGGTTGAGGGAAAAGTGGCGAATGGCAAGACGTATACACTATTTTGAAAAAAAAACAATTAGGGAGATTCGTAAACTCGACGAGACTGTTACACGAAAAAAATCAATTACTTGTGGGAAATTTTTTAAAAGCTGTTCAATCAAAAAGTTACTTCAGAGATTTAAAGCCTTTTGTTGCATCAAAAGAAACATCGTTACTTTGCAGGCTTATTTCAGGCGTTGATGTGAAGTTTCTTATGACTTGTAGAGAAAAATTCACGAACAACTCTACAATGTTGTATGCAATTCCCTACAAATCTATAAAAAAAATAGTTTCGTGTAAACGAAACATGATTTCTCCGAATCCCGCTAGTTTAGTTAATTGTACACCTAAGAAAAGAGGATGGGTGGCTCTTCACCAAGCTGCGCATTTGAGAGATGCGGATGCAGTTAAAACGCTTCTAGCTTACGATACATGCGATTCTCTGGTGAAAACAAGGGGATATCAGATGGCGCAATACCAGCAGGCAGCACACCTGCGGATATTGCTAATATCCTAACCCTTTCAGAAATTGAAAATCTGATAGAAACAAATACAAAAACAAAAAGACAAAAACGATTTGGATAGATTTCCCACATTTTGTTTCGAAAAAAAATAGAAAAAAGATTCGTGCCGTGGTTTTCCCTTATTCCTTTACGAGATCGTTATGATTAAAGAATCTTGGTAGGGGATAAGCAGAATGTCAAAGGAAATATGTCCAAACTGATGAAGAAAATTTTTAAGGGAGAAGACCAAACTTGGAAGAAAACGCAAAACAACGTCTACCAGGCTTTATATGCGATCGATAAAAGAGCTGCTACAGATCTTGTACAAAACATGTACTTTGAATATCTGATCTCACTGATACTGGAGAACCATTCTACACCGAAGTAAACAAAGCTCTTGGAAGAGAATTCGAGGAAAATTATGAGCCGTCAGGTTTTGATTTAGGAATTGGAATCTATGGTTTCTTGCTTGAGCTTGTGCTTTGTTTTTGGAGTGAAGCCAAACAAGTGAGCAGTGTGACCTATAGAGGCATATCTTCTGATGTTACCGATGAATACAAAACTAACCAAGAAATTATGTTTAGCAGGTTTATTTCTACTAGCGAATCTGAAACTGTAGCGAAAGGTTTTCGTGGTGAAGATGGGACACTGTTCATCATAAATAACAGCGTAGATTCAAAGATGAGGCCCCGAGATATCAGCAAGTACTCTATAGATCCAGCAGAGAAGGAGTGCCTTTATGCTCTCGGTGCGGAATTCAAAGTCACGAAAGTTGATCTGGAGAAGAAAACTGTCGAGTTGAACCTTCTGGCATGAAGAATGGCTGTTAATGCAATCATAAATATTTAATAATCCTTCTTTACTTCTACAGAAAAGTTTGGATTGGTTCATATTTAATCAAGGTTTTTCATAGAGCAGTTAAGTTTCATTATGATTGTTGGTTAAGGCTCGTTTCCATTTAACTGCATTTTACGCTGTGGCGTAAAAAGCTCAAGAGCATTTTTCTCTTTATAAAAATTTATTTCCATTGAGCGTCACTTTCCTTTTATAAGCGTGTCTCTTTAAGCATGTGGTTTGCAGTGAAGAAGAGATTACTACTACTTCATAAGCTAAAAGTGTCTGCTTAGTTTATCTTACGTTTTCGTCGCAGAAAAAAATATAAAACTACGAAAACGAAGAAACTATGGATGAGAAAATTATTTCAAGAAAGACGTTCAAAGAGACTGTTCCCAATTTTGGTTAAAGATCTCATGTTGTTTGATCAAGAATATGTTTTTAAGGCCTTCAGAATGTCAACAGTAAGACTTGAGGAATACTTTCTTGGGTGGCTCCCTCAATTTCAAAATCATCATCAAAAAATCTTCCCAATGTTCTTTTCCGAGAAAATTACGTAATGTTTACAAAATACTAAAAAATGATTGGCTATCAGTCATGAGAGAAAAAATAACGCCGCCAAAAGTAGAATGAACTCAATTTGCCGCTAAACTCAAGAGCAATCTTGAAGAGCATAAATTCTCTCGGTAAGCGGTATTTTTTGCAAGTTGCCCATGCGTCATGAAAATGCTCTTGAGCTTTTTACGCTACAGCAGAAAATGCAGTTAAATGGAAACGAGCCTTCAGACTTTTTTTGCACATTTTTGCATTTTATTTAGAGATTTACACTAACTGGAATATTGGACATATAGGAATGTGTTCTTTTTATATCTGTGGAAAAATTTTCTCAAATACAACTTTTTCGTTGAAGAATATTCTCCAGACGAATTGAACAACTTTAGTTACTGTCAATGCCAATTTTATTTCTCATTGGATTAATTATGCATAGAAGTCAGTATACTGATTAGCGTCATACGTTTAAATGATAATATTTTGACTTGTCGGAATTATCAACAGTAAGCAATATTGATTAGAAATGGCACTTTCAATGAGTTGGCAAGATATCTAGCACAATTATACTGACGAGAGCATTTCCTTAAATATCCAGTGGAACCAGATGTGCACAGCAAGACGTTCCGCAAAGAGTTAAGAACACTCTAAGAAACTCTCCGTACCAAGTAGATTGTGCAACAAAAAGGTTATAGCAAACCTTCTCTAGTAAACACATAAAAATTATCTCGGTTTTCAGTACTCCACAGAATAATATTTTGACAGACAAACTCATAAATGCGTCACGTAATATTTTGTATTCATAATATATCTTATTTTTTGCATCTATCCAATTTATCTCCAACACTTTCTACGTATGTCAAACTCGCTATACCATAAAACCATGCAACAGGTTTTTGAAGTAACACAATGCTAGTTCAAAGAGAGGAACCAGTATTTCTTTATTTATCTGGGTCCCTATCATTAAGAACATACTTAGCAAGGTTGGGATGGTGCCTTAATTATCCGATGAACCTCCTTTAAAATCTTTTACACCATAAAGTACCAAAGTCGTTTTGCTATAAGATCTTATAACTAATAAATGACTATTGCTAGGAACAAGACAGAAAGACAGTATGTGATCAACATATCTTCCAACCCAACTACCCTTAGTCAGGTCATATTTGCTCGGTGGGGCATCTATTGAGGCCATTCTAAAATGTTATAACTCCAGAATAATCTTTCCAAAAGTGCATTTTAGAACCGAAATGGCTTTCTGCTTTCAAAGGATAATGGGACTGGGTTCCAATCTGATCAGGTTGGGTTGAAAATACTTGGTATTAGGTTGACTGAGATTCTACGAAATAAACTTCTTCATCATCCAGTTCGCCATGGTCGTACTTCTTATAAAGTATTCGCCATGGTCGCACCATAGAAATACGAATTTTACGAATATTTCTATGGTCGCACTTCTTATAAAATATTTTCATCTGACGTTACTGCTATATAAATAAAGTGAAAACAATTATAAAATACTTACCCTTAGTAACCCTAACACATTTGACAAAGTCCGATAATAACGATCAGACGTACATATTGTATAACAAGAGCCAGATGGCGCAAAACGGTAGCAGCAAATTTACTTAAAGTTCTAAAAAGTAACTAAAAATTTCTTGCCTTTTTAGATATCTTCTGGTGGAAAACAGACATAAACGATATTAAAAGATTAGTTAGTTAGTGTACCAATTTACCTAGTCAATAAGTTTTTAGTTGTAACTCCAGGAAAACAAAAATGAATTCCAACAAATAACTGCCTTTTTGAACTAGATCGATGTGCTAATAGAGAAATAGTGTTATTGTGTCTAATCAGGTCATGTTCTGTATTTCTGTAATTTAAAACCAACGACAGTGTATATCAAGAAATTGTAAATTTCTTAATAACAATATACATCATTTAAGTTCAAACAAAAACACATATAATAATCAAATAAAAGCTTTTATATATAAGCGAAGCGCTAGATGTCCGACTACAGTTCCCGTAATGAGGTGAAAAAAGTATTGGCAGCCATTATAAATAGTGGCAAGAGTGAAAACGAATTTGATTAAACACAAATATAAAATGAAACCATATTGTCTTGTGTTTCTTATGGATGCACAAATCAATTGCAGAAAGGTAGTAGTATCCATTTTCATACGCTTCCAATCGAAAATTATGTGCCAAATGGATAAATGAGCTTTATTATAATCAGAGATATGTAAAAAAAGAAAGATAAACAACTCGTTTGAACTTGATTGACAGCTTATTGTTAATCTTTTTGTTTCGCGCTTCTATACAACGCCATCCGTGTCCCCAGATCCAGACTCTTTTTTTGAGAATAATTAAATTTAAGAAAGATTAAGATATATAACGAGTGTTACCGACAATTTAAGTTGTTGTTGATTTGACTTTCATAAATATATCCTGAGAGATTTTGATATTTTACAGGCGAATCTTAATCTCACACATATACTCTTCATTTTTCTTAATGTTTGTAAAAAAGATTATCATTTTAGAAAAAGAAATAACCAATAAGTCATATACTGGTAAATTTTCTCGTAAAAATAAGTGACTCTCATTGAAATCAATTTTTCAAAAAAAGTACTGAAGTCTGATGCAAGTCTGGCTAATAACACTTAAGGTATGCTTTTATTTATCAGTTTATTTGGTTAAGATTATTCAACATTCGTTTTAAAACGAGATATTTTGAGAAAAGTTAGACCTAAAATTCGGTGTTTACAGATGAAATATTCTTCATAATTAATGTACTCGTCTATAGTTCGGCATGTTCGGTGAACGAAAGCTTTATGAAATATTGAAATATGCGCAACTAGGAAAAATTATGAAAATTATACAATGATTATTAGTATAATTTTAATTTTCAACCAATGAACATTTAGAATTTTAACAATTAGAATTAATTATATATTTAAAATATTCGCGCGAAACAATACTCACACCAGAAAAAGGGACACGGATAGCTTTTACGAGAAACCACATTAATTAAACCACAAAAAGGGCCCAGGAAACTTCCCATGAAAGGAACTGCAGATTAAGTGCTTTCGAACAAATATATTTCAAGACTTGTAAACAAGGCTAAATAGAAAATAAACTAAACAATATGTTACGGGGATTGTGATAAATTCGAGGATTATGCATATTAACCAGTTATTTTACATAATCTCGGTTAAGGGTTAGGGTTAGGGTTAGGGTTATTATGCATAAAAACCGTGGAATATGCATAATTCCCAATTTATCATATTCCCCGTAACATATGTATCAAACAATCATAGAACATAAAACAAACTGTGGCCAGGGGTAGAAAAACAAGATAAGCATGAAATGAGAAAATCATGACTAGGCAAGGCTGAACTGGATAAGTGCTAGATAACTAAAACAAGGTAGAAGCTGAGTAAAATGATAGACAAAACTCAAAATAAATAAACAAAATGGTAGTTGCAAAATTTTCAAATCAAAACAAACCATGCATAAAATATTGCCTAAAAAATCCTATGGGAGGAAATACTAAACAAGTGAATCACTTAAATGCTTCAGCAAAAGTTTTCATAAAACGTCGTGGCGCCGTAGTGAATGTACCATAGCGCCGGCTCGACCCATGCCTTGTGAGGGAAATTGGGAAGATGATAAATCAGATGTTGCAGAAGGTCATTGGGTTTGTGTCACTCATGAGAGTGTCAAATACTTCGGAGCCTCCAACCTAAGCCGTGGCCTCTCCTAGAAAGCAGATGCAATAGCAACTGACTGAGGCTAGCCACGTAAAACAATACCAAATAAATAAAAATAAATAAATAAAATTAGCTGCAGTCAAAATTGTCATCCCATAGGAAAAATCTACAATACCACATTAAACAAATAAATAATTAACTCAATATAACGTAAAACAAGACAATTGTGAAAGTTAGTCTTAATCTGCTTCTCTCTCAGCCCGTTTCAAATTGCGTGTGAAATTTTTTAGATTTCTTTGTAAAAAATATGATGTTCAATCCAATCCTGTCAGTTAGATCCGTTGTCGCAAAAACAATTCCGATAATTCTCTTTTCCTACCCATACTTCATTGTTTCATAATATGTCCAGCCATCTGCATTTTCCAAGTTGTCTGTTCCACCACTAATCTTTGTTGTTAATAGTTCGCAATCTTTGGTTTTTGAGTTATAATTGATACTTTTACAACTTTCTTCTTTATCGCAGTACGCGTTCATGCAAATCCAGTGGTTGATAGCTCGTTTTTCTGTACGTATGACAGATGCACTCAATCTTTTGTTGATATGTTCGTTAGAGGAAATGTACAAGCGACCATTGAGTTGAGCTTAAATGTTAAAACATCATAATACAGATTAAACGTATCTTAAATTACTCTTGTTATCTTTCTTAATTTATCCTTAACTCGAATGTCTTCTGGTATATCAGCAAGCTTTTTTCTCACTTCATGGCGCTATACTTCACGTTTTTATAAAAGTTAGTATTTTAAAATTCTAAAGACATAGTCGTAATAACCCGCATATTGGGAGTATTCTGAATGAAGTATTACGAAACGATCGTGACGAGCTTATGTTCAACATAGAATGTACAGAAGTTCTAGGATATACAATATCAAACACATGTTAAATTGATGAAAATACCTCGCTTTGAAAGGGTTGTCTTTTTTGGTAAGTGTACAGTTGTTTCCACAGCAGATGAATATGAAGGTGATGCACTAACACCTGAAGTAACAGCTGCTGATTCTAAAATCAAATTGACATTTTTAGTAAAAAACATGAGGACATTTAGGAAGATATTTCTTATCAGTAACTTCTTATTAAAAATCACCTGCTGTTGAAGAAGAGCTTGAGATCTTGTTTACAGTTACAGTTTGCATAGATGGTGATGGAGATAACGAATAACTTGGAGATAACGAATAACTTGGAAATAACGAATGACTTGGAGATAAAAAATGACTTGGAGATTCCTCTATGAGACGAAATAAAATCAGCACGGCATGCTGGATAAGTATTTTAGATAGGTTTATATTATTCCAATACTTTATAACAAGGCTTTCAACTTATATAACAGTCTATAACAGTTATAGCTGTCGAAACGTAGCCAAAATAAATTTGCTTGTTCAAAACTCAATATGATAATGCCAATGCTTTCTTTAAATTGGAAACTTACCAGTAAATAAATTTACGTACCTTGGTTTATTTTTACCGTTGTTGACATTTCAACCTTTGAAGTGCTCATTGCGATTGGGAACACAGAAATGGCTGCGGAGGTAGAATGAACTATGAAAAATATGGATTTCAATAAATAGTGTGTAATGCTTCGAAATGAAAATGTAGCAATTGCTAAAAATTTCACTTTTGTTGAATACTGAAATGAAAGCAGTCTTTTATTAATGCGATCTTGTTTACTAAGCTGTGAATATCTATATGTTTTTCAGACATTGTTTTAGAATTCAGCTTTAAGCGTATCGATATAATCACCCGTGCGGGGTCTAGATAGAGAGATGAATAATATTCAACTTTTGTATTTCTATGAAGAAAACGGAAAACAAATGATTGTTTATAGAGGATACTACTAAAAGTAATTTTCAAGATGATAATAACAGCTCAATATGATAATGCCAATGCTTTCTGTAAATTGGGAATTTACCAGTAAATAAATTTACATACCTTGGCTTATTTTTACCGTATATGACATTTCAGCGTTTGAAGTGCTCGTTGCGATTGGCGACATAGAAGTGGCTGCGGAGGTAGAATGAACTATGAGAAATATGGTTTCAATAAATAGTGTGTAGAACCATAGAAATACGAAAACAGATAGAATAGCATCGATGAAATTTCCGTGCTGTAATTACTGGTGGCCGTATTCAAAGTTGAATTTTAAAAATTTCAATTTTCGCGCTATATATGGAAGTCTATTGCTCCTTTTTTCAAAATGCGTGACTTCAGGTAATGTCTTTTTATCAATTCTGCATAATCATCAAAGTTATTAGAATTATTTAGATGAAAGCATTACGAAAAGTAAGCGGTGTTTTATGAATTGACGAGAATAATATTCTTATTCATTGCTTTCTCGTGATCAGCTAAGCAAATATGTAAACTCCCATTAAAGATTTTGAGATTGATGTTGGTATAAAGGAAGAAAATGACATTAACGAAAGTAGTTAATGAAGTTGATTCTCGTAATGAACGTCTGGATAATATTTCTGTTTAATTTGTAAAAAACAATCGTCTGCTGTGGCTGTCTAGAGGTTGAGTGAGAATATATTTCTAAAACTAGCATGTAGCTTTAGCTAAAAAATGCCCCCGCGCTCAAGCGTTCCAATTTGTACAACAGCAAGTTGTACATTGCAAGCTATACAACGGAAACAAAAACAAAGAAAACTTTGTTACTTTTTGTTATCTCCTAGTCCTATATCACACTGATGCTAATTTATACCTTTCAAAAAGTGTAATTAAGGCTTAACAAGTAATATCAGAAAGTATTGGCTACAAACAAAAGAAATGTGCGAACTGAAACCATGGACACGTATTTTATAATCAAAATAAGATTTGTTAAAGAAATTCTGTAAGAGCCAAAAGAAAGAAAAAAAAACTTTTTCAAAAAAAAAAATTAAAGCGAAAAATCCATTAGAAAACTGCGTTTCAAACTTTGATTCGAAACAAGAAATAGCCAAAGTTTACATAAAAAGCAATAAAAAAATATAAGAAGGTTTTATTGATCATGATCACACCAGGTTTGGAGGACAGAAAAAAGAAGGAAAACACGAAGAACGACAATTTGTAGGCTTTCTTGCATACACAGAAATCCAATTAAAATCTTTTTAAGGCAAGATCCGCCAAAAATCAGTGCATTGAATAAAATTTATCGAATGAAAGATTTAGAGCTTAAACATATATACAAAAATAAAATGTTGTTGGCAAAATTTCAGATTTCAAGCTGTGCTTCAAAATCCTAGTCGTTCACTTCACTAAAACAACACAAAAGTAATATGAAAAATGTCTAAGCAATTTTAGCATACGAACTTCCTAAATAACATAGTATAAATAATAATAAATTAGGAAAGAGATACGAAAAAACATTCCACTTAAAGTACCATGCTTTGAAACGGAAAAAAAAGCAAAGTCAGCTAATAATTCTATACCACCATGTAACGTCAACACGAAAAGTTGGAGGATGAAGATGATGATGATGATGAAGAACAAAATCAGAAACTGACATTCGCCTATCTCGTGAAACTACTATGCCTCCTCGCTCGCTTAAGCTTGGTTTCCAATAAAATTATTTTTGTTGCACAATGGTTGTGCAACCGTTTTTCAGAACTTTTGCACAACAAGCCTGAATGTTGTGCAACAAAAGATATGTTGTACAACACCTGTTGCAGAGATAGAAAAAAATCTATCTCTGCAACAATTTCCTACACTTGTTGCACAACAAAGTGCTGCAAAACGGTTGTGCAACAAAAATAATTCTATTGGAAACCAAGCTTTACGCTCGCTGCGGGGGCAAAAAAGTTATGTTTCTGCCAAACCAGATTATAAAGATATTTACGTTTGCGGAATCCTTTCAGAAAAAGAAGTTGAAGTATCTTTCTCCAATTTTAGGCATTGATAATATAAAAACAAAAGAAAAAAAAGAAGTTTCATCACAAAGCTTACAACTTATCCGGAGAATGTGGTTGAAAGTTCAAACAGTAATTTATAACATTGTTAGGGTTAAGGTTCAAAAAATAATGATTATTACATAAAAGACAATGAGACGAGACAACACGCATGGATCTGCATTGTTTCAAAATTGAATAGAAATTTGAATAGAGCTGAAGTTTGTTGTTATTCTACAGTGTGTATCAAAATGTCTTATCCACCAAATTTAAAGGCGTATATTTCATAACATGTCTGATAAAATATTGTGAATTTTTTATCACAAGAAAGAGCTTTTCATGCTCTATCCATTAATATGAAATGTTTGCTAAAATATTTGTTCTTCAAAAAGATATTGAAGAAAAACTCAACGATTTCGTTCATTAAATTCTTAAAAGTTAACACAGTAGTACCACCTTCAATCAATGATATTTCATGACAAATGGTAATTTTTAAGATTTCCCCGTAAGGGTTCATCTTATTTATTTTAGGTTTTGGTCCATCATCTAAGAACAGTGCGGCGCCCGTTTTCGCCCCATTCCGAATCAATTATCAATTTGAAGTGGCTGCTTTCTCTTATGGACGTATATTTCATGAACACTCACTCAAAATGTCTAAGATTCCTTTTAGATTTATAAAAACAAAAAAATGTTTGTTAACATCATTTGTCCAAATTGACGGTGGTGTTTTTAAAACAACTCATCTTTGTTTCCTGGGTCTCAAAATCAACAGTTTCGGGTTAGGGTTAGGTTTAGATATCAATAAGCGTAGCTAAATTCTGCATAAGAATCGTCATTAGGGGGTACGAAAGTGCGATAGCGCCTAAATATGAATGTCAGTTGCTCCCTAGTACATTTTTGTTGGTGATCAGATTATAATGTCATTAACGTCCTGAACTATGGACGGCCTTCCCAATCATGATTATAAACTGAAACATATAGTAAATTAAGTACACTGCACATCTGTATACTGTAACTATAAACTTCTGCTTTGCACAACAAATCAGTAAGAATGACAGTGTAATACAAATCGAACGTTAAATTAAACGTAAAGAGTTACATATATGCATAATGACTGTGATATCTGAAAGGATCAACATTTACTTGACCGTATATTATTTACACGATTATCACACAAAGCATACTATTTGAATGTATTATTTGACACTGTTAAATCAATACCAGAATCTTTAATAAGGATTAAAGGGAAATTAAGCCTTAAAATTTCTTTTCTGAATTTGAGCATGAAATACTTCATTTATCCTAGAGGAACACCTTTTTATGTATGAAAGGTATTCCAAATGAAAAAAAACTGCTAAAAAAACAACTTAGTTAAATCGCCATTACAGCTTTCGTTATAAACATCATGACGTCACAGAGCGAATTTCATTTGCAGAAACATCAGACGTAGGCAGCACATGATGACATGTTTTTTACGCCTATGTTCTAAAGATACGAGAAACGGTAGAAAAACAACAAAGAAAACACGAACATAACATAACAATCTTAAACATCAAGAAACAGCAAAATGTAAAATAAGTTTATCGTTACCGATTCAAGAAAAACAAAAACAGTCATACTGAAGATTTCATTGTTTTCTACATCTAAAATATACACATTTGTTCAAAACCTCACTTACGCACATATACCTGCTATAAATCTAAAACGAAATACTTTTTAATAAAGGTTTTATATCACAAAGCACACAAGAACTTTCATCAACAACAACAAAATATTGTAGTTTATGTAATCCTTACAAAAGAGCGATCGCGCTGTGACGTCAAAATTTCCATCGCAGAGCACTGCAATGGCGTCCGTTGTTAGATACTAAATAACGAAAAACTGAGTACAGTTATCATTTAAAATAATTTTTAATGGTCACAGAAGATTAATGAGACCTTTCTGCAGCTAATATAAAAAATTTTTGATAAAGGCTTAATTTCCCTTTAAAGTAAATTTGATGCAACAACATTGGTATTCAGTATTCTTGCAATTCTGTCCCTTCTCTTAGCTAGTCATCAATGAGAAGGGCTAGAACATGGAGCAGACAAAAAGTTTAGTACTGTTGGCATCCTAAGAACTTGCAATAAATTTTATATGATCTATATCCACCAGATTCATGCTATTCATGGCATCTATGGCTTTCGTGGGAGGTTATTGTGCGTCAGTAATATTATTAAATTTTGATAGTGAGCGTGCGACTTTTATATTCGTCACGAGTATGGATATAATTGATATTAATATAAAAGTCGCACACTCATTATCAGAATTTAATAATTTTACCAGTAATGTTAGATGACCACTTTCATATTTTTGATTCTGATGGTAGTAGTCAAAAGGGAAGGTATTGAACCAATGGATCATCTTGAATTTCAAATTCTGCCATACACATAAAAATTGTCTTTAGGTCAGGTTAAGATTTAGGTATTGAAGTAAAATATATGATGATTAAACAGTTTACGGTTTGAATTTCATTTCTTAAGGTGTGAGTAAGGGGAAAAACGTGTTTTTGTATTTTCATTAATCCTTTGGACTGCAATATGTTTATATCAAGTCTGATACCTTTTTGGAAAGCCTATTTACATGTCTTAAACCTCATATTATTTTCAGAGTTTTTGTCTGTTTCTCTAAAACCTTGTTTTTTGTTTTGATTTTTTTCGTTTACAAGAGTATAACTCCTGTTCTGTTCAAAATTAGAAGACACAAAAAAGCGTTTTCAGATCTATCCTTTAGCTTCTCAGTAAGCCAAACTGTGGCTCTGACACGAAAAATAAATACTGAAAAAAAGAGCTTCAAAGATTTTTCTTTTTTGCGTGAACTAATTAATTATTTATGAAACGGACCTATGAAACAAAAGGATCAGCATGTTTTGTTTTTTCATGATCTTTCATGTACACAAATAAGCCGCTAATACATCGTTTTTGGAAAATAAACAGACTTCCCAGCCACTTTCTGAAAAAATAGTTTCACCATTGGAAAATTCAGAGTTTCTTTCATCCTGATGTGCAAAAAAATGTCAATGATATTTTCCCTTATTCACACCTGAAAAGAATTGTCATACCTTCAGTTGCGGTCACCCTTGAGCTTGTTTCTTGAGCGTAATGATGACATGAACTTCCTAAAGCATTTACGATAAAAGGTTTTAATTATGATTTTAGTAAGGATTGTAAGGTTGACTTGCATAACAGAAGTTGCAATAGGTTAAAGTTGAATCAAATAGCTTCTTTTCTCGTTCTCTTTTTCTTGCTACAAAAAAACATGCACAACAGACGGTTTTACCAACTTCTTTCAATAAATTGTGATGATATAATCAGATATTACACCGTTATCATTTTCACTAAGTATGTCATACCAACCATTACTGTCATAACTATATTGCTGTACACAAAACATACAGAAATTTCATACTTGGTAAGTTTTTGCAAACAGCAAATTTCTCAAAGTTGCAATTGGTATCGCTCCAACCATTTTGGTAAAATCGAATACATTTACCAGAAGGAGTGTTTGGTTCGTCTTGATTCCATGACGTCCATTCAACTGGTTGTCCTAACACGAAAAATGTACCGGGTGTCACACAAAAAACTGTAAGTCTTTGATTAATTACCAGGGCCGAAAAAAGTATATTTCATTTTTTTCCATCATTAAGAGGATGCTTTTACTAAAACTTCGACGTATCAAACTTAAAATATGGTTCATTGGTTAAAACGTTATGATGGAAAAATTAAAAGACCACTTTTCAAAATTTGTCAAAAAGACGAAAAAACAGGGTATCAATTTTATTGTAAGAAAAAGACACAAGATTTGTTTTATTCATCGGGAAATGTATAACACTATTCACTTATTTACACGATTAACCATTCCTTTAAAGGCATTTCTGATCATTTGAGGGTCAAGATTAGCTGCAACATTTCTGATTGAAGCTTTCAGTTGGTCCAGGGTCTTGGGCTGCAAGTTTGGTGGTTTTTCCCAGATCTGTTGTTTAATGTAACCCCACAAGAAGAAGTCACAGACAGTGAGATCCGGAGATCTTGGAAGCCACTTAATATGTTCTCGTTTGCTGACCACTTTTCCTGGAAGGTGGCCACGGAGATACCGAAGAGACGTGTTGCTTGTGCGAGGAGTCGCCCCGTCTTGAATCCACCAAGAATTTGCTTTGTTGATGTCAAGCCTCACAAATTCACGTTGTATGACATGATACCGTATGATCCTCAAGTATCCTCTAGTATCAAGTGTCCCCTGAACAAAGTGTGTACCCAACACTAAGCCCTTACCTGTTTTCTTTCTCTAATTCTCGTCTTTCTTTAATTTTTTGGTCATAAATTTTTAACCAATGAACCAAATTTAAAGTTTAATACGTCAAAATTTAAGTGAAAGCATCCTCTTTACAATCGATTTTTTCGGTCCTGGTAAATAATCAAAGTTTTTTGTGTGACACCCGGCATAATAAGATTTACTTTCCTCCAATATACAACTATTTTATTTTTTTATGAAACTTTTGGAAATTGTAAAATATGGATATCGACAATGTTGCAAAAACATCAATCATTGAAAGAACAGAAACTAAATTTAATTGGAAATTTTGAAGAAATGTCAACAACAAGCGTTTTTTATCCATTATTCATTTAAGATGCAAATAGTAGTACCATCCGTCCAGGAACTGTAATTTCCTTTCATTCCAATCCAAAATTCATCCGATGATGCAAAGCTTAAAACAAAATTTTGTTCTTCTTCAGATGCTAATGTGGTCAGAAGCATTCCATATTTTTTACATGCTCCCTCTGATTCATCCCATGTTCTTTTCTCGCCCAGGTAAATATAGCATTCTCCACTTTCTTTACATACGCTTCCTGAAACAAACATAATGTCATATATATGTTTCCTGTCTTAGTATGGTCTATTTATTTGATGTTCTAAAACTTCCTAATAGATCATTATGCTTTATCTGTTTCAATTCTCCGTAAGTTGAAAGAGTATACTTGGCATATAGAAAGTGACTGGTTCAAAATTCACTCCGGGGTGAGATACTTAAGTTAAAACTATATTTCATATTTCATTTTTAATTTACAATTAAAAATTGATCCGGCACTGTTCCGAGAGCAAGGATTCTTAAAATGTAAAAGGAGTAGTTCACGGCGAAAATAAATAGTTAAAGGTTTATAAAAACCTTTATAAAAAGCTTTCCAAACCACAGATCAGATATGTTCCTAAGCAAAATTAACTACAATAAATTAAAGTTGAACACTTAGAGGTAACTGAGGCTTGTAAGCGAGAATAATTCACAAATGAATGTGCATCACATTACGAAAAGTTGATCACGAAGGCTTAAGATTTAAAAATGTTTTACACATTTTAACTGTTCCTAGAATAGATTTTTGCTGTATTAAGTTTGAAAGTTTCGTTCTTGTTTAAACCTAATAGCTTTATGTTATGGAACAGTTCCCAAAGCTCCAACGACTATCGTAATGAATCAAAAGGTGTATTCTGTATATGCTATTTGCATAGTTCATATTAGCGGTCCGTACTGGTCTTCGTTTTCTTGAATCTTTTTCGTCACGTTAACGTCATCAGGACAGCAAAACCCGATAATTTTGCATGTCTTCTATCCGGACCAATAACATCGGGTTTGTTGTAACACACTTTAGTCGAGGTCTCTACCGACACGTTCCACCAGTATTCAATGTCACCGCCAACTTGGACAAATTCATCGCTTTCTTTTTTTTGTTTTAGCTTCAGGATTACACTTTTCGAACACATATTTTGCAACAAGGTCGTGACGAAGCGGAAAGTAGTAGCGTAATGACATTTTTGGACAGCTACTGATGGCGTGCACAACTTCCTCAACTTGGCTCTTGGATAGTCGACATTTTTTTGTTGTTTTTCGGGTACTGGTTGTTTTGACGCATACGGCGGTAGATGAGGTCTTTTGTATCCTGGATTGCGCAAGCGTATGCTTCGAAATGTGAAGAGATGTATTTGTTGGTTAACCATTCTCTTGACGCTGCTTGATCGAAGGGTGGGTTTTCATTAATTTTTCTTTGGATGTAGCCGTGCAGTTCCTTCTTTTGGAACAGGCCTTGTTCTGTCTGCAAGGTGCAGTTTAGGTACTTCCGGCTGATCGATTTTGGTGTTTGCAGTTGGTCATCTTGTATTCCAGACGCTTGTAGCAGCTCACTTCCAACTCTCATGATTTTATCACGTTCGTGGTTGGTAACAAAATTCAAATACTTGTTTCCTTTCTTATTTGTTCGAAGGTGTTGTCTAGCAGAAATGATTCTCGTTTCAAAAGCTAACTGGAAAGATTTCAAACCACGTCCTCCTTTCCTTCTTTGTACGTACAAGCGAACAACGTCAGAGTTCCAGTGGAAATTCCTTGTCTTACATAATATTTTTCTGGTTTTGATGTCAATTAGCAGAATCTCTTCCTTTGTCCAATTCAAACGTTCAAAGTTGACATTATGACTGGTACTGCATATGCATTGAGTGCTATGTGTTTATGGTATCCCGTTACCTTATCGGACAAAACTTAGTCGGACAAAAGTGACTAAATTTTTTGGAAGTGACTAAAATTTTGTCCGACTAATAATTTTGTCCGACTAAAATTTTGTCCGACTAATTATTATGTCCGACTAAATATTTGGTAAAATCATTTCTTTCAGAATTCTTCTTTTTATCAGTTTAATTACAAAATTTTAAATAAATAATATTAACGCTCGTTTTCTTCATGTTTATTGTTTATTCTTTACGCTCTAAAGGGATTCTCGACCCTTTCGTAAACAGATTGGACGTTTTTAATAGCCTCACTTATTCCAGGAAAGAATCCACAGGAAAAGAGAAAAGCACCGGTAATAACAGAAACTTCCGATGAAAGTGATAGCAAGGTAGTTCAAAAGAAAATGAAGAAGACAGCCATAATAGAAGAAGCGCCTGAAGCCAGTGCAGAAACCAAAATAGATTTTTATACTGATAACGAATATGACATTGAAATTGAAAATTAAAATTATACTACAACCCTTTTAATTAGGATTTTTTTCCGACGGCAAAATTGTGGTATGATGATTTTGTTGGACATATGTTTTTCACGTCGGCAAAACTGTTTTTATTAAATATGCCTTTCCCCTCGTTTTCTTATACATATCTAGAACTTAGAGTAATCGGCGTACTCCCGCACGCTTTTCGATAATCCTTATCGAAAATTAAGTAAGTTATGAAATTTTAGAAAAGGACCAAAATTTTAGTCGGAAAATATTATTAGTCGGACAAAAGTGACTAAAATATTTGGAGGTGACTAAAATTTTGTCCGACTAATATTTTTGTCCGACTAAAATTTTGTCCGACTAAGTGTTGTCCGATAAGGTAACTCGCTTTCCTAGATTTTTTTCACTCGCTTGAAATATTCTTTCTTTACTCGTTCCTTGTTTATAGGTCCTACATATCTAAGGTTTTCATCCTGTCCCAGGTATTTCTATGACTCACCTTTTTTCATTGGCTGAACTGTTACGTTGTTCATTGCGATTCATTGGTTGCAATTTCTCTACGACCTTACCTTGTTCTATGGTTAGGTAGGCACATTTTGACTCACCGAACGTCATACTAATGTCCTTTGAAAACTGTATCACTTGGTCCAGTAATACTTTCATTTGTGTCATATTGGTTGTAAACAGTTTAAGATCATCAACAAAGAACAAGTTTGAGATATTTTGGTTACGGTTGCCATTTGGTCCCAATTTATATCCATTAAGTTTATTAAGAAGAATCGATAATAGGTTGGCGCATAATATGAACATTAAGACCATTGAAGGCTATTGAAATATTGGAATATTCCTTTTAGTTACTTTTTAACGTTTGTGACAATTATAGAGTCCTTGGTTTTGAAGTGAACTTGTGTAGCCCATTTTTTGATAAAAGATGTTGTAATCCTTTGAGAATGATGTGCTTCGATTAGCCAATTGAGGGGTACGCTGTCAAATGCTTTTTGATAGTCCAACCGCATTGCCACGATCTCCAGGCTCAAGACATCTTTCTTGCATCCTGCTTGTGCTTGTTCGGTAGTGACTATTTTCTTTACTTCGCAGTATGGTTGGAGAAAATAGTTGATACAAGATGTACAAAGTTTAAGCATGATTTTTTGCAGCGCTAATCTGTAGTTCTTAGTATTTTTCGTTTCCTTGTTTTTTAGCAGTAGGGTGGTTTTAGCCCTCGCCATCCTCGTCCTCTCTACGTCTCCTTTGAGCGTTTCATTAAACAATTTCCACAGTTCCCTTGTATAAAACGTAAAGTGCTTATACAAATAGCTTCCTGAGGCTTTATTATCCTGTAACGTCGAAGCAACCTTTCGTAGCTTATTTTGTGTGATATCAATATAATATTCCTCTTGTGGCGTTTCAAGCCATTCTGCATTCTCGTTAAAATTACTCTCATTTCACCAGATGTGTTTGCAGACTTGTTCTATCTCTGCATTTTCAGGTGGGTGAACGATTCGAACGAAATGAACGATATAACATCTTTGGGTTTTGTGCGAACAGTTTGTTAATAGTTTTTCTTTCAAAACTCTCTTTTGGTATGCCATTTTTGTTGCAGTTGCTTTCAGTTCATTTTTCATACTCGTTTGTCGGAAAGTAAGTGTGGACTTTTTACGAAGTTGGTTCTCAATACGTTGTTGCTTTTTAGTGACGGCGTCTGTTTCCTTGCATTTTCAATATCAACTCCGTGTGCGCTATATTACGTCTCAAACTATCAATACACCTTTCCCGTAATTGATTGCGCAATATTTTTATCATGCTCTACCTCGTTTTCAATATGCTATACCATGACAACCGAATCTCCCGTGCTCAATCATTAACACTATCACAATCATTACACTAATTGCTCATTACTGAAATGAGTCCCGTGCCATTCTGTTACCATATCAACCTTTGCAAAAACGAGGCTGAGTATGGTAAAAAGTATTGCACAATCAATTACGGGAAAGGTGTATTTTTGCTGTAAATGTGTTATTCATTAAGTTTCTTTTGGAACCGAAGATCTAACACTATGTATTATATTTGTAACAACATTTGTTTGCAGGCGCGCATGATTTGATGTCACGGTATCGTTATGTCACATTTTAATGATGGTACAAGAGCTTTGTTGATAAAATAAAGAGTTTTTTACTTACTCACAGCTTTCAACACGGGCATGGTTTCTTTACATCCATCCCAAAAATATATACTCTGGCGATATGTTGTGTTATTCATTATTCAAAAACTATGTTTCAAAGTGTAAAAAATGACCATGTTAATTTAGTATGACGATGAGAAATATTTACACGTAGACGGGCTAGGATTATTCACGCTGGAGTTTGAAGATTTGCTTAAAAAGCAATGCGTTTGGACTTGACGGAAATGAGTTTTTTTCTTTTGTGTTTTGAAGTTTTGTGGGTAGAATTTACCTGGCCAATTTTCACAAACAACCCCAAGTCTACTATGGCATCCTTGGTCATTCCAGCCAAGAACTTTTTGTTCGATGCATGAACCCGACGTGCTTCCAGGTTCATTGTGATTCCAATTGGTCCATGTGACGGGATTCCCTTAGAAAGCAAAAAGAAGCATAAGTACGTAACTTCTATGGGAGTTGTTCAATGGAACGCTTCCACAAGCATTTAATACTTTGAAAAATTGCGATACAGTTAAGAAAAGCTGCCAATGAACCTAATTTTCAACCAGGAACCAACTTTCTTCCATTATTGAAGGACGGCGGGAAAGAAAATTCTCATAAACACTGATAAAGATTTGTCAAATTTCCAACATTTTAGAAAGTCAATGGAGAGTTTGACGAGCTTGACCCAGAAACGCAAAAATGAAAACATTAGGTAATCTGGGTAACAGGAAATTAGATGTACTCTAATGGATGAACTTTTCGTAAGAAATGCAAAAGTTTTTCTTAAATGTTTTATTGTGTTAATTACAGATTTGAAGGTAAAACTTTGGAAAAAATCTGAGTAGTAGATTTATAAAGGAAACTTAAACAATATTGATATAAAATCAGAAGATTAATTTACCTGAAGCTCAATTTCTGTGATTTCATATTCAATTGATATGTGACATGTTAAAGAAACCGACATAAAACTTATTTATTCTATCTGTTTGTGATAAAACGATCTTACCAGTGTTCCAAACTGTATAATTTCCTGTTAACCCTAGCCAAAATCGTGAATTTGATACTATGCTGCGAACAAAATCACTTTCTCCTTGTGTGTTCAATTCTACCAAGGTCATCCCCATCTTTAAGCATTCTTTCCGTGCATCTTCCCAAAACAAAGTAAGCTCCGAAATGAAAATATAGCAATTGCTAAAAATTTCACATTTGATGAATGCTGAAATGAAAGCAGTCTTTTATTAATGCGATCATGTTTACTAAGCTGTGATGTTTTTCAGACATCCAGCTTTAAGAATTCAGCATTAAGTGTATCGATATAATCACCCGTGCGGGGTCTAGATAGAGAGTTGAATAATATTCAACTTTTGTATTTCTATGAAGAAAACGGAAAGCAAATGATTGTTTATAAGGGATACTAATAAAAGTAATTTTCAAGATTGTAATAACAGCAAAATGTATTAGTTGATTATACATACAACAAATTCACTATTACATAGACTGTTAAAGAAGAGAAGGACAACAACTCACTTTATAATTGTAAGAATTTCTATATGTAACCTTAAGGTGATTTCAGAAAGTTCTAGAAACCAGAAACTTGCGTGAAACAACAGATCTGGAGGCTGTCTTTCTCTATTTACATGCCTATGTTTTTGCATACGTACCTACACTGAACATGACAACGACCAATATCCCAAATGAGTATACCTGCTTAAGGAAGAAGAAAGGTTTGTAGTGGAAAGTAGGAGAACTGGACATCTAATCCAAAAAATGGAGGCTTCATTTTCAGAGTGAAAATACAATACAACATCATGTCCAAAGTCTGCATATCAGAAGGAATGATATTCTGGTAAAATTTCATGAATTCTGAACAGCTTAATCTGATGTTTGATCCGACTTTCTGAAACTGTCAGATTTTTAAAGAACGACATTGATGCTATTTTATTTTCTTATTTTCTGTCACGTTTCATTCATCATTGTTGTCTCAGATGCGTGAATATTGACATCCATATTGAGACACTCTTAAGTTTTAATCTTGTCACATTCTTGAAACAATTTCGTATAGTCGTGTCGGTCATATTTGTAAAGTGTAAAAAAAAAATATACACAATTAATATTCAAGGAACTTGTGTTTATCATTTCAATTCACTTTAGGGAGACAACATCTAGAGGTCACATTCTTTTAACTGTTTATCTTTACCATATGGACCTGCAAATGAGCCCACCAGTGGTAAAGACCCATGCGCTTATACTCTGATATAGGCCCATTCATGCCTTTAAGCAAGTGAAGTTTTTTATTTTGATATGACGATTTACCTATTTTCTCTTTCAACAATATCATTGCAATTACACTGCGCTTTTGAAAGATATTTTCTTCAAGAAAGTGCATGGTACCTCTGAACCCCTTCCCTTCTTGTTCTTTCAATGACAACCTGGAAATTCTCTGATTTTGCCCCCATTTTGTTGAATGGATGACACCAACACTGCGAAATTTCCCCTCAAAGCACAAACAACAATGGTTTCATTTTTCAAGATGCTAATGACTAATTTATCTTAAGGAACATTCCTTAGGAATTGTAGATTTTTTGGAAAAGCACATGAAAAAGAAAGTCAATCATTTATGGCTAGTTCGATCTTAAAGTTCGAAAAACTTAAATAATACACATTTAACACAACTAGTTAGCAAAAACACTAGCCTCAGATGTGATCAAGATAGGAACAACCTAAATCTTTCACGTGAAAAGAGAACAATTCTGAAAAATTTCAGCGTAATCAGATGAAACATGTTTTACCAATACGTTCGCTTTACTAGGAGAAAGTCTGTTTGATTACCCAAAATCATTTCAAATGATTTGCATATAAACTATTTCATTTTAAATCAGCAAAATTTACTCAGCCATCTTTTTTGCGAAAAATAATCGAAATAATTATATTTACCTTTGTACCAGTCATTTTATTCTTCAAACAGCTGACCTACAGATGTAAAAGATACTGTATCACTTCCACATTTTCTTTTTCATGTATGATTGAAAACAAAAATTTGTACAACCTTTCTATTACATGAATATCAATATCATATTAATAATTGATAACTTGAAAGGATATGTGGTGAAGAATGGGCATGTGGTGAATGAATGGGTATGTGGTGAATGAATGGATTACCAATGATAACTCGATCGAAGGATTTCTTCTTCCTTTATTTCTATAATGTTCAAAACTTTTGAAGAGAGCGAGAACCTAAAGATTTAAATGTAAACCTTGTCTTTACCCAAGCCTAAAATCTGTAGCACACCCTGCAGAAGTATCTTATTATTCCGAAATCTTCACAGAAAATATATCTCATTTACCGAACAGTTAGTAAATAATTTAAATGCATTTTCATTTGACATTTCCAATTCCATTTCGTTATTTCATCGCACTCATTGTTTTAGGGTATTTTTTAAAACCATGTTTCTAACTGATTAAATGATCTAAAGGAAAAGCCCTTTGTTTTACTTTGCTTTACATAGTCTTCGTTTTTTCTAGGAAATCAGTTGTTTTCAAGACCAATGTTAAATGTAAAAAGTTTTAAGAATATGAACAAATAACTTGATAGCAAGATATCTGAAAAAAGTAGCAACTTCTATGATTATGAATATGAATATCTAAATCAAACTTCCTCAACTATATCCATGTTTTGATCAATATAAGTTACTAGGGACAAGATCTTCATCTTTATCCTCAAATTTCAATGCGTTGCATTTAATAACTATATTTCTTTTTGACAACCATTCAACAGTTCTTATTCACTAAATTTTCAGAATTATTGTATATTTAGAACTATTCATCACATACAACGTTTAATGAAGGTATTATGACGACTGATAATGGAGATTTAGATTTTCATCAGTACTAGTAGATAACTGGAACCTTCGCATGACGCTTTTCATTTCCAATATTCTCAATATATTCGTTAAAAATTATATTGTAATGAAATAATGTCACACCGGTCATTTATGTCATTTGCTTGTCAAAACCCTAATTCTATTATATGCTATAAACTAGTCAATCTCCAAAATGCATCATTTTTTAACTGAAAAAACTGTTCAAAATATGGAGATGTTCAGATAGTGGAGTTCTGAATCGTGTAAACGATATATCGATGTCTATACCAGATACAGGTATACTATTCGCACTCCCAAAAAATATTATACTGGTTGCTTACAAAAAATAGGGGAGGTATATAATATGGTATTGTAAAGAGGAAATTCCAGAGATGTCTGATCTTTTCTCAGATAGAAATGTTCCTTTGTTGGTAACCGATGTGCTTTTGTTTCTTCATCAGAAGCTGTTGGCAAAACAGGATACATTTTTTCGGTGTTTATGTCGTACATCGCCATCTTGAATAATCAAGACTACAAGCATATTATTAATTAGGTCTAAAATATTAAGAAGGCCTTCTCTGTTATTGAACCATGATATCCTTTTCAAACAGATATTTCTAGCAATGATCAATAAGTACTCTAGCATTTGTTACACCGACAAATGTAGTAATCCCGACAGTAGTACATTTTCTACGACCGGCCTTGTGTAGGGAGCAATCGATTTGAAAAAAATAACATAAAAATCAACGACACATTCAAGTGTACATGGGCAAATCTCATGTGTTTGTCTCAAACTATTTTGGCCATAATTAGGCAAAGCATATTAACGTCTTCATGAAGAAGCTTTGTAAGGGCTGTCAAGTGTCAATATAGAAAAACCCAAAATTACGCATGCACAGTAAAATATGCTAATGTGAGCTAAATAAGCCATTATTAGGCATAACTCATCAAGGTCTTCATTAGATAATTTTTCAAGTTCTATCAAGTGGCCATATTATAGAACCCAAGTTCGCACATGCGTAGTACTGCGTGAAGTCAAATGATCCATACTTAGGTAAAATTCTGGAAAGCCTTAACCAAGTAACTTTTAAAGATCTACGAAGTCAGACTTTTATTTTGCGTTATTTTGTTATGTAATGTTTTTGAGCGAAAAGAAGTTCTTATGTCATATGTCAGTTCTCTGTATATCAGAGAAGGTAGTTTTCGACAGTCATTTCGTCAATAATGCTATTTAAATATTAATTAAAAAATTGTACCAACGAGAAACTTAGTATATGTGCTCTTCCGGAGTAGGTGAAACTGTAATACAGTGGACTCTCCCTATCTCGACTACTCTCTATCTCGAACTAAACTCTCGGTCCCTTGGACATTTGTGCACGCTCCAAGCTATTTTCATCTCCCTATCTCGAACTTCTGTATCTCGAACTTTTCTCTATCTCGAACCAATTCTTTGGTCCCGAGTGGCAATTTCTCACTCTATGTCGAACTTTCCATTACTTGTGGGTCTATTTACACGACAAAAGCAAAAATAAAGTTCGATTTTCGAATGCTTTCGAATGTTTTTTTTTTTTTTTTTTCGAAATTCGAAAACTTGAATCAAAACACTATAAACAGCAGTTCTTCATAAAATGTTTACAAGCGAATAAACATGTCTGCTGTTAAACGCAAGCTAACGAATACAAAACTTGTTAAAAAATGTCAGATCATTCGAGAAATTGAAAAGGGAATGACCAACAAGGAGGCTTCAGAAAAATATAATGTGCCGAAAAATACCATCTCAACCTGGATGAAAAACAAAGAGAAACTGCTGAAAAGTTTGGAACAAAGTTCTTCAGAAGCCAAGAAAATACGTTTGTGCGATTTTGAGCAAGTTGACAAGGCTATCCTACAATGGTTTACGCTTCAACGTAGTCAAAACTTACCGGTTGATGGCCAAATATTAAAAGAAAAAGCGCTGCAGTTTGCTAAGAGCTTTGAATTACCGACCTTTAAGGCATCAGATGGTTGGTTGGATAAGTGGAAAAAAGGTAGGAAAGGGAGGTTTTTGACCCTGTACCAGAAAAGCCATCCAACCAGCATTAGATATTTTGAAAGATGCTGCCATGTTTAGAGCTGGACAAATGAAAACAGCAGTTTTCAATTTTGAACGGCTCTACCAAAAAGAAAGAGAGGAAGCTATGAAACAGAAGGATATTGCGTATTTCTTTAAACCTGTATAGATAGGCTATTTCATTACAACATTTGATAAAAGATTTTTTTGTAATGCAATGTGTTCACACTGTGGACACACTAACATAAAAGATATCAATTATGGGAACCTGATGAAGTAAAAGTAAGGCCATATCTATTTTGCATAAGATCATCCATCACGCTCCAACATTCTTCAATGCAGGATATCCTAAAAATCTCTCAAACTTCTTTACTTCTTTGGTTATCATCGTTAAACATCATTGGATTGTATTTTAATACTGTCTCTTCATAGGAATGTTGATCATTTTGAGGAGACAGTAAAAAATGCAATTCAGTGAATGCAGCAACGTTTGCAAAGATTCTTTTATGTAGCCACTTGGCAGCACTTGAAAAATTATCTAAAGACCTTGATGAGCTGTGCCTAATTATGGCTAAAATTAATAAATTAATAAAGAGAAAATTTTTAAAAATGTGGCTTCAAGTCTTTTTTATAATAAAATTCCTTGCCCAACTGAATTAATTTAAAAATTATGACTGATTTTGCTTGGGTTTACTGTCTCTTACTGCACATGCGCAAATTCCAGGCTTATTACACAGCTATCCTGAAAGCACTGGAAAGTTACTTGGTGGAAACCAATGTGTTTTTTTCCTAATCATGGCTCATTTAGCTCATATTAGCGTCTTTATCAGTATACAAACTTGGTGAAAAATCTTACATAAATTGGGCCCGTATCGGTCTGATCGCAAATCGGCGAAATTTCTTTGTCGACTTTGGTCTATCCACGTGATCCATACACCTTTTAATGTTACCCTTAAAAGTTAAATAAAGTAATTGAAAAAAATTATCAACAATTATCATATTTTTAGTTCTATGATGTTTCCAAAGAAAGTGTCTTTTCAGAGAAAGTATTAAATCAAAGGCGATAAAATATAAATTTTTTTGGTAAAGTGTTAATGTCACGTTTGGCGCGTGATAATCATGCTGTTCTAAATTAAACCATCGGATGGGTAGAACAGCTCTTTCGATTGATATTTCAGTACATTTGCCTCTCTCATTGGCGATACCATTGGTGCACGAAAAAGTGTCCGCTGATTGGAGGTGTCCACCTTTTGGAAATCTTTAAGCCCAATCTCAAATTCAAGAATAAAGCCTTTTTATATATGAAGATGTAATTGGGGGTAATTAGGGGTATCATTCCCGTCAGTAAAAAGAGAAAAATAATTGAACTCAATGGAAACGTTTTTTTGTCAACAAAAACATCAAGATAAAAAAATATCAACATGAAGAAGTCCTTAATTAACTGTTGTTTTTTGTCTTCTACTCGAATAATTTCTCCCTTTTTTTGAGGTAAGGAAGATTTTTCATGTTTATTGAGCTCCTTCAGGTTGAAGGTTTATCAAGCAGTGTCAACGCTTTGCATGTGGTGATATCATGAACTTTTGGAACTCTTCTCCTCCAAATCAACATCATCATCAGATGAAACCTCTTCTACATCATCATTATTTCCAGATTCTTTATGGAGATATTGTGGTCTAATTGAGTTTGAGTGAGTGGCAATTCAGGTAGACAACGTTTGTAACTTTTTGTTCACAACTTGTTCAAACTTGTTCAAACTTGTTCACAACTTGCTCAAACTGAAAATATACATAATGAAGAACTCATAAATATTTGAACATAATCAAGTGTAAGTCTCAAAAGAATATTATGATAAACTTGATTTGATCTGAAAAAATTATATCGAAAAAGTTTACGTACAAATGACAATTACGTACAAATGACAAATACGTACAATTGACAGTCAGTAATTGATTGAATTGACTTAATCAAATCACAGTGATAACAACTGCAACTGAGCATTACAAGGGTACAGCTTAACGGAACATGTGAAAACAAACATGTAAACAAACATGGTAGCAAAAATGGCTACCATTAATGAATAACAAAATGAAGCAAAAGATGACTGTTAAATAAAATATGAATAGAAAACTAAATCAGAGAAAATGCTACAGATATTCACTCACACATTTTTGCAGTGAGCTTACTCTCCAATCTATTGCATCTGAGCTGATTACTGATACTGAATTGCATGTTTTGACATCGAGATCAATGTATTCCTCAACAGTTGTCTCACAGTCCGAATCTGCTCATAGGCGGATTTAGTTTTTTTTCTTCTTTTTATTAAGAAAAGAAAAGAGAAATGTATAATTACTAAACAATAGTGTGTACTCCTCTACAAAGTTTGACTATGTCTGTATCCGCCTCTGCTGTTGTTATGCCGACAAATGTTGTAACTCATACAAATGTATTACATTTTCCAAGACAAATGTATTATTATCGCTAAATGTAGGAAACCTACGTCAAAGGTGACTGCGTAACAGGCCATGCGCAGTAAGAGACTGCTGTTAATATAAGCGAAATGAGTCATAATTAGGCAAAACACATGAGAACCTCTTCACCTGGTAACTTTGTAAAAATAAAAATGAAATTCGTGCATTTGCTGTGAAAACATTTAGGTAGCATCATTACGAGTAAAGTTTGTGGTAAAATTTATATGTGTATACATATTGAAGAAACAACTACAGCTTTTCAGATGAGTTTCATGTATTGTAGTATTGTAACGACGATCTTCAGCTAAATGAAGAATGCTACAAAGATTTAGTTGAAGATTTTAACAAATATTGAGCACTTTTTTCGATTAGAAGAACTATTACTTCGACTATGTGTATACATATGAATCAGTGGCATCTGCTGCCTTTTAAAGTGTCTGTTAATTGGAAGAGTATTCAATAACAGAGAACTTCATTCCTTCTCCTCCTTCGCCATTATAAAAGGAAAATGGAGAAGTTCTTCAAAATTGAACGAAGATATGAAATATATACTTAAATTTGCCCAACCAAGTAACTTAATGGAGTTCTGGAATACGCAGAATTGCTTTAGATCAACAAGGAAGCTCATTCACTACAGAAAATTCAGAAATGTTTTTTCTTTCTCTTGTATTCCTCAAAAAGATGACGAATGGTTTGATATTGGCATGTATTCAGGTATGATATGATATGATATGATACTTTATTTTTTGTTATAAGTGTAATAATTTTATGTAAAATTATATAAAAAGAAAAATTTGTATTTTTATCATTATTTATTCAGTATTATTTATTCAGTATTTATTATTAATATTTGTCATTTATTATTATCTATTTATCATTTGTATTTAAGCTTAGCTTATCTACCATTTTGGATTTATTTCAAAGGCCTCATTCCCAAGTTGTCTGGTTTCCAAAACAACTTGGTTCACAATTGTTTTGGTTTCCATGACAACTTGGTTTGTATGTATATAACAGTTTGCTTGATCACTTTTAACTTGTCTCTCAATCAGTCAAGATGTGTTGACACTATTCACTCATTCACTATACCTCATCATCTTCATCATTTCAAAGCTATCTATTTGGCCAGCTGGTAGGTTTTGTTCTTTGTTTTTCTTCTTTGGCAGCCATCTTGTTTTGTGTAGGTGTGGCCATCTTTTCTCTTTGTTCTTATGTATGTATACACACTTAGGTTAGGCTCTAGTTTTTACTCAAATCGATATAACAAATTTCATAAATAGATATTTATTAGTTCTAATTTTATTATGTAGTTTGACGGTATTCAAAGATGTCAAAAACCGTTCAACGTGTCTGATGAGGTAGCCCCACAATAAGAAACATACATGGTTCATCTAGTTTATATAACAACGCTACATTATATAAGGTGCAGTTAATACGAAATCATATAGATAACATGAGTAAAAGTACAATCGACTAGAATAACTATAAACTATGACCAGTTGTTTCCAAATAACACGGGAAACGCGTAGAAGATCTTTATGATCTTATCGTCGAGAACCGATATAGTAGCTACAGTCAATGTTTCATTGTCTTAAAGCCGACCTCCACTTGTGCGTACGTACGTACGAACGTCCGGTCGGCGCCGTGAGACCAATTAATTTGAATCTCCAGTTAATAAAGAAACTCCATGTGTTGAGTGTTTCTTTTTTTCGCAATGTTTACAATTTTTTTGCAATGTTTGCATTTTTCTTGAAATTTGATTGACTCACATCCTAGATGGCCACGCAGCCGCCTGAAAAAGTAGAATCGAATCCTACTTCCAAGCGCACAAAATCTGGCCGTCGACGACTAACAAAGTTGAGCAATAGTTGTCACTAAAGGCCAATTTCCATTCAAGAAAATATCCGCGCGGACGTAGGTAATCCACGCTCAGTGACTTAGAACGCATGCGTATTGGCTAATTCATAAGCGTAGTTATGTCCGCTCAGCGAGCAAAAATAAAGTTAAAAAATTTTAACTTTTTTTAAGCCCACCGATGTCCGCTGATAATTTCAGCCAATCGTGTCTTTTGATTTCCATTTGCAGCTGTTTGGCCGCTCGGAAAATTCTACGTCCGCGCGGGCATAAGCGTTGAATGGAAATCGGCCTTAAGCATGCGCAAAACTGGCCGCGTACGTACGTACGGGCAAAATCGCACAAGTGGAGGTCGGCCTTTAGACGTTTGGACAAGAATTTGTAATGTTCGGATTTTATAAGATATAGTGTGATCTAATAAACAAGATGATGTGGTCTAATAAACAAGATTGAGGTCAATTCATATTTGCCAAAAAAGTAGTAGTAATTGTTTATTTGCCATTTTAATGAAGTATAACAATTGCATCAGCATCTAAAACTTGGTTTGAAAGCAACGGATGGGAATTATGGAAATTATTGAGCGTATTTTCACGCCATGCCATTTCCATGCATGCGGGCGCGTGAAAATGTACGAATGGAAATCCGCCTTATTCGCGCGCGCTAAAAGTTTGTTTTTCTTTTTCACGTGGATCTTCTAGACATGGTAGCTCTTACGGCGATGGAATCATCAAAAATTTGAAAGGACGCTGTGAGGTATCAAATATCTTATGGTGTTGCATAATTTATTGTGTCAATGCTGTTCATGTCATTGGAAAAAGTTGCAATTGTTAGAAATTGTTTGTTTCGTTGCCCTAATTTCCAATAATAAATAAAGTAGTGTGGGGGCGGGGAAGCGTTCATTCATTGAGAAGTTTGAAGGGAAGGGAATCTATATATCTGCACACTGTTGCCGCCCCTGCTGCGTGCATCATATCCATTTGTGAAAGTTATTTCGTATCCATGTCTGGTTCCTGTTCTCCGACCGACCCTAAAAAATGTCTTACTTTGAGAGTTGGACACCCATTTTTCTTTTGTGCAGTGAGTGCATAAGTAAAGCGGATTTGAGATTTTCTTTCAAATCGGGCTTTGTCAAAATGGCAGGTAAGAGTCATGAAAGAAATCTTCACTAAACTTCATTATTCATCTCATTTGCTTATGTTGTGAGCAATTCTGTCCCAGAAATCCCCGAACAAGCGTTTTTAAGAACGATGGCTGCCAAATAATAAATAACTTTTTTTATTGAAAATACAGAAACAAAATTTTTCCAGACCAACCAAAAATGATAACGGGAACCAAACTATTTTCAACAAACAGCCTTTGTTCAGCAAGTATTTTGTGGGGCATTTTTGGGACACGATAGAGCTCAAAAAGTTGATTAACGTCTTTTTACAGTTTTTACAGGATCCCTTTAATGTAATGATGGTGCGACTTTTTGATGCCTGCTCAAAAACTTGCAAGCTCGTCCGACAGGGTCATTAATGAACAGTAACTTAACAGTTGTTTTTTAAAATTTGTTTCTATTTCACTTGAATTTCCATATAAGAGTGCGTTTACATGAAGGCCGTGCTGAACTCAGTACGGGTTGAATTTTCAATCCTCCCGTATCGAGTTTCAATACAGGTTCTTATTTCAGTACGGTTCCTAGTCAAACCTTCAGCAGTGTTTACATGATAACGGCTGTACTGAAATTTTACCCGTGATGATTTCAAACCTATTTCTCAAATAGGTTTGAAATTTCGATACGGCTTGAAAAGGTGTGAAAGTTTTCACATTTCGTTGTTTTATTATAAAATGTGTTAACAAGCATGCGCATATTAATTAAATTTTGCTGACACCTATGAAACAAAAATACAGAATGTGCTAAATTTATTCTATTATGCACAGAAAATATTTCTACCCGTACTGAAATCTCAAACATGTGTGATTTCAGTACGGCTCTCATGTAAATGCGCTCGTAGAGAGAACTAGAAACTAGTAAAATCTATTGTTTCGATTGTTACTCGCGAACACTCGCCAAGACCGTATCGAAATTTCTCATGTAAACAGAAGGTCGATTTCAAACCGGTTGAAATCTCAAACCGGTTTGAGTTCAGTACGGCTCTCATGTAAACGCACTCTAAGAATAAAATGAGGCTGAAACTGTGTTCTTAAAGCTAAAATCAAAATAAGAACAAGTCAGTCAGGCTGAAAATGTCTCAAAAAATAAGAACAGCACAGATTACTGGCTCATATAAAAAAGCGCACATCAAGAGGAAAGAAAGTAGATTTTGCTTCTGTGTATTTGGCAATTTGGAGTACCTTTTAATCAATTTTCTAGAGATGGTTGTCACTTTCGGAATTCATGCAATAGGTGGGGGTTCAATTCTCCTTGGTGGCAATTCACCATACATGAGTGAATCTACCACAGATTCAAGTTCACCCATGCCATGTCAGGGAAATTTACTAGATGGTACATCGGGTGTTGCAGGGTGTCTTCTAAGAGAGCATAGGGCCTTGATTGGGTTGATGTTGCTCAGAAGAGTGTCACATACTGATTCTTTTGCTTTAATAAGAGGTCTATATATAATACAAATCTGCAGCAATTGAACCAAATTAAAATCTGCGTACACAAAACACTAGTCTTTTGGCATTAGTGACAATATAATTAAAACATGTGAATCCATTAGACATGAATAAAATTTTGTTTATCCATACACTAGAAACTTGGGATTTTACTAGTATATATCTGTTTATCATCCCAAACTAGGGTTTGAAAAAGCTTATACCATAGTCACAAAAAAGTTTCAAGCACTAAAAATCACTTATATACAAATTACAAAAAGACTTGCGAGCATTAATTGTCGCAAGCAGTGACAGGACAATTCCCCCTTGGACAATTGCCCTCATATAGGTAGGAAAATTCAGTTTATAAACAAATTCGGTTTATAAATAAGGAATATTGACTAGTCAATACACTAGTCAATACACCTTCCAGAATTACTCTTGGGCAGCTAATTGTAGGGATCGGGGTGTAATAGCAGGGGAGGGTCGATACTTCAAGAATAGTTCGTTAATAATTAGGGGGGTATGGATTATTTTTTTTCAGTTAATTTTTCACAAATAAATCGATTTTTTCTTCCTGAATGTTCGAATATCTGTTCTCTGTTGTATGAGAACAAATATGCTGCATATTGTTTAAAAAACCCATACTGTATGATGTACATTATGTAACTTTTTACGTACCTTACGTAACTTTTTATTTCTCACTTTGGAAATGTTTAGTTGGGTGGGGTTGTCAATAAACAAGTGAGGTTGACATTTTGAAAAAAAATCATAAATGGGAGGGGTGTTAATAAATGGAATGGGTGGTGAAATTTTCGGAAAACTGCAAATCTTCATTCTGTATGACAATCAAGTCAAATTTGAAATGTGCCATATAATGTAAAAACAATGAGATTTTCACAGAGAATGAATTTAAACAACGTTTTCGAAGATTCGGAACGTAAAATGTTAGCTATAAAGATTACTTTGACGAATAAAATTTATTCAAAAATTAATGAAAAGGAAAAATAAAATCTGAAAATAAAAAAAAATTGTATTACTCTCCATCATTTTGGTTTGAAGTTCAAATGGTTTTTGAATTAAATTAAAGACATTTCCATTCCATTAACTCGTCACCACCTGGCTGGCTATTTTTTTAATTAAAAGATTGCACATACTTTTGTAACTTAAAAAAATGTTAAAAAGAAAGAGAAGACTACATAATACAATTAAATAATATAATACATAATAAAATCTTCATTCCTCAGCAGATTTCGCTGAGTAGACTTGTTTTCCAAACGAAGAAAATTTGTGAGCACTGACTTTTAATTCAAAATCACTATATACCATATTTCAAAGCGATCGGAGACCTCACTACTGAAATGGTAGCAAAGTTTCGTTTCGTTATTGTAAAATTTAATCGTAGCACATAAACAAATTTCCGAAGCAAAACTTTCAACATTTTGGGACAGACTTTTGTTGACTTTTGAATAAGCATTTGTTATTACACTTGTCATTACAAGCCAGGTGTGCGAATACCACACACGTAAATAAATCTTGGCGTGTGTGGAGGCGTGCGCATGTGATCGCACGCCTCTTACGACCAGGCCTGACATCATGTTGGCTAGGTTGAAGGACAGATTATATAGCTGATACAGAATTCTCCTTATGTCTACAAATGATAGCAGTGGTTGCATTTGTTCTCCCATGGATGTCATTGGCCCATTTGATGATGTTTATAACCACATCAGAAATAATCATCTTGCTGTTGCAAACGATGTGTGAGATTATTTAAAATAATAATTATATCAGGAGGTTCCGAAGAATTGCACCACATCGCCCACCTGTTTCCAATTGAGTTATAGAATATGTTAAATCATACCAATAATGAGCTTCTTGTACAAACAACAGTATTGAAGGCTGGCACAACAGCTTTCAATCTAATGTTTCTTCTTGTCACCCGTCATTCATTCTGGAAGGGGGAAAATGCTGTGCATTTTCAAATGCTTCAAAATCTAGGGGGACATCCACCACCTTCTCAAAGACGGAGGAGGTATATGCTGATTGCAACGCTGAAATTCTACACTTAGTTGATAATTACACAAACCGGCAACAACTAGATTACTTACAGGGGCAGGCGATTTTTTAGTGAAAAACGCCTTTTATTAAAAATGTATTTTTCAACTTTGCCAGAAACGTTGAAAAACGCGAGAATGTTAGGGGGGTTCAGATGTAAAAACTGCCTTTTAAAGATCATCCTGTGCCCTTTTGAGTTTGATCAATGCCCTTTTAAAACTTTATGAATGCCCTCTAATCTGCCCTTACATAGCACACCTGTGTATGTTGTTTTTATTTATTTGAGAAATGTAACGTTGTTGAGACTTTAGACAAGCGACTGAAAATTTTTCTTTCCAATAGACTCATTCATTCTCTTTGTTGTACATATGTGAGTAAAAGCAAATCTTTTTAAAATCTGCAAACAACAAATGACGTAATGCGAAGACACCAATGAGAGAGAGAGAGAGAAAAAACTAAAGTGTGATGTACCACCTGCTAAGGCAATTAAACGAAGTGAGCTCGCGCTCTTTTCTTTTCTTCTTTTATGAATGAATATAGTAGTTTGTAAAATTATTCCTGTGATGGAGAGCAAAGAACTTTTGCTTTTATTGAAGAATTGCGAAGTCGAATACACGTGTATAGGGGGGTGATAGTGAATTAAGTGCACAGGTAAACATAGGTGCCCTTTTGTCTCTTATCGGACGCTGCCTTTTAATTCTAAAATAGGGCCTGAGGGGCAAATTGCCCAGGGGGCAGTTGTCCTAGAACCATCACGAGACCCTATACTGACAAAAGTTGCTTATAATAAAAGTAGGAAAATGCCATTTTGAGAAAAATTTTATACACAGTGAAGTCCTGTTAAAAGCAATATCGAGATATTTTCCTCTAAGGACATTATTCTAAATAAGAATGCACCCTCTTTCTGCATTCTCTTACTTCTACGGCAGTCAATTCTTCAGGGTTCACTTTTTCAAAAGCAAGAAAAAATAGGCGGAAATCATTGAAATATTTTTTGTGAAAATATTTTAAAGTTGTGAGCACAAAAAGTCGCGAATCCTAAAAAGGAAAATGTAAACAAAATGTCACAAAAGTCATGAGAATTTGCTCGTGAGAATTTACTCGCGACTTTTTGTGCTGGCAACCTTTTGTGCCTTTAAGATAACAAAGTCTAGGCAGTTACCAAGGCAGTATACATAATTCTTGTATTGATATTATAGAAATGAAAATTATGAGTGTTATATTTAAATGCATCATGTTTCTGTATTTTGCATCCGTTGGGCTTTCACAAGAGAAATTGCCTTCTGGAATGAGTCAACGTAAGTATATTTGTCACGAGTCTCATTGCTGTGGTTGTTCCTGACCAACATAACTAATAGCCTAGATATAATTTTCATCATTTTTAAATTCTGATATGATATATCAAGATCTCCTCACAGAATGGTGGATAGAAATGGTATTTATCCATCTTGTGGAGCTCTAAAAACTGAGCAATGAGATGAACTGTGAAAATTTTCCCCTTCAGGAAAGTCTGCAATCAAAGAGATCCATGACGTGACATTCCAATATGTTAGACTCAAAAACATCAGTTGCCCTTGTTTGTTCTTGAGATATTTGAAATGACAGCTTTTGATTGGGCAAGTAATCCAATGCTTGCAACTAGTGGCCTTATGGTAAAGTGTTTCACATGTTTTTCCATAATTAAGTAGACCTTTGGTGTTCTTTATTCTGTCTTTAGATCAGTATTGCCTTGGTTGTATTGCTACAGTTAAAGGTACCTTAAGTCTCTCATATCTTTACACTGAGGTTTATGATCTCTTTCATGAAGATGTATGGGTTTTTACAATCATATGTAGAAGGATTAATGCTTACAAGTTTTGTTTCTCATCCTGGCAACATATTTTTATTGTATCAGTATGTACATTTTCCTGCTAATTCGTGAATATCTAATCTCAGAATTGGAAAAGGCATTGTCCCGCCGCCGTTTGACAGAACAAAATCGTGAATCGAAAGTTATGGAAATGATGGAGAAGATTTGTAATGCTCCAAATTTTGTGGAATATGAATACTCTCCTCCAAAAACTGTTAAAGCATGTGAACTTCTTATGGGTGTGTACATGTTTTTTATTCTTGGTTTAGTATTTTGTCATACTTATTGAATGATTGAAATGCAATTATTTTTTACTTATATTAGAACGACATGAGGAAGATCTCGAAACTGCTTTTGTTAAAAAGCAACCAGATATCGAAAACTTGATTTGTTTTGAAATTAGTAGAGCCTGTGAAGGTATTGATCCTTCAAAGAAAGAAAAATCGGCAAAATTCGCTGATATCGATCTTTCCTCGGGCACTGGTGATGACGTTATTTCAAAAACTGTAAAAGTTGATCCTGGTAGTTCTAAATTTGTTGTAGAAGGTAGGAATTATGTTTTGAACTCTAACTATTGAATATTTGCATATGCTTGGTTGACAAAATCATCAAAAAATCACTGCAATATTTTAATTGAAATGGTGTGTATATTTCTATAGAAATGCTCTCCTTTGCAAAGATTTTTCAACAGATTTTCCCACTGGGTATTCGTACATGATGTTTCTGTGGCAATCATGTTTATAACCCATTATATTTAGATGGAACCAAAGATGGAAAAAAGACACAGAAAGAAGGGAAAACATTATCAAAGTCTGATAAGAAGAAGAAGGACAAAACGAAGAAGAAAAAGAAGACAGAGACAGAAAAGAAAACTGATGGGAAAGGTGAACAAATTCTATTTGTTACTAGAATGAATTTAGGATAGAATTATTAGTTTGGCGTCTGCTCAGATAAAATTTTCTGCTGTACAACTTGCAGACCACACTTTTATGCCGGAATAATATTAAGGGGTGTATAGTGGTTCTGAAACTACATAAGAAGTTCTCACAAATTGGCTGGTCCATTACATAATAGCCCAAAAACCATTTTGTGACATGATAAGAGGATGAAAAAATTCAAAATGGCAGAAAAAAACTTCTTTATAGATCATACTATAGGAAATTTAATGCAGAATAAAGTTTCCTATCAAACATGAAAATGTATTGTAGACAATTTTTAGAACAAAGGCGACTTCGGATTTACCCACGGCAACTCTCAGATTTACCCACCCTTTCTTTGTTGTTCACCAAATTTTTGCAGTGAACAGGAGACAGCAATAAGGATAAATCCATTAATTCAAGTAATTAGGTAATTTCTAACGTAGTTTGCCTAATTTTCATGGCAATTCGCATGGCTATTTGCAAACAGGTGAAAGGAAACATTTAAGACAGAACCTGTAAACTACTAAGTAAAATTTAAATTCAACTATAAAGCAAAAAAGTAGAAAGTAAAAGATTAATGGTCGACAAATAAGCATGTATCATATCGTCTTTGTCATAATCATCATTTTAATCCTTAGCGCCTATTTCTTTGTTTTTCAACATTATCTCATTTGTATCATCATCCGTAACATCATTGACCTTCTTGTTGCAGCAGTCAAAGCATTTGCAAAGGTCAATGCAGTTTAAGCCCACTTTGAAATTACCTAATCTAACAACTATTCTGTCTTTACATTCTTGAGATTTCCATCGTACTTTTTAGTACAAGGCCTCATCAAACAAAATGATATAATCCCAATGAGTATTTTGTAAACTGTAGACATGCCTGTGGCAGGAACATAAACCACAGGCGTTAATGTAAAGTATGAAATCTTGTCCAACTAGGTAAGATGTAAGATGTATTTTCAAATGAATTTAAAAGAGAATATACAAAATCAATTGATCTTAGAATAAGTTGTTCCGGAAGAACGTCTTACTCATCCAAGCAAAAAAGGCTTAATCTGTACTCCGTTAAATTACACGATTCCTTTCTCCCCAATACGAAGTGTGAAATGTTATTGTTGGGTTTTTTCAAAGATTGCTTACTTTTTTACTGGTTGGAATCCCTTATTTCATGCAGATTCTTCACTACTTCTTTGAATTATTATACCATTGGCCATATGGGTTGCACCTTTACCTGATCTTGTTTCTTCTCTGAAGTCAACATTACTGCAAACAAGAGTTCGCACTGCTGTGAAATGCTTGTGGTAGAGCTATTTCAGAGATCATATTCATTCATTCAAGTTCTGTTTCATGGGATCTAACAAAAGAATTGTTTTTTTTTATTTTATGTTGGGGTATGAAAATAAAATAATAAGTTAGATCCCACGAAACAGCACTTGCTAACAACAGAATTGCAAACACCATGCCCAAAACCATGCAAGAGTTTTGCCCTCTGATGATGAAAATATCATATCTTTGGTGACAGTCAAAACTTTTGGTGTTAACTCCTCCTCGAAGACACCAAGACAAAAAGTTCAAAAGTTTAGGAGGATTGAAACAATCCTTTAATATCGGTAATATAACTCATTTCTGGAAGTTCTTTTATGTTTTGTTTGATTTCTGAAGCTCCACTGCATGAGTTTGAAACTGGTTGACAGACTTGTTGAAATGTTCTTGGAATGTTCTTCCGTGTCACTTTCACTGTTTCCTTTCATTCTAGCATACTCTTCAGTGATCTGTACTGCATCAATCTCTCATCAATTTCTGAACACCAAATGACGTTTGTTATTTTTTTCAGTTGGATCATGAAAACGTACGGCTTTTAAACCTTTGTTTACTCTAACTATTCTGACTATTCTGACAAGCCCATCCTACAGTTCTTTGAGTTTGATTACTCCTTCATCAATGTAATTGAATAATAACTCAAATGACTAGTAGTACAACGTATTGTTTCTTTTGTGAACCGAATACACATCCTAGCTATAACACTTTGATGACGAACGTCCCTTTTATATAATAAAATGCTACATCTCTTAGCTCACCAGCATCTGTTGTCATAGCCCTTACTAAGTGGTATGTTTTCCTTTCCTCTAATCCCTAAGATGTATACCCATTTCAATTTCATGCACACATGAAAACTCAATTTATGAGAAAATATATTGTTTAAACCTTGATGACCGTCTTAAGGGCTCAGCGTACCTTTTACTCACATATGCATTGCATAACTTTTTCCGTTATTTCTTTTTACTAGTACATTTTTGAATTCGTGTAGAGCAATAAATTTTCTTTCCAACGGCAGCGGTGTATAAAATGATATATTTACATAAATAATAAGGAAGAAATTAATCTGTAAAAACGATCAAAAATGCGGACTTTTTTTTGTGTGCTTCTTTGAGCTCCAAGTCCTGAAGAGAAAGGGTTTTTTTGAATATTTTTGGGTTGTGTCGATTCCTCAAAATCATTGGCAACAAAGTGTGCCCGCTAATGTCAATTAATGGTTTTGTTCAGGAGAAAAACAGTTTTTTGTTTTTCCATACTTTCTGTGCTATTGGACAGTTGAAAACAATCACGGATTTTGAGCCAATCAGGATTTTTCTCCCAAATTGCGGGCACACTTCGTTAACAGGCTTTCATCTACGGCTGTGCAAAATTTTAAAGGAAATGAGCCACTTGCTGGGAAGATGGAGCTCAAAGAAGGACACTAATAATTTCTCATCACATACACGACAATATGTCAGCCTTTAATAAATTCAGAAAGTGAGCTGCCAATTTAATTAAACGCTTCTTGATTATATAACAAATTGCATTGAAGGTTGTCATAACTTAGAAATGTTAAATAACGAAAATTGCCCATAACCAGAGTCTAATCTAGGCCGAAAGAGCGTCCGTTGATCAGACGCTGCCCTCTACGTTCTTTTTTTTAAAATTTATTTCGCTTTAAAAACTTTAAAAATCACTCTTGTATAGTAGGGTCACAGGTTTAACCCACCGAAATAAAGCTCAGGTTGCCCTTTCCCTAAAAAGTGCCCTTTAGATGTTCATAATGTGAACCTTTTTCTTCGGTCCTTTTTCGTCCATTCTAGATTAGATCCTGATAACTTTCTCAAAAAGCAATATTTTTCCTTATAAATTTAAATTTTGTGTGATAATAACCTAATGATTACATCTGTCAAAAAAAATTGAAAAAAATTAATCTATCAGGAAATTTGGTTAAAGCTTTTGTACTTAAGCTACTGTAACTTGTTACTTGCAACCTTCTTTGCTCTCCATTTTAGACACGTGTGTATTTTCTGTAGCAACTGCCATGATAGTGTAAACTGCAATCTAACTGACTTTTCTTGGTAATGACTAACAAGATAAACAATGCAACCTTAAACATAGGATATAGAGATAAGTAGATGTTCAGATACTTTATAGGGACGAATTCATAGTCTGATTGTTATAATATTTTATAGGATTTCTATACAAAAAAGCATATTTGCATTCACTAAAATTTAGTTTTAGCCTTTAATAAAGTTAAATTGTTTAATCTATTTTTCATAACCTTTTTTCTAATTATTATTACATATGTAGCAGTTATATATTAGTTACTCTGAGGATTGCTTTGCCTTTCTTTGGTCTTGTTTCATTTATAATGATTTTCGTGTGCCTAAACATTCGTTAAGCAGTGCTAATGTTTACGCTTTCGTATCTTTCGATAAACAATATTCAAACGGCAGCCAACTTCAGAGAGGAGGAGAATGGATAAACAACAAACCTGACGACATGCTGAACCAGTTGCTCTGGTGATGCTAATCACTGTTCATATGCATTCGAAAAAGTATCAAAGGTCATTTGCGATATTTTGTTTACTGTTTCTTCATTATTATTCCCAGGAAAATGAAGAAAGCATTCCATCTTAAAGCTATCCTAACAACGTGGTGAACAATTGTTTATCATAACTGAAGTTAGCATCTTTAATTTTTTTACCATTATTATTTTACAGACCTGAAATATAAGCATATTTTAATTGCAAGCACTACGGAAAGATAAGTCTGCAAAATATGGGCTGGAACGTAACACGAAGAATCGTTCACATACGAAACGAAACGATAGACCCGATAGACTGGAACTTTATACCCAATTTGCAAACAAAGGGACAAATTATGTGTGGGAACTTTTTCGTTCTGTTATCAGTAATATTAAACTCGAGGATTTCTGCATAGAAACTGTGGTCTGCGAGTTGTACAGCGGACATGACAAGTTTTTGTGGTACAGACGCCTTCTTAAATGCATCATATAGATAGTTTTGTAGGAAGAAATACCTGCGAAGTATATCTTTGGTTTTATGGGTAGGACCAACAATGTTTTCAGGGTTGGTTTCTTTATGTTGTTCATGGTTCCTCTCATGACCATCCCTTGGGTACTTGCTAAAATGAAATAAGCTTCCTGGAGGCGTTAAAGATAGGCTTGATTTTTGTCATAAAAATGTGAGACTTGTTCTTCTTGTTTTGCATGAGACTTTGTAAAAAGTCGACCCATATTACTGTTTATTTTGAAATCCTTTAGTTGTGGTAGCCTTCCTGCTTACTAAAATGTTTGATTTTACAGGGAAGCAAAAAGGCTCGATCAATCACTTGAACGTCGATATAAATGATCCGAATTCCATGGAAAAAGTAATGGCGCAAATAAAGGATATGACTGATAAACTGCAGAACAAGAAAGAAGAACTTTGAGATGCTTTTTTGAGCTTTTAAACATTTTTGAAATTGAAATTGCGAATAGTAAATATAAAGTAATATAATAGCATTCAGATTTTATAGAGACAATTTTATGAAAACGTTTAAGTATTTTTTTTTTCTCAATTTTTGAACATTCTGGCGTTTCATACTTAAATATTTCTGGAGAAATCTTTGATTTTCTTTTCACAGCAAGAGTCATTCCTTTTCACCGAAGTTTCGAATTTTCCAGCATAATAATAAAATAATTATGTGACATATACAACGAAGTGCTTGCTAGAGTCAGATCTCTATTCAATAAATTGTAAGGATTGGTGCGAGAAAACCAACGATGAATGATGCGCATGCGTAGTTAATGGAACGATTGTAAAGTGCTAAAAAAAAGTTGGATGATAAGCCGAGATGATGTCTCATGTGTTTTTACGAGAAAATAAAACTCATTGCTTTTTATGTCGTCTTTTATATTCCTGTAGTTTCCCCAGCAACAGTGAAATACATATCTTTCGAATTTTTAGTCCCTAGTATATTTTTTAACGGATTTGCATCAGAAAGAGGTTCCTATCTGTATCAGAAAGAGGCTTAAAGTAACGATTATCTGTATGAAAGAAAATTTTAGTTTGTCAGCATCCGATGAGTGTAATCACCAATTTCTGCTGATGATAAGCCCCCATATTAGATTTATAATTGGAAACAAAGAATTGATTATGTTCGTTGTTCCGCAGATAGTCTCAATTCAACTGTAAATAAAAATGACGTCACCTTAAATTACGTAAGAGACTAAATGCTGATCTTGTCGATTTTTGCAGAAATCCGATCACACGAATTAAGTAAATTTCCACTGTTTGTGGTGCGATTTTCTCTGTGTAGGTAAGAGCACGGTATCTCCTGATAACGCCATATTTTTCCTAACTATACGTTGCCTCGTTTTGATGTGATAATTTGACAAAAGGTAATAAAAATTGATGCATCCCGGTTAATCAAGTAAAAAGGCAGGTATTGCATATGATATGCAAAATGTAAGTTTTTCCATTCATGATAGACAATTTTCTTTCCCAGGCTTCCTTGAATACTCCCTGCTTTCAGAATTCACTTTCTATAACCATGAAATAGAATCGTGCCCAGTCGCTTTATGCTGTTTCAGACGACAAACTTTTTTTAGAAAGTGGGTGAATATCCTCGATTATATGACTGGCATGCAGAGGATCCATCCATCACATATCAGGATATGAGTATAACAAATTGACCCCACCTTATAGAATATTGTACCTCTCACTGGGCAAAATTTTCAAAAAAACCACTGCGATGAAGAGCATTTCTATTAAAATAGTGTGTATATTTGTATAGAAATGCACTCCTTCACGTTGGTTTTTCAACAAATTTGCCCACTGGCTTCTTCTGCTGCTGGTAAATCAGATTTAGCTAACACTTGCAAACTGACTTTACATCCGTTTTGGAGCAGTAGTGAATATGGGGAACAAGCAATTTAAAGAGAACTCTAGGGAACACAGAAAATGGTGTCTACAGTGTTAAACTGAGGTTGCTAAGAACGTGATGATCGTTTCATTGCATTTCTGGAATTTGATATGGGATATTAGCATGTAATTTGACATTGGATGATTTTTTTCCTTCTGATATCACATTCACATAAAATTCTGTTTGAGAGTTTATCTGTCAACAAAAATCATCATCGTGAAATGTATATCAAACAAGCTTTTAAAAGATAGTTATTCTTTCATAACCTCAGTGTTATCATGAATATTTTTCTTTCAAACTTTGAACGTCTGATGTTAACCTTTACTGTCAGCTGTCCATCAAAACCTTGACAGAAATTTAATCGACACACAATAAGAATAAACTTTTTCTTAATGCAATTTTGATTTCCTTCATCAAATGATTATGAAACATACAAAAGGTACCCGACGCAAACATCGTCTTTGTCGATTTCACAACAGTTCACGACTTTTTTTTTCGCGATGAGTTTTTAGCAACTCCATGGTAAATCTTTTTAAATATTATGAAAATATCTGAGGAACTAAATTTCTTAGATTTCTCATGCTTATTTTAACATGACTTTATTTGTTTTCTTTTATATCCTAGTTGATAATGCTGAATTTTTATCTAAATTTCTTAATGTTCTGACAACAGAAGATCAACAAATTCATTTTCTGGAATAAAACATTACCTAAGTCACTCTGATAATTTCCCTCAAATACTTCGGGCTGGTCCTAGGTTTCTACTACAAATTGTAAGTCCAATTATCATAACGCCTCGAATAAGCACCCATTCTTCAACCTTTAAAATCGGGCGTTTATTCGAATTTTCGACGAGTATCAAATAAAGAACACAGTTTGTTTTAGTTTTTACTCTCATTGTTTTTTTTTTCTTTCATCATAATTTACATGGAAACTTCTTAGAAATAGTTTCATGCACATAATGTCAATGATCATTTTCTTTCCTTGTAGTTTTTCAAAACTTATTGCATCTTTTTTTATTAAGTTCCAAGTCTATTTTTTTAAAAATAAGCGCTTCCTTCAAATAAGAGGCCACTTTAAAACCTTATTCGAGGCATTAATTACAGTTTTTGATTGAGTTCTACTGGCGTTTCATTTACACGAACATTTTTATGTATCTATCTATCATCAAGTTATTGTTGTTTATTCTTCAGCTATATAAAGCTGCAATCATAAATCGAAACCTGACCGTCAAATACAAACATGGTTGAAATATTGACAGCTCATTATATGAACACTCCATTGTTTCGCCTGATATTGTCAAGTCAGTTGGTTTGTTGTTTCATTGACATCAAGTGAAGAAACGGCCCGTCTCTAATTAAAATGGTCAACCAATCTGCAGCAAGAAACCGTCTGTTAAAGAGGGCCGCCTTCTCACAGTGGCTACTGAGGTCATAAGCCTTGAGAGTCTTTACGTTATAACAGAAGGTTCTATTAACATCCATAAATGAGATAACTCCATAACACAACAGTCAGTGATCAGTAGAAAGGCGCACTAGCTTTGGATTATGGGTGCGCTCACAAGTTACGCTACAGCTACAACTGTGTGTTCTAATTATGCCTTAACATTAAATGGTTGCTCATATGAAAAAAATACTTAAGTTCAGTTTTTTCATTACGAAAAGCTTTCCCCACCTACCAGGATATCTTTACCCATTTGAACAACACTTAAGATCCTTGCGCCACGTCGTAATTGTTCTACCATCTTGGTGGAACTTAAGGTTATCAACCCTTCTATAGGACGTTGCATCATATTTGAATGACATATTTGAATGGTAAACTAGCTATTCATTCTACATACAGGAGAAGCTTAAAAGTATCAAAGAATGGAACATTTCTTTGGAGCAGCGAACTTAGAGCCATTTCTATTACAGATGAAAAATGTATGGTTTATTTTGATCTGTAGTACATTATAGGGAAGGATATTTTCATGAAGAGATATGAGGGTTTTCCATAGGTATTTAGCAATTCAAAGTGTGGCATACTTCAGTTAAACAACTTCTCCTTTCATAAACGATGGACCGAATCGTCTGTTGGTGTGATATTTTTATCCTCTCAACAAAGTGCTTCCTTAACGTGGGACTTAGCTATGTTAGACGAATCCGTTCTCCGCTAGAAAGCTGTCATGTTCAAGGAGTATGCCCGGAAAAAGTGCGATGTATCCAGCACATATTTGTAGAAATCACATTGAGAAATAGTGGTCACATATTTTTATTGAAACTTGAAGGAATTACAAAAATGTTATTGAATTTTCTTGAAAGAAGGCTTATCAACAACACTGTAAAAAATATTACTGTATCAACAAAGCGATAGAACAATATATGTTTTAATCGTCCAACAAGTTGACAGAACTAAATATGTTTTAATCGATCAACTCACACTGATATCATTATGTACACACGAAATTCCTTCTGCATTTCTCCTGCATTAAAATCTAGAATTGATTTGAATCCTGTCTATAGTTGTATACACAACCGGTTCCATCACAGCGGTTTGCCAACCGTTACCAATACACTGCTATGGAATTGTGTTAAACCCTATTCACATTTGCCAATTGTTTGCGAAGTTTATTAAAGTTCGTAATATTTGTCTTTTTTCGATCTTTGTTTTCATAACGGATTGTTTTGAGAGATTAATTCTTCATCAAGAGTTTTTAAATAGACCAAACAGACGCTAGCGCGATTAAAAATATCTGTCATCAGCGCTTTTCATATACGTCATTAGATGTATATGCAGTATTGCTTTCAACAGAATAAAAAATAACAAAAATAAAACGGCCTTAAAACTTTTTAAAAAAAATATTTTTTAAAAAACCCAGAAGAAATTCGAGTTTGCAGAATCCAAATAAGAACTTAATAACAAAAATATGCTTATTAAAAACACAGCAATAACTCAACACACTGAAATAATGTTTTTACGGGAATGATTTAAAGATTTTCCCTACTGCAGAAATTGTCTTTCCCAGTTACTTGACAATGACAGCCATTTGAAACCAAAATTTCAACACGACAAGACGTATTTGCATAACGTTTTATATTAATAACATGTGAAATTATTATCACAAAATCAATATTGACTTGTTTGCAATGACATGGAAATTAATTACATTTTTCACTGAGTCAGTTCAAGCTTGTGACAGTCAAGTACCAGTTTGTTATTGGTTGTAAAAAGGGTCCTACATATAATTACAGGTACTCAATATCCTTCTTGTGGTTAAGTGGCTTTGCACTTAGTGGATATATTCCTTGTTATTTTATCAATAGTATTTATTTTCTTTGATATCTCGATTGTCTATTTAAGTTTTCCGCTGATAAAGATAATGCGCCTTACTGTGCCATCCACCCTGCACCCAACACCAAATAAAGGCGTAAAAACTTTCTGAACGAAGAAAGGGGGCGGGCTATCTTGTTTTCATTTTGTTTGGGGAACTGTTTATGTAAGACAATAAAAAACATGTTGAAAACCTATCTTTCCCTAAGTTCCTTGTGATTAAATGACATGAAGAAAAATTCTGAGTGATTGATCGATTCACCTATGACCTGTTCATTATTACCTTATATCAACAGAAAGGCTATGAAAATGACACACTGTCAATCAAAAAGATTCCTCTTTCAAAGTAGAAAATTAAAACATTAACATATATCTAGAATTTGATTCACTCTTCATCCTTTCATTGGTTTCAAAAAAACCATAGAAATTTAAAAATTCGAATGAAAAGCTTTGTCCTATCTGGGGAAAATGTTTGTGTTTTCAAAATGTTTGCAAATAAACAAACAAACAAACAAACATTTTTAGGTCACCAATGTGAAAAAAAGATTTATTAGTAAAAACATTGTTTAGATGTACAAAACCTGTTCCATCATTCCTATATCATGATTAATAACTTTTTACTTTCACCTAAAACACGATATTCCGGAAAGGATTCCAGAAGGAGGAAAAAATATATAATATATATACATTTATATGTTTTTCAATTTCATCAAATGTTCTTGATCGAGTTTCTGACATGGAGATGGATTAGAATCTCACGAGAAGCACACAGGAAGAAAGAAGGAACAAACTTGTCAGTGGAAACCTTATAAAAATCCCTCGACAATCTATCATATTTATGCTTTACCATCCAAAATAAACGTTGCAAATTTGATAATGAGCTGGTAAACTAATAAAGAGGCAGGTATAATAAACTGACATGAAACTCAAAAATATGTTTGTTTTGAAGTGTTTAAAGGGGAAGGTTCATTTTGTTCGCATAAATAAAAGTTTCGAGAGAACGAGAAGAATTGGCGAAGAATTCGAATTTTGTGTGTTTTGTTTATATGGCTTGTTTACTTCTTTATTTGTTTGTTTGTTTTGTCTGACTGGATTTGTTTATTCTTCTTGTTCAATCGAAATTGTTTCACGGACTCTCAAATGTTGTAAACGTCGAAGATATTCACCTCCAACTAACAGTTCTTTTCATATGGAACTAAACTTGTTTTGGTACCAAACAAAACAAGATCTGACAATTAATATTTCTCAACGCTCAAACATTTATGAATGATACCCAACTTGGTGCGTAGTGTTTTTGAGTAGGATGCTGAGTCGGTCAGTGTTGTTGCTACAAAGATTTTTTTCATATTTCATGAGCAGTAGATTCAAAGCAAAACCAATAGTATATGACACTAAATTTCTGAGAGAATTTTTTTCAGGAATGTTTTGAAATTTCTATCTTTTGTCTCTCTTTATCACTTCGCTATTTCGTATTTGTTTTAGTATTTATTTATTTATTTATTAACATATTTATCTGAATACAAAGATGACATTCGATTTTTACCATAAGCACGTAAGACTTTTATTTACTTAAGAAAAAAAGAAAATTCCCTAACGCGCATGCGCAATATTGCATTGTAATTTGGTTTTCTATATATTATATGTATCTTTAGCTTTATCGATGACTTTGTTGATTCGTCAATAAAGGAGAAGCATAGCAAGAATAAATAAAATTCAACAAAAGGAAGCGAAAATAGCTGAAAGAAGCTGATAGATCTGAAGATTACTTTCAAAACTTATCGTCAAAAATGCTTGCTGCAAAACTTTCAAAATTTACGCCCTTTGGGATTGCTGATATATTGAAAGAAAATGAAAACGAAGAAAGCACAGATGCTCAGAAAGAATGTTTGCGTAAAAACGTAAAACGGTCCTTTAAATCGATATATACTCGAGACAAAATTCAAAAGTACACGAACGATCGAGTTGTTGACGATTATAGTACTGACGCTCATAAACGAAATTTTAGAGGAGAAGGTAGCACAGAATCGCTGTGGAATTTTTACTACGGATATGCTCGAGTAAATCTCAAACAGTCAAAGCTGAATGAGGGACGTTCAGAAGTGGAAAGGCTTTATTATTATCATCCGTATGTGCATGCGCATCACTCAAAGCATGCTGGTCCTCGCTCAAAGCATACTGGTCCACATGATGTATGTAAAAACTATGATCACCAATCAACATCCACCATGATTTGTAGTGACAGGTACGATAATATATTTCGAAAATATATGGCTAGGTCACTTAACTCCTCCATACCGAAGCAATCATCGTGTCATTTCGATGGCTTGTTAAGTTGTTGCAGAAGAGAAACATATTCGCCACCGACTTTATCCCGCAGCACAATGATACTACCTTATGAAGAAAGTAAACGGTTGGCCAGTGAACTAAACGTCGAAGGAGATTTATATTGTAAAACAATAGAAGGTGAGGCCGTCCTAACTATCTTCATACAAAATCTGTTTGTCTAAATATTATGTGAATGGTTTTCATTTTTCTATTTCATTTCAGAAAAATCAACCGAAAAGAAACAAAGTCGACCGACATTTAACGGTCACCAAATCTTCCATCTTGAAAAGACATTTGAAGGTACAAAGTATCTTGCAGGGCCGGAGAGAAGTCGCTTAGCAAAAATTCTTCACATGTCTGAGAATCAAGTAAAAGTCTGGTTTCAAAATCGAAGGACAAAATGGCGGAAAAAATTATCTCGTGATCAGTCTTGCGAATCGATCGAAAGTTTATTAGAGGAAAAACATTACGCTGCAAACAGTTTAGTCCAATTATGTAACCATAGAAACAGCGTGTTTGATTAAAAACTACTTTAGAGTTAAAGCCCTATTTACACGCGAAACAGTTGCAGCTATTGGTGCTCAACCACAAACTGAGAAACAAAGCCCCTGCGCTGGAGAGTTCTCTTGCTACTCATCAATCAAAATGTGCTCCGTTGCAGCTTTGAAGTGTTATTAAAAGCATCATTGAGACTGATAAGCCATACAGGTAATTTCAAAAAATTTCCAGATTTATAAATCACCCGACAAATGAAACTAACGATTGAATTTCTTATGTTTCCAAAGAAAATATTGTAATATTATGCAGCATTTATGGCTGTGTCATGTGACTTCATGTCACGTGACAGAAAGATTTATTTTGTATATAGATTGGTCCATAACAGTAGAACTCTGTTCACTTCTTAGAAACATGGAAGTATGTGTTTTAAATTCGATTAAGTTTAATTTTATGTAACCTTATGTGACCATCCCAGTCAATAACATGAAATTAGATGCTGCGATGTATTGAAAATAAAACAACCGATAGAGTTAACCCACCTCTTACCTTAAGTGGTCCTCTATTAGAATTTTTACATTTGCGTCGTTTTCGGTCTACCTTTGACCTTAGCAGCACTTTTTACAGACTTACATATTGACAAATCAGAATTGATGTGGAGGTCAACCTGGAACACAAATTTTTTGATGATCAGGTAATTAGAAAGGGGACTGGGTTCGGAGTTGTCATTGATGCAAGTTTCAAAGGAAAGACAAAATTCTGTTATCAAAGCTCGTTTTAAACCTTCGTGTTTTACATGCTCATCTACTAAATGAATGAGTTTTGCTTCATGTCACACTTGCATCAATCACCACAGAAACCAGGCGAGTATGATACCGAAAAGGTGTATCGTTTACTTTTATTTTTCGCAAATTTCACGATTTCGAAAACAAACAAAACAACTGCAAAAATAACTTTATATTAGAAGTAGCAAAACAGATGCACGACAGACATATATGACAGATGCCTTAATTCTTCTAATTTAGGCCGACGCCTAATTTAGCGTTGATTTTTGAAATCCATTTTACGATTCTAATCAAATAACGCGGCTTTGATATTGATATTGAAATTGAAAACTAATCAAAAAGTCTCTAATGTCACGCGGATTTTCGGGAGTACTTATTGAATTCTAAAAAATGCAGCCGATTATGGCAGCAAGTCAGCAAATTTCTTTTACTTGAATACTACTGCAAAAGAAATAACTAGAAATTTTACATGACGACGATGACGACGATGACGACGGCGACAAAACCCTATTCCTATAGTCAACTTGCTAGTTAAATAGCATAAATCGCCAAAATAATTATTTTTTGACCTGCACGTAACTAGAAGAATTATGGCACACATCAAATTGACAGATACACGGCATATATGTGACAGATACACGGCATAATGGCAGATGTACGGCTAAGACGTCGTGTAATTGTTTCATCAAATATCACCATTCTTTCAATTGTTTCTACGATTACGATGACGTCATAAAGTTATTCCATGGTTATTCCAAAGCAACACATTATCAATTAAAAGTTTAATAGCATTTATTGCAAACGTCATAACCATCTGTTCATAGATTACATGATGAAGAATACATCGACAAGAAAGATAAATTGACGTGTTACAGTGTCAGCTTCACAAACAATTTGACAGCTCGGTTGCAGAATCGAAACTTGATATCCAAATTTCCCCCATCATTATCAAAACAACTTTTTATTACAGTCAATTCCTATGAACATAACATAAACAAAATAAAAATCATAAGATCAACGGGATGTTTACAGAATCATTTTTAGATACAGCAAACTCGAACCTTTCAAAGACCAACGAGTTACACTCAAATTGTTCGAGTTTAAAAGGTTCCAGTTAATAAAAGGTTCGAGTAATGGAAATTCGTGTTAAGCTCGTATCAATTGTAGAATTCCTATGGTATATTTTCCAACTGAGTCTGTTAGTGTCCTAGGAATCTGGATCAACAATGCGTTTGGGTTTTGGGTACAAAATGTATCTTTATATATGCTTCTTACATAAACCATAAACCATAAAAGCATTTCTTACTCTAAGAAACATATTTTTATATTATGTATTCAACTAGAGGATAGACTTTTTGACTACTTCATGTTAACTTGACATGGCGAAAAGAAAAGTTTGTTAAATCAACGGAAGGAAGATGATGAGGGAAAAGTTTAGTTCATATGATCGAGGTATTCGCTAACATTCACAATCAACAAGCAGCTGTTTGAACTGATAACAGTAAATTATCAAATGGAAGCCTGAAAAACATCAAAATTAAAATTAAAATGTGTGAAGCAACAATCAACTCTTGTACGCAGGGTTTGTCATCGTACTTTGGTGTAGTTGGAAGAACTTTAGTCCAATTGCTTTCAGACAAACGAACCTGGGTTTACGGATAATATTTGGCTGAAATTTGAAAATTTAGAAATAACATGAATTTCTGAAATTTCTCCTCTTCCTTGCAGCATATGGATAATCCTTCTTCAACAAAAGTGATGTCATCCCATCTTATTTTTAGCGGAGTTCCGGCTTCATTGATTTATGGTATAAACGGAAAAGAAAGGTGTTTTTTCTGATTTGTAAGTGAAACAACAGGAAGAATTCATAATTAGTTCCACACGCGAATTCATCAAAAACAAAACCAGACGAGACATTTAAATGCTTTGGTTTGTTTGTTTAAAACCAGACATTTTGTCATCTGGCTTACCAAGCAGCCATAATATTTCGTGATCTCGCTTATCCAAGGAGCCTTAATATTTTGTGATCTCGCTTATCCAGTAGGACCATGTTCATCTAAAAAGGTTGTCAAACATGGTTTGTGGTTCATAAAAAAACAAAAATCAAAAATCTATGAATTTTCACAGAACACTTTTAAAACCAAACTTTTACTGATGATTACACATTTTTTTATAAGCAACCAAGGTCAGACGTTAGTGGTAATGTCGCTTAAAAATGTCCATTTTTTAGTAGTAATGTTGCTTAATTTGTTGCTAAGCATTAACTGAAAAAATATGTATTTCCAGTCTTGAAATCGTTTGTGAAAGTTCAGTATCTAAGTAAATAGTGCAGGACATAACATTGCAACCTAGTGTAACCATCTAGTGTAACAATTTTAAGAAATGTGCTTTAGCTATGCTAGTGCTACATCATTTCAAATTTCATGTTGCTTATTTATCTAAGATTCTTGCAGCACTGTTGCTTAACTTTTAGAGAAAATCTACTAGTGTTGCTTATAAAAAAAAAGTGTATAAAGAAGAAAAACCTTTTCAGCTAACAAACGCTTTCCAGCAGAACAAATCGTATGGTTTTTCAAAGAAATTTGTTATTCTAGGAAGTTTACACCAGTCAAGGAACTTGTTTGTAATGCATTATAATCATAAAACAATTTAAGTTGACCATACCTGTGTTATTTTTTTCCGCATTCAATTGAACTGGTTGTCAAATGTATTCGTGATTTTTCTGAATCCAAAGACAAACGCTTTTGTTTTATTTTCATTTTCAATTAACATCAAGCAGAACAGTAAGTACATTTTTTCATTTTCACTTTTTAATAATGTCCCATCGTAACTTCATCCGCCATTTTTTTTTTCTATTTCGTATGCCATTATGCATGAAGCTTCCTTATTGACACATCAAAAGATTTACTAGTAGTTTTCGGATGTTTTCCAAAATGGTGAAAGTGTAAATAACAATTTAATTGATGAAACGTGGGATTCAGCTATAACCTTTGATGACTGGCTAACTTTCGTCGCATATGACAAATATTGTCTCTCTTCTTTTGCAAGCTGTGAAACATATTACTTAATGTTAAAAAGTGCGCAAATCCAGAGGTAGTGTGCGTAGGGCTTTAAGCAAGAGAGATGTAAAGTTTCGAACAGTCACGCAATGCTTCACCGATTTTACTTAAAAGAGATTGGATTAAACTTCATAATCGCTTTCCAAACACAAAATCGTCATGAACAGCATTTATACCAATTCATGATAAATCAGTCAATGAAACATGGAGTGGGAAGATAATTCACTTTGCACCTAGATTTATTTAAAGGCCAAATATTGAATGAAACGGAAATCAAGAGAAAATCACCTGACGCAAAAAATTCTTGTATTTCTGTTTCTTTGAGATGAGAATAGTTTTTCCTCTTCTAATGACTGTGTCATTGCATTTTTCAATGATAACAAATTTAACGTTAATTATGTTAATTATTTCTATTGGCCAATTCAAGATGTTGCTAAGGAGATATGTTCAAAATGAAAGCAGATATTTGATACTAGCTGGATGGCTTATTATCAGATCGCATGATCTTATTCCATCTACACCAGTCAGCTAGTTCAATTTTTCCAAGTTCTTCAATGATAACATTAAAACTCTACCAAGGAAAATATGTAAAGCTCAAAAAGAAAGCTTTTAGGCAAGATCGTTTTAAAAGTTTTATTGTTACAAGACAGTGATAGTTGATGACACGTGGTTTTAACGGTACATTAAAAAAGAGGCCAACAATTGTATATGTACACATCTCTCATTCTTGAATCTGGTTTAAAAATCAGTCATTGTCATAGGGTAAGGTTTGCAAGATTTTTAAATAAAAAAGGACAGACAACTAATGCAAAACCTAATGTCAAATTATTATAATGTCAATTTTTATCACAATTATCATTCTAGCATACCGGTATTCGTTTTGTATACTTTTTTTCTGATTTAAAGACCCTACTTTTTTTCTTTTTTTCTTTTTTTTAATGCAGGACTCATATTGATAACAGCATTTATTTGTTGAAGTGACAATCCTGTAAATAAATATTCGTTTAATAAAATAATAAAAATTGCCCACTTCCACCAAATAATAACAATAAATATTTTGAGATCATTTTGATAACTAGCTTTCATCTTTCATTAATTTCCATCATTTATTTTTCGGCTTGAATGGTAGACATCCCAAAACATTATCATTCCCCTTGATAATCATCATCAGGAGTGGATACAAAGGAGTTCTGGTATTTACATCGTCCAACCATTTATATATCAATTATGAGTTTTATGGACTTACAATCATTAAAACAGTTGAAAATTCATTAAAACCGCATTGCGTTGAACTATTTTCTTTTACTTAAAAGCAATTTACAGAGTAGGGGAAACGTGATAGGGCTTCAGGTTTTTCAGTGATTCCGTCACAATTATTTTACAAGAACAGTTGTTAACTTGGTCCAGAATTAGTAGAGGAAAACTATTTCCACCGAAAGCAGAGGGGAGTTGGGAAACAGGAAATATTTTTCAATTTAATCAGATCACGCCCACCAACTATTTAACAATCTGAAATAAATACCAGTTCAGGTTTAGCAGAAAACGTATCGAGGTACCATATCCAACCTTGTATCAAGAAAGTTGGAGATAAAAGTGATTTTGTGTTTGTATTTGTGCCTTCAACAAACATCATGATGAAATTTTTTGTTGGTGTAAAATCATTTGGTAAGTTGACAAAATTCGTCGAGTTCGTTTTCAGATATTCCTTATCATGGTTTTCTTATATTTTGTACCAGTGAGTTCTTATTTTTCGGGTTTTGCTTGAATATTTACAACATTTTTTCACCTAAACTAGATTTTGTTCAGAAAGAAAGGTCTTCCTGAAGTTTTGGTACTAGACCAAATTATCTTCGTGTTTTTTTTCTTTCTATTTGGCTTGAGAAGGTTTTAACTATGGCGAATATAATCCAAACATTATAATTTGAAATGAATTAACATTACGTCTTGAGTATAGTAGCATGTTATATTTGTGGAACTAGCTCAATATCATCATAAGAGCAGAGTTTCATTAAGTCATGGGTCTTTACGTTAGGATACCTATTGGGCAAAGTTTGTTGAAAAATCTCTTCGAGTCTTCTATGGAAATATACACGCTATTTCATTGAATGATGTATTGACCTTTCCCTTTCTGCCTACCTTTCCCCCATCTTCACATTCACATCACAATTTCTGAAGTAAACTGGAGAGGTCAGAAACGCAATATGTCAGTGTCAGTTTATTGGATTGGATTTCAGGATCTTGTAGTAAAGAAAGAGTTTGATAGAACTTTCAGCGTCATTTCTTGACTACCACTCAGTAGTGTTATTATACTTCAAGGTCTTTTAGGTATTCAGACATTTGAACATTATACGTAGGATATAGCGGTTGAAATTCCAGTAATGTAATGTAATGATTTATTTATTTCAAAGTTAAAAGATAAATTACTACTTTGTCTATGCGGGAACCATCAAATAGTCAAAGACTGACCAACTAGAACGGTCACCAGAACCAATTAGGATGGCCACCAGTCAGTCAGTTAGTCAGTCAGTCAGTCAGCCAGTCACTGATTATAGTAGAAGAAATAAACAAAATCTGCATAGGTTTTTCAAACTCCATGGATTTGTTTAAAAGTAACGATGGCAAATTCTCAACGATTAGCTTTTCTCAGATGTTTCCATCAAACTTGGACTAGCTCCAACCTCTTCTTCTTTCATAGAAGCGACATTATTTGTGCTGTTTATCGCGGTTCTATGTTCAAAGCAGGTAAGAACCTATAATTAACTGCTTCCAATCTCAAACTGCTGCCTTTAGTACATCATCTAGGTGAGTACTTAACAATATAAGAATATTTTATTTCAGATTGACTGCAAAAGGTGTCGAACAACATTACACGGCGGCAGATTAGCGTCGGTATGCAGTGATAATTACAGAATAACGTTAAAGCCTTTAGGAAAACCAAACAGATCTGGCAATATCCCTTTGAACGGATTTATCATGCTTTCAAAAATAAGAGAAGTACTGCCAGGAAGATATTTCTACGACACGAAGAATGATACCTTCATCGGAGTGGTTATACCGTCAATCAAGTCTGCCCCATCTTCTATTTCAACCAATCCACAACGAGATGATTGCATCGATTTAGGTGGTGTTGATCCTTCCCCACGAACAAGACCAACAACAAGACCTTGCCCTAAAAACTTCAGATGCATTGGACAAGTGACTTCTAGACCAAAAATAACCAAGAAAAAATCGCACTGTTTGTCAAACTAGTAACACTTTATACAGATCTGAGTGATCTTAGTAGTGCTATACTTATTCACAGATCTTGCTTGGTGTCATTTTAATGGTGACTTTTCGGACAAACACAAACTATCAAGTTAGTTCAAGATATCCTCGAATGTAGGTTTTTTAAGATGTTTAATTTATTAACAAAGATTTCTGAAATTTACATCACGCAACCATAATTATAATATTTAGGACTTTCGTGGATTTTAATTTGTTTATATATATAAGCTTGGCCTAATTAACAGTACCAGTCTTTTCACTGCCAAAATGATATAAATACAGCTGAAAGTTGGGATGTGCAATTTCAAACCACTAAACTTTTCTCAATGATAATGATTGAAATAAAAAGCCCATATTGCTTATTAATTCACTTACTCAAATAAATTTTTCACATTTACACCAAGGACGTATGATGGTCTAAGGTTGTCATAGTAACTTCATTAATAAAATAATACAAACAGTGAAAAAACATGATAGCGAGAGTATTGTTGACTAGACCATAATGCAATAGGTAGTTTACGCAAGCGCAATAGGAACGTCTGACTCTGTTGGGAAACTTTTGTGAGATAGTAACATCGGATTGCAGGTTTACGCGTTTTAAACACAGAGCGGAAAGTCATGTTTTGAAGTCGTATAGAGTTAAATCTCTTTTTATTGTCTAGATTTCGTTGTAACATTATTTTCTATTATTTTGTTGTTAATTTAGCAATTAACTTATTTCTCTGACAAAAACAGGTTCTTCAAACTTTCCTACCCTTGTGTAAACTCCCTCCTATCTTAATTGAAATGAGTCTATTAAGAAACAATCTCAGTCCGCATCTCATACATCTGTTGTAACTGTTGAAATTTATGGGAATAGTTTGTTATTAGGTTTCTTCAAGGAAGATAATATAAATCTAACTTTTATTAATTCCTGTAATTACCATGTATTTCAACATAGTTTTTTTCAACCGAAGTTATAAAAAAGATTTATGATTAACTTACTTTGTTTGAGTGTATCAACCTGAAATCGAGAGTCTTTTAGGTTTTCAACATTCTGACAAAATAAAAGACCCTGGGTTCGAGGTTGTGCAATCATAGATCATGCGCGAGTATCTGTTCAAACACCTCCTACTCAGCATATATGGCCTCGTTTTAAAAATCTTAATTAACTGTTATTTATATCTCAGAGGAATTGGCATAATAACCTTCATGTTCCATAAACGAGAATCTAACAAAACAGTCGTGGGAAAGAAATGACAATTATAATTAATTGATCGGTAGATTGTAATCTTCACGGGACTACAATTTCAGTATGATGACAAATATTGGCCTGGCTTGAAAAATAATGAGCAGAAAAACAAGGGACGATACAAGCTGTGGTGTATCGGATAATCCGCCTGGCAAATAATTAATAACGGAAAAGTATGAAAGTATGAAATATGAAGTATCAACAAGAAAAAACTGAAATGCGGAAAGATCTATTTTGCAATATGTGTATACTTGTAGTCATTATTCTATAGAACATGCCGTGATGTCAATGCATTAGCTGTTATCGTAGTCAGGAGATAAGTCTCAGCTCTAGATTCTTTGTTATTTTTTTTTCATTCAATATTTAATTATGCATTCAATCTAATTATGCATTTAATCTTACAACCACATTGTGATTATTCCACGGTAATTTATTACTGTCACGTGGTCACGTGGAGTGCAAAAAAAAAAAACAACAAAAAACAAAAACAAAAAAAACAGCCAACAAACTATAAATGTGTAGTCAAAGAAAAAGCACGACCAATATAGATAGCAATCAACCTTAAGATCCGTCAGTTTTTTACTAACTGTGTTTTTTCTTGCAGGAAGATGGTTTCGAAGCTTTTTGTTAGTTGATCATCTTCAAATTTTTAATTACTTTTAATTGTTTGTACTTACCTTTTAATTACCTATTAAGTTCTTTGTTGAGATTTCCATCATACAGATGGAAACTACATTCGTCGACTCATTTTTGAAAATGATATTTTTTACCGCCTAGGCAAATCAGCCTGTCGAAAGATTACTTGGTACGAAATGAAGTAACTTCATTGGTTCATCTTACGCTAGCCTTAGTACTCTCTCAAACCACATCAATGATATCCTATAATGATATCTTTTTCAATGCAACTTATTTGTAATCGCGTTATACTCTGTTGTTTTACGCAGATGGTTATATTAACTTATCGACCTCAAAAAAATCTCTTTACAACTGCGTAATCACACTAACTTTGTTAATTACACGATCGTAAAATGCGTCATTTATCCATCAAGTTCTTAATGAGAAAGTTGTTATTAGATAAACTTTCCATTCGGAACAATCGAAAAGTCAATCCGTCAAAGAATCAATCCGACAGCGACAGTTTTTTTCCTCCTGACGTTTATGGTGTCGTAACATTTCATTACCTAACATAGTTGCGTAATATCGAAAACTTTATCTCCATGGATACGTCAAGTATGACGTAATTGAAGGATGGTAATAAATACACCATACAGATTATGGTCATTGACAATGTTTCTACAAGGCTTACAGTAATACAGTCAACATCGGTGATATCGAACTATCAAGAGCATGAAAAAAACGCTTCAGATAAAGGATTTAATATAGAATTGAGATGAAATCACACTGGCAAAAAAGTAGAACAAAACAAAATGAATTACATTTGCCTTCACTTTTTTCTTAAAAAAGACATATTATCCGCTATCTTTCTGACGCTTTAACGATAAAAGTGTTAGCTAAAAAGGTTCGCATAAATAATGCGAGTTTAAAAGGTTCCAGTTACCGAGGGTTACAGCAATTGAGATTATAATATCAAGAGTATGCATCAATAGGATTTTAAGGATTCTCAGATTATATTTTGAATATTTAGAATCTGGTTAAACGGTACAAAGGTTAGGGTACAAAATATATTTTGATAGGTCTCAATTGCCTTTTACATTATACTAGCATGTAGCTTTAGCTAAAAAATGTCCCCGCGCTCAAGCATTCCAATGTGTACACACAGCAAGCTATACAACGGAAACAAAAACAAGTTTTTGTCCGAAAACTCAAAAAAATTCAGACAAACAAGAATAAAAACAAGAAGAATTGTGAGCATGATCATTTCGAAATGGGAGATCAGATTTGAAAACTCCTTGACGGATGGTCTTCACGGTTTTTCACTTACGTTGTAATTGAGTTAAACTTTCTTTAGGATAACTTTTTTTTTATTGATGCTAATATACCTTTCAAAAAGTGTAATAAAGGCTTAACAAGGTGCCCTTACGGGCAGAAAGATTTCTGCAAAATCTTTTGAAGCATGAAAAATGAAATATGTTATGAAATTTATAAAATTCGACAGAAAATGTTGAACGACCTAGGTGGGCTCGAACCACCGACCTCTCAGTTATCAGACAAGTCCACTAGCCAACTGCGCCACGGAAGCACATATATTTAAATATTGTATTATAAAGCTTTTTTGACTCTATTGTTTACAAAACGTTGAGAATTTCTTTTTAGTAAGAAACGATGATCACAGTCCAACATAGTTATTAGTTTCTTCTACAAATTTTCTTTTTTAACTTAAAATATGTTTTATGTCTCAAAATACATTTAATATTGATCAAAGAAACTTTTGTAAATATATCGCTGACATGCCATGCACGGTGCTTTGGTTTCATGTAAGTGCACGCATGAAATTTCCAAAAACCGCTAGGTTTGGACAGCAGAAAAAGAACAAGATGCCCTACCGGGCAGAAGGATTTCTGCAAGCTTTGCTGCTGAAAATGCCACAAAAATGCAACACTAGCACACTAGTTCTACAAAACTAAGACAGTCACATCATTCAGCTCGAGAAGCATCAGCATTAAATAAACAAAAATATTAATGCGACTGACAATGTTCGTCAAGAAAGTCAGCCTACCATAACATAAAAAAAGGGCTTTTCTTTATGCTATCGCGGAGATCATTTATGAAGATCTGTTTTTTTTGTACGAATAAGCTGAATGATTGTTACTGGATATTTGCCACCCACGTACTCCAAAAATGTGCATCGACACAATACGAAACTTTAATTTAACCACATTAAATATAACGAATCCTATAAAAAGATTGTGTATACTGGCGGTAACCAACATATCGTTTGGGCAGCACAAACTAATATATAAAGTTTCTATATTGATCTCCTCAGAATGAAAAATATAAATATCACAATAATAATTACTTAGAAATTAAAGCTCATATCTAATGTAAAAGTTAAAAAAAATACAACATACGTAGGGAGAAAAGAGATAAGCTGATATAGCCAGAATACATCCAAAAATTGCTACTAAATATAGTATAAATAGCTGTATAAAGTGCATATGTTGGTGATGTTGGGGAGGAGCTGAAAGGAAGCTAAGCTGAGCTTTAAAAATCCAAAAGCTTCTAAAAATTGACTTCAAACATGCATACACATACAAAATACACGAAGGACTTTCATATTTAAAAAGGCTTGGAGCAAAAATAAAACAAGAAATACCTTTTCTTCCACACACCATGTATTGGCACTGTTTTCATATTTTAAACTTCAAGAAAACTTCTTTCAAAAAACAGAATAACCACACTGTAATTTAATTTTGTGAACATGATAAGTTCCCAACAGTAATGCAATTCTTTATATAAAATTATAAGCTGTATTAACTTCTTTTAAAGCCATATTTCCATCAAAGAAACCTTTAGCAAACTACACACGTTCTTTCGCTGCCATTTTAAAACGTTTTGTGGACGATCACATGGCATGGCGAAAATCAGCCAATAAACTATCGCTATTGAAGTTAAGGTGGCTATATTAGCACCCTTTCGTAGAAATCGGGCATTATGCACCAATCACGATTGAGACGGCTTTTTTATGAACCAATGAAATTGGAGAAACAAATATGACTAGGTTTGGACAGTAAGATGAAAAAAAAAACCAAAGACGATCGTAAAGTATTTCTTGCTTACGCAGAAATCCAAAAACAAAGCCGGTTGTAATAGCTTTCTTGCATACACAGAAATCCAATTAAAATCTTTGCCAAAAATTAGTGCGTTGAACAAAGTTTATTGAATGAAATATTTAGAGCTAAAACATATATATACAAAAATAAAATTATATGGTTGGCAAAATTTCAGATTTCGTTCACTTCACTAAAACAACACAAAAGTAACACGAAAAATGTCCAAGCAATTTTAGCATACGATCTTCCTAAATAACATAGTATAATACAATAATAAATTAGGAAAGAGATACGAAAAAACATTCTGTCTCTCCCACTTACAGTACCATGCTTTGAAACGGAAAAAAAGCAAAGTCAATTGTATTCCACCGTGTAACGTCAACACGAAAGTTGGAGGATGAAGATGATGATGATGATGATGAACAAAATCGGAAACTGACATTCGCCTATCTCGTGAAACTACTATGCCTCCTCGCTCGCTTACGCTCGCTGCGGGGGCAATAAACTTAGAAAAATTTGTCCAGAGAACAAAACAACATTAGCTTTTGCATAATCACATCTTCGTATAGCTGGAAGCCTAATTGCTTTCATGAATTTATCCTCTTCCTTCCAGCATCTGATCCTTCTTCAACAAAAGTGATGTCATCCCATCTTATTTTTAGCGGAGTTCCGGCTTCATTGATTTATGGTATAAACGGAAAAGAAAGGTGTTTTTTTTTTATTTGTAAGTGCAACAACAAAAAGAAGTCATAATTAGTTTCACACGCGAATTCATAAAAAAAAAAACACAAGACAAGGCATTCAAACGGTTTCGATCAATTTTTTTACAAATTTCGATCTCGCTTATCCAAGCAGACATAGTATTTTGTGATCTCGCTTATCCAGTACAACCATGATCTTCCTAAAAACGTTTTCAAACAAGTCTGTGACTTATCAAGAATCACAACCCAAAAATTTGCGACTACTTGAAAAACTTGAAAAAGAAACCAAACCTTTATTGATTATAACGTCATCCCCCACTTTTTAACCCTCGTATCCCATAGTGCATGACGCTTCTTCGTATCGCATAATGCATGAAGCTTCTTCATTAGGTGCTTGTTAGAATGTAGACGACTCAGTACATTGCCGAAGTTTAAATATTTTCTGTCGGCAGATCGGCAGAAAGATCCTGACATTGACTTTAAATCCATAATGGGCGCAAGGCTGGCTATCTTTTACGGCAAAATCTAGATGGAGCTTATTTAATCCGTTTATTTCATGAGGCAACATGGTATCAATATTTGGCTTATAAACTTGGACAAAAAACAGAATGATTGAAGAAAAAAATAATATCAACTCGGCTAAAACATAACATAAAAAAATGCAAAGAACAGATGTTGCAAGTGAAAAATAATATTTAATTTTTTCTGTTTTTTCCAAGTGAATTGTTTTAGATTACAGTTTAAAAGCAATTTATTAGCCACTGGCAATTTCAAAAGTGGAGTTTCCAATGTACTTCTACAAGAATGTTTCACCAAAATTCAAACAAAAAACTTTACGAAAATTCGTTATCGTGTAATAAACAGATTGTGAGTAGCTTGATGAATACAAAGTTATGATAATATATCATTGTCGATAAAAGAAACTTGTGATAATTTAACTGCGATGTATAGGATTGTAGGTGTTGGCCAATATACCTACAAAGTTCTAGCAGTTTCCTAAGTTATTGAAATATTTGTATGTCAGCTATCTCCTTCTTGAACGTTTGTGATGTCACGTTGTCATATGGAGATCAACTCTTGAACAAAAACTTTAAATGGCAATATCTCGGGAACGAAAATTTCAAAAACTGACTTTCATCATTTTTGAAATTCTTCCAAATGGCACAAAAAATTTAATTTTGATTTTTTGCGTTTAGCTCCCCTTTAAATATCATTTTGAAGATTCACCATGTAATTCACTCACAAAAGAAAGCATATATGTTTACAGATCAATGATCAATGGCTTTGGTATTCGCATTTAATATTCACATAATTTAAACATTTACGTTAAAAGCATTAAAAATCACGCCTTTGTATCCAAATTGATCAATGCAAATTTAGAAGATATGAACATTTTTACAAGGTGATTTTCCATGTAAATAAAACTCTCCAGTGTAGCCTATATTTGTGAATTCAGCAGAACGCTTTCGTAATGTTTTTGTCTGACAATAACAGATCAGGAGGAATATGACAACCCAGTTTCGCGTGAAGTTTATTAAAATCATAAAAACATGTGGCCATGTCTTTCCGCAAAGACAAATTTTCCCGCGCTATCTGTCCGTCATATTTTCCGACTGATCGGATGGATGTACCGAGTCGTCTACATTCTAACAAGCATCTCTTCATTAACATGAAAATTACTAGTAGTTTTCGGATGTTTTCCAAAATGGCGAAAGTGTAGATAACAATTTAATTTATGAAACGTGGGATTCAGCTATACTTTTTGATGACTGGATAGAATAATATTCGTTGTATATGACAAATATTGTCACTCTTCTTTTGCAAGCTATAAAAAATGTTACATCATGTGCAGAAGTGCGCAATCACTGAGGTAATGTGCGTAGGACTTTAACTACGATGGATGCAAATTTTTAAACGGTTACGCAATGCTTCACTAATTTTACATCAAGGAGATTGGATTAGAGTTTATAATCGCTTTCCAAACACAAAATTGCCATGAACAGCATTTATACCAATTTTTGTTAAATTAGTCAATGAAAAATGGAGTGGAAAGATAATTCACTTTGCACCTAGATTTATTTAAAGGCCCAATATTGAATGAAATGGAAATGAAAAGAAAATGTCCAGGCTAAAAAATTCACGCATTTGTGTTTTCTTGAGGTAACAAGATTTTTTCCTGTTCTAATGACTGTGTCATTGCATTTTTCAAAGATAAAAAATTTCACGTTAATTATCTTAATTATTTATTTTGGCTTATTATCAGACCACATGATCTTATTCCATCCAGTCGGCTAATTTTTCGAAATTCTTCTATGATAAAATATCTACCAAGCAAAATATGTACCAAGCAAAATATGTAGAGCTCAAAAAGAAGGTTTTTAGGCTAAATCACTTTAAAAGTTTCATTGTTCCAAAACAGCGAAACTTGATGACATTAGCGGTACTCTAAAAAGGAGGCCAAGAATTTCATATGTAAACATTTTTCATTCTTCTATCTAGTTCCCAAAGAATTCATTGTCATAGGGTAGGGTTTGAAAGATTTCTGAATAGGAAACAGCACATCACAATTATTTCCAAAGTTTGTTTTGATGTTTCAGTAATTTCCTCATTTATTTTTTGGCTTTGGAATGGTATTGGCATTCCAAAAAATTATCATGCCCTTTCTGTCCATTATCATCTCGGGAAGCAGATCAATGAAGTTCTGATATCAACATCGTCCAACCATTTATATATCAATTATGAGTTTTATGGACTTACAATCATTAAAACAGTTGAAAATTCATTAAAGCCGCTTTGCGTTGAACTATTTTCTTTTTCCTAAAAGCAATTCATAGGCTAGGGAAAAAGTTATTGGGCTTCTGGCTTTTCAATGATTTCGTCATAATTATTTTGCAAGAACAGTTGTTAACTTGTTCCAGAATTAGTAGAGGAAAACTATTTCCACCGAAAGCAGAAGGGAGTTTAGAAACAGGAAATGTTTTTTATTTTAATGTAATCACACCCACCAGCTATTTAACAATTTGAAATAAATACCAGTTCAGGTTTAGCAAAAAACTTATCGAGATACCATATCCAACCTTGTATGAAGATTTTTGGAGATAAAAGTGATTTTTGCTTGTATTTGTACCTTCAACAAACATCGTGATGAAATCCTTTATTGGTGGAAAATCATTTGGTAAGTTGAAAAAATTCATCAAGTTCATTTTCAGTTATTCTTTACCGTGGTTTGTTTATGTTTCGTACCGGAGAGTTCCTATTTTCCAGATTTTTCTGGTTGATTTACAATATATTTTTATCTAAACTAAATTTAACTGATCAATATTAGTTTTCATGTACATGTTCACAAGGAAATCTTTTTTTTTTTAAATTATTGCTAGACCAAATTATCTTGGTTGATTTCTTTGTACGTGACTTGAGAAAGTTTTAACTGTTGCAAGAATAGTCTAAACGTCTAAATTAGCATTAGATTTTTAGTTTAGGGAACGTTATACATAGCACCATATTGCATTGTACATTTAAGAGAATAGATAGAGTACGTTTGTAAAGAAATATACACACCTCAACGCAGTGACCTTTGTCAATTGGATACATTTCATGAAAACCTTCCCTCCTCATCACAATTTCTGAAGTAAACTGGAGAGGTTAGGAACGCAAAACGTCAGTGTCGGTTTATTTTCTTTTTATAAGTTTACAGTTTGTTAGATTTGCGGATCTTGTTGCAAAGAAACAGTTTGACAGAACTTTCAGCGTCATTTCTTGACTACTGTTCTGCCATTTCAATGTTATAGTTCAACGTTATAAGCAGGATAGTCCTTGAAATTTCAATCTCTATTAGAATATCTACAATTTATTTAAAAATAACGATAGGAAATTCTCAACGACTAGTTTTCTTAGTTGTTTCTGTTTAAATTTGACGTGAAGTTTAACTGCAACACCTTCTTCTTTCATAGAAGCCACAATATTTATGCTGTTTGTTATGGTTTTATGCTCAAAGCAGGTAAAATTCATAATCTGCAACTGCTGTTTTTACAAAATGATCTTGGTAAATATTTCACTATGACAACACTACATTTCAGATTGGCTGCAAAAGGTGCAGAACAACATTTCATAACAATAGATTAGCGTCGTTATGCAGTGATAACTACAGAATAACGTTAAAACCTTTAAGAAATCTAATTATACCGGGCAATATCCCTTTGAACGGATTTATCATGCTTTCAAAAATAAGGTTGCCAGGAAGATATTTCTACGACACAAAGAATGATACCGTCATCGGAGAGATCACACCGTCTGTCAACTCTACCCCGCCTTCTGCTTCGTGTAATCCACAAACACTTTCGGGAACACATGACACAAAAAATGATTTTTGCTTCGGAGAGGTTGAACCATCTGTCAACTCTACCCCGCCTTCTGCTTCGATTAATCCACAAACACTTTCGGGAAGACATGACACAAAGATTGATAACATCATCGGAGCGGTCGCACCGCCTATCAAGTCTGCCATGCCCTCTATTTCGATCGATCCAGAACAAGATGATCAGATCTATATAGCAAGTGTGAGGCCACCAACAAGACTAACCAAAAGACCTTGCCCTAGAAACTTCAGATGTCTTGGCGAAGAGATTCTAGACCAAAAATAGCCAAGAAAATATCTCGCTGTTTATCAAACTAGTAGATCTTTATACAGATCTGAATGTTTTTATGTATTGGTTCACAGATGTGTCATTCTAATCCTTTTGGCCATCAAGTTAGTTCAATTATGTAGATTTTTTAAAGTTATTTAATTTATTGATAAGGATTTCTGAAATTTACATTATTATATTATTTAAGACTTTCGTAGATTTTAATTTGTTGGAGTTGTTGGTCAGCGCCGCAAGGAAGCTGATCTTTCATTTCCCCGTGTCTGTCAGTCAGTCAGTCACACTGTCGCAGTTGTCTCCGCCCCCTTTAACGCCCTTTCTTGTTATCTTTCAATTTTCGATTTGAGATCAGAAGTTTTTAGGCTTGCCATTAATTCTTGAACTATAAGGTGTCATAACTTAATAATGTAAGGAAAATTGGAATGAAAAGTTTTTAAAATATTAAAATATTATGTTCTTATATAAATGCGCCCTAAGTTTAAGCGAAATGCATTCTGGGAGCAAACGTATTCCGTCCTCTCACTTTCGCTGTAGATCTCTGTGGAAAGTCACGCTGTATACAGTATAGCTTTATGATATTAATCTGATATTAATCTGATATTGAAATTGTTGATTATTGATTCCCCATTGCCTATTGTAATCCTATTGTATTGTATTGGGCATATTGGTAACGTCCTGCGCAAGCAACACGTGTCTATATTTTTTATATCAACATCGAGGAGGAAAAACTAGCCAGGTAAGTAAATTCAATTTTAATTTTTCTCATGTTTTGTATATAATTATGGAAAAAGTAGAGCTATTGGTGATGTATCCACTATTTTACTTGAGATAGACTTGTTCAGGGCACTTTGAAAATCTGACTTAAAGGTATCCTCCAGCTCTTCTACAACTTTGAATAATATAAATCTATTCAGTAAATCATTTGAGAAACAAAAACTTTATTTTCATAACAAAAACTTTAAATACAAGATTCATCAAAAATAAATTTCTTAATTTCACAACACGCGCTACCAACACATGTTCCATCGCTCATCTTCTTAAAAACAAACATTTTCATAATGGCTTTTGTGTGACGTAGCAAGTTGATCCGATCTACAAGTGCGCACAATGAAAAGCAAACTCATAGTGGTTTATGAACTATAACTACACCCGTCGTTCTCTTGAAAAGTGTTTCACTCATTCTTTTCTCACTTATTTTGTGTATGTTTAAACTTAAAACAAGAAGAAAAATTGTTTTTTAATGATTATTAAATTTATGAATTATGGCTTCTTATAGACGTGAAACAGTATTAGGTTTTCAGTTTGAACCAAAACGAAAAAATATAAACAGCGATAATAGAAATAATAGATACGATGTTGACAGTGACGAGAGTGTTAACAAACCTACTGTAAAGAAAATAAACAGATTGGATGATTTTTCATGGTGTAAGTGTAACCAATGCAGCATAATGACCGCTTATGGGTTTTTGGACGAAGCCGAATGTCTTTGTTGTAACGAGCTTCCTGCGGCGAAAACATTACTTATTACTTATTCTTAGCTTCCATGTTTTTAATGAATTTGTCCTTGACCTTCTAACTAAGACGACTTCGGTTCAATGAATTTATTGGAAAACAATATGCGCATGTAATACGTTATGATCGATTTGTCATTCGGCTCTTAAGAATTTGGGGTTTTGGTCTTGATGGCATATAGATCGGCTATCAATGTTAGAGAAAATAATCTGTATGAAAGGTCAGGTTTCTCCGGTTATCATTCATTCGACATCTGGCCTATTCCATACTACTGTGGAACACGGCATCATCACGGGCAATTTAAATTTTTTGCATTGTGAAAATATTTTGGAGTCCTTTCATCATAGTGGATTTTACGCCCTCTGTAAGGCGAGTGAATTTGGTTTTTCGATTCACATGTCCACCAACCGTTATGGGCTTTCTAGAAACTAATCAAGCTGTATTTTAGAAATGCAGGTTTCTTTGTCGCAAGCTGTATTCGTGTGATATTTTAAGCATCCAATTTGCGCTGACCTTAAGGCCTGTGTGCCTCTTGTTTTAAATAGGCTTGGCCTAATCAATAGTACACGTCTTTTTTCACTGTCATTAATAAAATGACATAACAATGAATAACATGATAGCGAGAGCATTCTTGAATAGACCATAATGCAATAGATAGTTTACGCAAGCGCAATAGAAACTTCTTCTGAACGTTTATGAGATAATAACATCATTAACAGGTTCCTTCGTTCCTTACATTGCGCGGATAGTCACGTCTGAAAACGTATTGTTAACAGACTTTCTGCTATCTAGATTTTATTTTGTTGTTAGTTTAGCAATTACCTAATCTAAGACAAAAAATAAGTTCTTTAAACTTACATTTGCTAATACCCTAATTGCGCAAACTGCCTAAGATGTGAACTGAAATGTGACTATTAACAATCTCAGTCCGCATCTCATACATCTGTTGTAACTGTTGAATTTTATGGGAATAGTTTATTATTAGATTTATTCAAGGAAGATATGTAAATTTAACTTTTTAATTCCTGCTGTGACGGAAAAGCATATTATTAATTTATTTAGACTTTGTAGATAGCTGGGTAAGCGAGGCCCGTATATAAATCTGCATCTTATAAAAAAATATTAGAACACAAAAAGACATGATAGTTCTCGCACACCTGTAATTACCATGTATTTCAACATAGTTCTTTTTAACCGAAGTTAGGTAAAAATTTATGATAAATTCCCTCTCTTTGAGTGTATCAACCCCAAACTCAAGGTCTTTTGAATGAATACGCAATAATGTCGTAATCAGAGGATAGTAATTAACATACCATACTCATTATTGTTGATTTCCAATGTCCACACACCTGCGTGAAATTTCAGGGGCGATAATTAGAGAGAATATAGTATACCGTCAATATCCGCTACATCTTTCATTTATAACAGTGTTTTGTATATATGTGTATATACCTACTAAGGAACTGTAAAAACCTGTAAAAACAATAAATTAATATTAGTTAATGACAATCGAACTATCAAGGGGACGGAAAAAGGCTTGGAATAAAGCATTTAATATAGGACTGAGAAGAAATTACACTTGCAAGAAAGTATAACAAAACAAAATGAGCTACTTTTGCCTTTTTAATATATTTTATATTAAAATATAAAAATTTATAAATATATAATATAATATAAATATAAATATAAAATAAATAAAATATAATATATAAATATAATATAAAAATATAAAAGAATAATAATATAATATAAAATAAATATAATATAAATATAAAATTTAATATATTTTATATTAAAATATATATATATATTTTATTATTTTATTTTATTTTATTTTATTTTATATTTTATTTTTATATTTTTAATATATTTTTAAATGATCTATTTTTCAGCGAACTAGATTCGCTTATTTGTAACTTTGCTGATGATAATACCTTGTCTGCATGTGGATCATCTTTAAACGGGATTCTCAGGCAGCTAAAGCATGATTCAGAAATAACTATCCAGTGGTTTCGAGATAACGAGATGGTGGTAAACCCGGATAAATTTCAAGTCATGTTTTTAGGCTGTAGTTCAGCTGAAATCACGTCATTTGTAATATGCGGCTTTGCCTTAGAACCGTCGCCTTCAGTGAATTTGCTTGGGGTAACCATTGATAACAAGCTGACTTTTTCTGCCCATATAGAAAAAATCTGTTCGCAGGCAAATAGAAAGATTAGTGCATTACTGCGCATTCGAAAATTTATTGAATATGGCAGAGCAGTCCTTTTGTGCAACGCATTTATTTTGTCTTGCTTCAGATACTGTCCCCTGATTTGGATGTTTCATTCAAAAGGGGACGCTCAGAAAATTCGTAAAACACAGATTAGAGCCCTCCGAGCTGTGAATTTTGATTTCTCTACACCTAGTGAGCACATTTTAACTAAGTACGATAATGAATCCATCCACACTTCAAATTTGCGTACTATGCTAATCGAGGTTTTCAAAACTGTGAACAGATTAAATCCAGAGTTTTTATGGGATTTGTTCGGGCAGAAAAAGACAGCAATTCCAATGCGATCTGGTTACTTACTGATGCTTCCTGGCAAAAATGAATCCACGATATACTCGTTTACGTTTCGTGCTGTGTTGGCATGGAATTATTTGTCAGCTCCACTTAAGGATTTAGAGTCCTTGTCTTCATTCAAAACCAGTATTGCCAAGATAAGATCATTCTACTGTCAGTGTAAATCCTGCTCATGATTAGTCAGTATATTTATTTCTAGATTTTATAACATATTTTTTAGGTTAGGTTATATTTTAATTTTTAATTGTTTTGTTGACTTGATTTAGTCATTACTTATGTAATTGTACTAGGGATAATGTCAACAGAAAATAAAGTTACAATACAATACAATACAATTTTACGAGAAAGTATTAGCTAAAAAGGTTCGCATAAATAGTTCGAGTTTAAAAGGTTCGAGTGACCGAGGGTTCGAGTAATTGAGAGTTTATATTATCAAGAGCTTGGATCAATTGAATTTTACGGATTCCCATTTTTTAACTGGTTTTTTAATCAGGGGCGGATCCAGGGTTAGGCAACTTAGGCAAATGCCTAACCCAAAATCAGTTAAATAATGTTTTTCACAAATTGAAAAAGGTATTGTATTACAATAATCAGAAAATAATCGAAAATATCAAGAGATTCCCGTCCCAATCCGATATCCTTTCTTTTTCGCAAATAGGATTATTCTCCGGCGAGAGGCGCGGCGCGCGCGCCATGATGTTACAAATTAATGTTTTTTACAGCTTGAGTTTATAGGTATTGATTCTGCCCGGAAAACGACTTCTCATAGTTACATTGACAACACAGACTAGTGCCTAACGCTCACCTAGGCGAAGAAAATTTGCCTAAGGAGCCCCGGGTTTACACACTTTAATGAATGAACTGGAAGAAAATTTGCCTAAGGTACAACCATGGGTTAACACTTTATTGAATGAACCAGAAGAAAATTTGCCTAAGGTACAACCATGGGTTTACACACTTTATTGAATGAATGGTCACCAAATCTGCACAAAACGACGTGGGAGACCTTCGAATTAGACCCAGTTCAACATGGATTCGCTAGAAAACATCGTTGCAGCTTTTGATAGCAATAATGAAGTATTAATTAGGAAATTTTGAATTCACTTAATACATCTGTTGAAAACAGACTTCAAAATCTAGGAAAAGCATTTTTTTCGAGTCATGTCTCTTTTTTGCTTATGCGAAATGAAAACATTGTGGCTGCTTTAAAGCAAGTGTTTTATTTTTTATAAATGATTAGCATGGATTATTAGCACCATAATTCGTTGACCATAAGTATGACGACAGTTAATTATTAGCTCAGCTATCAATGTATAATAAGTTTGTTTGTGTCAACTGAACCGAAGCCTTTTCTTTATTAATGATGTATATAAATATTTTTGGTATCTGTTTCTGTTAACCAAAAATACATCTGTAAAAATGTTATGGAGTTACGTTTGAATGACTGAGTTTATAATACACAAAGTCATTGTTATTTTTCTGAGTTGTTTTGTGTAGGCAGCTGCATGGTTTTTTTAGCACCAGTATCTCAACCTGGTAACTTATTTGTACAGTTCAGTAATAATTTTTCTTGGTTCGAGATGACTGTCTGGTTTTGAATTAACTTTAAAAGGATCCTGTGCCCAAAATGATATGAACCAATATGATAGAGATCAAAAAGCCTCTTGATAGTATTACTTACTCCCAGTTTCTGAGATATGTATTTAATTTTTAAAATCTTACATTCACTTTATGCAATGCATATATTTTATGATATGTAACAGTGGTGGATCTAGAGGTATGTCGAAATTTGTGTATGAGAGCATTAACATAATTTGTGAATTCAATTTATATTTCCAATGGGATTATTTGGACGCTTTTCCTTTATGGTTAGATTGCTAACACTCTCCTACACAAATTTCGACATACCTCTAGATCCGCCACTGTATAATAAGATAGTATATAGGTTAACTTTCTCATCGCAAGTTATCATTAATACTATATCTTTCTAATTTACTATAGAGAGAAAGGGCTTTCACTCTGAGTGAGTGATAAGAAAATGAAGTTATAATATATTGAGAGTTTATACACATAAACAAAGAATAAAAATCTTATTACATAATTATCTATTGTATCATTTCATGATTTTTAAATCAAAATATCTGCCCAAGGAAACAGAATTTCCAAAAACTATAAGACTTCTGAAACAACTTTGTGCATTCTATCATCCCTCGAAATATCATTTTGGATGCAGAAACACTTTAACATCTTTGGAGTTATTCTTTCATTTTATAAAAACCACCTACGTTATGTCTTCTTTTGAAAAAGGTAATTACATAATGTTTTAGTTTGACTTCTTGTTTCCTATGCTACATCAAATTCTCGAAAAAATGTTGTAGCTCTTATTAGAGAGGAAGCAGTACATAATTTATCTCTTGTTGTGTAGTTTTATATATATAGGTTCTTGGACTTGTCTCAGGGATTTCTGGAAGCACCATCTTTATATTGTGGTTGATATTAATTATTGTTTTTATTTTGCTGCCGGATAATGATCAAGGAGCTTGTTTCTAACTTTGATTTTGGTCATTTTACTCTATTTCTTAACATGATTTCTTTTCTTTTCTTTCTATATTATGACCATCTTGACCAGTACATAGATGAAATATCATGTATTTATCTGAATGCTCCAATCTATCATGGTATAGGTGATTGAAAATTTATTTATTTGATTCATTACAAGTATGTTTTCATTTGGTGGATTCTTCCTGTTCATGTACAAGCAATCAAGAAAATGAAGAAGATAACTGATGAAATACACAATTTATTGGTTATTTACTTAACCTCCAATCTGGCAGAAAATATTATTTTGGCCTACATAACGTAGTTCAATACATTATATTCATACTCAATTAGTTTTCTTTTGTTTATTTCCCTTATTCCATTATTTCAGCAATACAGGCTTGCATTATAACACTCCTTACGTCAGGACGAATTAATTCGAGTTAATATTTTTTACATTTCGAAGTATGTATAAGATTGGGCGTAAACTGGCGTAAATTTCATCGATTGCGCCCTTATGTGTGTTTGGCAAAAAAAAATTTGCCTAACCCTTAAAAAATCCTAGATCCGCCCCTGTTTTAATATTTAAGAAACAATCTGGTTAAACGATATGCCTGTATTGGTCTACAAATTGTATTTTGATAGGTCTCAATATATACTTTTTATATAAACTTAAAAAGTTATTTCTCTAGTGAACATATTTCTACATATTCAACTACATTCGTTGTTCGATGGAGAAGCAACTATGATTGGGAGGGAAAGGGATCTTAATACTAGTACTCTCTATGAAAATCTCAGCTATGGCCAGTATATTTTCTCATTGACCGTAGAAGATTAGATGGCAGAAACGGATGTTTTGACCACGTGACTATCAATTTATATGACGTTAACTTGGTATGACGCAAAGAAAAGTTTGTTTAATCGATGAAAGAGTTTTACAAGTGTACAAAACTAAAAACGAAAAACAAAACAGCTACAAAGATACTAGTCATAGTTGAGATTTTGTCTTTGTAAGCAATTAAATGTAAACCTGAAAAACATTAAGATGAAATTGTGTGAAGCAACACTCAAACCCTTGTACGCAGGGTTTTCTATCGTACTTTGGTATAGTTGGAAGAACTTCAGTCCAATTGCTTTCGTCTTAAAAAAGGACAAACGACCCTGGGTTCACGGATAATATTTGGCTAAAAATTTGAAAATTTAGAAATAACATGAATTTTTGAAATTTCTCCTCTTCCTTGCAGCATATGGATAATCCTTCTTCAACAAAAGTGACGTCATCCCATCTCATTTTTAGCGGAGTTCCGGCTTCATTGATTTATGGTATAAAAAGAAAAGAAAGGTGTTTTTTTTCTGATTTGTAAGTGCAACAACCCAGTCGGCAAAATCGTCAAAAAGGTCACTGTGACGGAGATAATTTTAGTGGAATTGTGTGCATATTTATATAGAAATGCACTCCTTCGCAGAGATTTTTTAACAAATGCGCCGGCTGGGAACAGGAAGAAGTCATAATTAGTTCTACAAGCGAATTTATCAATAACAAAACCAGACGAGACATTTCAATGGTTTGGTTTGATTGTTTACAAATTTTCAAGCAGACATTTTTCGCTTATCCAGTATCAGTGAGATCATCTGAAAAGGTTGTCAAGCGAATTCGTGGTTTATCAAAAATCAAAAATCAAAAGTCTTTGAAAATTCGAATGCTTGGAAAACAGAATAAAGATTTAGAAATGAAACATTGACTGATGATGATAATTTAAGTTGCCCATCTGTGTCATTTTATCATCTTTCAATTGAATTGGTTGTTAAATACATTTGTGATTTTCTAGACTCCAAAAACTCCCAAAGAAAATTCTTTAACCCTTCAAAAGTTGGTTCTTTACCTCAAACATTGGCTTAAACTACAAGAGTTTCTCCTTCTAGTTCCTTTCATTAAAATAGGCAGGTCAGATTATACAGTGAAGCCTCCTGAAGACCGTCCATAAAAAGGACTTCTCTATAAACGGACATTTGGACATTCTCCGACACCACTGACAGCATAGAAAAACCTTTATAAGAAGGACAATTTTACGCGTCATTGCATTATCATCAATTAAAGACATTTAACTGGTTTTTGTATACATTACAGGCAACTGTTGTTAGTGTAGAAAATTTCAAATAAATTCAAAGTAAAAGTTATTTTAGTTGGAGAGGTATTTCGTATAACTTTTCCCAACCAACGAGCGAAACGGAACGGAGCTCATTTGAAATGATGAAGGTAAGACATTGATGAAATATTGTCATCAAAAAGAGAGATGCGTTTCGCTGCAGTCAATCGCTGAAATTTCTTACAGTGCATACCAAAAATCTTAATTTGTTCACATATCTTTGATTTTCGCAAATTTTGATGTAAATATTAATATGGTTGATCAAGCCCAAAAGTCTTCAGCTTATAGCTTTGGGGCAACATTGACGATTTGTACGGTGGCAGGCGGGCCAAAGTTGTTGCTATTTGGAGTTAAGTAGACATTTTCCTCGGATATGCTCCGAATGCTCTGAAGTTTGTTATGGACTTCCAACTGAGAAACCAATTTATCTCCTACCTTACACGATATTATTGCAAGTTGAACATTTATAGGTGAGAATATTGCTTGATCGATATTTTTGAAAATTTCATAAATTCAGATCAAAGCTTCTTAACGTCTTTTTAGCAAACAAAAATCATTTATTGGCTGAATTTAAAATGTGCATCTATGGTCACAAGCTGTTGGGTATGCCAAGAATAAATAAAACGCTGTAGATCCATAAGTATTTCTTCTCCTTTACTTTTGCCACTATCTTTAAGCCATGTTTATTCAGCTTAGCGTTGTATTTTGATCCATTCTTTATTTCCACACACACTTAAATATGGTCACAATATAATATGAACAATGTGGGACAGGAGTGTTTACAGATTGGGGCACACGATCTTTGCAAGGACCGAAAAAAAGATGGTTCACTCAGCGAATGTTCCATTTGTCCGAAGTTTTTCCAAACACTTTCCTTTCGTCAAAAAGACCACGCAGTTCTGGGAAAAAATTAGCAGCTCTAAAAATGAGGCTGCAAAAGGTTCCAGAAGAAGTAAAATAAGACACAGCCAGTTCAATTTATGAGATTTACTTTTATGTAGTTACTTAGGACGAAACTGTACAACTTTTTTGTCTCGGTAGGAAAAATCGTGAATGGACGCTTGTTTTAGGTGACTTGTCAATTCTTTTTCAACCGACCTGGACACATTCACCTAGACACATTCATGATCGATGAATGTATTCCATCTTCTTTTACAAATAGACTTAAGTTAGAAAATCGAGCAAAAGTATTCCACTTAGCAAATGTTCCACTTATCCGGGGTTCCACTTATCCGAAGAAATTAAAAGAGTCTGATAAGACAAATCAAAGGAAGCAGGGAAAATAGTTCCACGAAACGAAAGTTCCACTTATCCGGGGGTTCCCCATATCGAGCGGCAACTGTTTTAATTGTTTTTGGCTCCCTCTGGGAAGAATGAATTCTTACAAATTGACATCTTGTTATCACCTCAATATGAAGCATTACTTCATCTGCAGTTGTTTGTACGAACCTCAATATGAAGCATTACTTCATCTGCAGTTGTTTGTACGAACCTCAATGTGAAGCATTACTTCATCTGCAGTTGTTGGTACGAACCTCAAACAAAAAAATCCAAGCAAAATGCAGACCAAAAATTCCCAATCATTTCTGCAAGGGAATTTTAGAACTTGTTCAAACCTTGCATAACTTGTAAAGCCATTCACTTCATAAAGTAAAGAAACTGATTTGGGTGATTGTGTTCCTTTAAGAGTAGCACTGTGTACACCAGGTAAGGTAAAGGGATGGGCGTGGAAAGGGTATAGAAACATATAGATGAGAAAGATCATAAGAATTAAATATCTGTATCCTTTTCTTGAACTTTCAATGTACAATACTCATATAGCATGAAGTTGAATAGTCACTAGTAATTATTCTTCAGTATCTTCCATATGTTGTTCCTTCCAAATTTGAGTTATTTTTTTCTCCCTACGATCAAATCTATTCAAGACACAAAACAAAGCAATGATAGCAATAAAACAGAATCCAGAAAACACACCTCCATAGACTTGACGTTTCTCAAAGACAGCGCTACCGATTATTGGACCAAAAACCAAAGCTATTCTTGACACAGAGGAGTATATTCCTTGAATGATTCCTTGATGTTCTTCCGGTATCAGTTTTGTTAACAAAGTTTTTGAGCTGACTAAGTTTAATGGTAATGTTCCAAACACTAATACGCAGACCACCACAAAAATTGCGAATCGGGTGCGAAGATTACCCGCCAAAGCCTCGTATATTAACAGTGCAAGAGAAACTTGCGTGAAAATCAATGCTAATATCAAAAGATGGCTGTCCTTCATTCTACCAGAGGTAGCTATTAATATTCCAAATACTACTGTCAATTCAATACCACCAACCACATAAACTAAACCTGTTTGTGCCGGTGTGAAACCATAATCAAATTCTGTAACGTATGGCATAAGGATTTCAAAAACAGTTTGTGAATACCATAAAACAAGATCAACCATAAAAATAACAAGAAACTCTACAGCGAATAGTTGTTTTATCACTGGTATAATACCTTCAGGTTTTACATCACCGGCTTCCTCTTTAAATTCTTTACTGCTTATTACTGGAGATTCTCCTCTGTCTATAAGTGGAGATTCCCCTCTGCTTATCAATGGAGATTCCCTGTTATTGACCAATGCAGCTGTCATATTTTCAGAATAGTTGTCTATTCGTTCTTGATTGACAGACTCTAATTCAAACAAAAAACTAGACGCGTCTCCTATTGGAGGAGATGGGTACTGAATATTGTCAGATTCTACATGAATTTCTTCGTTCTTTTGCTCATTGTTCGCTGTAATTGTTTGAGATTCTTTGACTAAATTATGAACACAAATGAACGTAATCAACTGCATGATGATCCAGTTAATAGCCATTATAACTGCTGGCAATGTCTTGTTATCAAGCACAAGGCCTTGAACGATGTAACGTTTATTAGCGATAAAGAAATTCAACATCGGACCAAGTATTAACCCCAACACTCGACCAAGTTCCATTAAAGACAAAATTCCCAATCGCGCTTCTTTTGAATACAAATATGTAAGCTCTCCAACTGCCAACGACAAGAAAGCATCTCCAATACCAGAAACAAATCTTCCTACCGCAGGAAACCATTTTGAATATGAAATTGCATATAAAATGTTCCCAATAATTTCAAATGTATTCAGAATTAACAGTAATTCTTTGATTCGCTTCGTTTTATCATAGAGGTAGCCAAAGATCGGTAAAAATATCATTGCTGACAGCGGATATAATGCAACTACCACTCCCATGAATATATTATTGGCATTTAATGATTTTAAATAGACCAATGCTGTTGGTAATATTACTGAATATTCTACACCACAAAAGAAGAACCTTAGAAATAAAGCCACAATCAACAAACGTTTTTTGAGCTTGTAGTATTGCACTTCGTAGATATTGTTCTCTTCCATTGTCAAACGCCACAAGGAGAACTAGCGGTCAAATAATTCATCTAGTCTAACAAAGTGGTCTCCAACAGGTTCCACTGGACCCACTAATTGTGTTTCTCGAATTACCTTGAGATATAAGAGCACGTTCTCATATTAAGGACGATAGGGGTATACATTCGTTAATATGAGTCATTGCCAGTTCATCGACGACATTTATCAATACAGATGAATGATATGCAGAGGTTGCGAAAGGTCTTTCATAAAATCTTTACTGTCTGAAAATAGTAAGAAACAAAAACAATAATTTTTAACCTATCTTTGGCTAGGGAATATTTTAACAACAAACCTGAAACCTGAAAACTTATTTTATAAAGATTTCCATCTACTAAAAGAAACACAACAGATATATTGATCAAAGTTGATGTTACAAATTTTTGGGGAAACCTAACAAGTCAGTCATTTTTATTTTCTGATGTGTGACAAGGCTATGAACAAACAAACAAGCAAACAAACAAACAAACAAACAAACAAACAAACAAAAGAAAAACATAATCAGCATTGAAATGCACAAATTATGCTGACTGAATCAATGATTCAGAATAATTTTCTGTAATTTACAACATTTAAGACCAAGTTAATTTTTTGCCCGATATGATCCCAAAATTTAAAATGCCTCAGATAAAAATGAATACAGCGAAATATTCAATGAACCGAAGGATAACGTGATTAGGAAACTTCGAGTATTTACCCTTGTCACCTCTTTGTCTCATATGGTCTTAAAAATTAAATATCCTCAGATTTTGTTGATATTTGGCGCAGAAAAACCTTAAATAGGTGTAACAATAATTGGGCATGAGGTTACAGGTGTCAGAACCTTTTCATTCTTTGTCAAAGGAATCATAATGAAATGTTTACACAAAAAACAGTTCCATGGCAAGTTCTCACGACTAATAAAGCACATCGCAAATGTTTTGATTGATCTATTTTTTACTCAGTTCTGACGAAAGGTTTCGTGCTTGTTAAAAGAAAATCAAAAGAAAGCAAGTAAAAATATCAATCAATAAAGAAAGACAAAGTACAGTTAGGGTTACGGCTAGGATTGTAATGGTTAGACTGACACTTTTCATACAGAGAAGGACAGGGAGTATACGACCACGACCAGCAGCAACTACACGAATGCACGGCAGTAGTAAACAACTGAACAGTGCATAGTGAAGAGAGATTGACTATGCTAACCATTGCATGTTCTACTGTTTTAATTGCTACTTTACCTTAGCTACAATTACATGTCGTATTTGAATATCTTTTCAAAACAAACCAGTAATCCATGACATTGAGTTTAGTGCAGAATGCTTCTGTTTATATTTTAAGGACAGAATTCATAAACACTTCCATGGAGCGTATCTATCGGTTTTTAACCAGCTAAGCTTGTGTAGAAACCTACATTATTTGCTTGGTCCGAAGAGATGAGGGCCATGCTAAACCTCGCTCTTTGAGATGATTTTGAGAAAATTTAAAACGATAAGTTGAAAATGGTGAATTTAAACACTGCTTTATAAACCTTCTACAAGGTTTACAGTTACTTCTTGTCATTTCTAAAGATCTTCTAACTATAATTCACTTGGTTTCATTAGTCACAACACCAGTTTTTTTTACCATCAACATTCGTCCTTTGCATGAGTCTTGAAGTTTATTTTTTAAGTGTTGTCTTGCTCAATCAAGACAGTTTTTGCTCGTCATAGATGTTTTGTTTAAATTAATTTTAGTAATTGTTTTTCAATAGAAAATTAGTAGAGCTTGAAAGGTATGTTTAGGATTATAGAACTTTCGTGATATTTAATCATTAAAACCCTTCATACACGATGAAGGCTTTTTAAATTGATGTTTATACGTTGCGTTCGAGCGTAGTTATCCTATCCATGCGATCTCTTTTTTATGTTATAGTTTTTGCTTCACTGTTGTGTTCACTTGAACAACTACTTATATTTATACCATGGAACAATGTTACAAATCAAAAGGAAGTGTTCTGAACGCACATCGTGAATGAGGGAGAGAGAGGACTAAGCAGGGAATTTTTGTTTGAATAACCCATTTCACCTATTTATTCCGTCTAACCTCGTTGTCAAAATTGCTCTTATCTTCATCCTTGAAAAATTCTGATCATAACACAATGTTTTAGTAGAATATCTATAACTTCTCCATCAGGTACGTTTATTGAAAAATCACTACGGAGGAGTACATTACGTTACGACAATGAAAGAGTTGTAAGTGCTGCGTGTTTATAAACTTCTCCTTCACTTCATGTTGCTATGTCGCATTTTTACCACACACATTTACCACCCATATTGATCGCATTTGTCCATTCCATATGAGCAGCGGTGGATCTAGAGGGTAGTCGCTACTTGTGGAGAAGCGCATTAACATAATTTGTGAATTGAATCTATATTACCAATTGGATCATTTCAACGTTTTTCTCCTCCACCCTTAGCGACTATTTCAATATCGATCTTGCCGATTTTATCGAAAGTCTATGAACGAGTTATCCTAAACCAGCTTCTTCAACACATCGAATCTCATCGTCTATTCGCAGAACAACAGTGTGGTTTCCGTAAAGACCATTCGACCATCACTACACTGCTCAAACTTAAAGATGATATTCTGAAAGCTATGAACAGAAGCGAAGTCACATTATCGGTAATGGCGGATTATTCAAAAGCCTTTGATACAGTTGATTATAAGACACTCCTAAAAAAGCTTCATAAGTTCCACATTGGCAAGAATACACTGTATACATTTCTGAGTTATCTGTCAGACCGAAAACAATTTGTGTTAATCAATGATCAACGATCTGAGCGTCTAGACATCACACATGGTGTACCACAAGGGAGCATATTAGACCCAATCTTATTCAATATTTACGTAGCAGATATACAAGATCTTGCATCGTGTTCTTGTCTCCAGTATGCAGATGATACTAGCCTACTTTATCAATGCCACCCACACCGACTACCTGAGTGCACTGAAAAGGTTAATGCTGAGCTCAGAAATTTAATTGAATGGTCATCAAACAACAACTTCATATTCAACTCAACCAAAACTAAAACAATCCTATTTTCCACGGCTCAGATGATTCGCGTGCATAATCTCCAAAACGATATATATACGATTAAACCACATGACATAGCACTAGAACGAGTCAAATCTTTAAAAGTACTCGGTATAACCTTCAACGAACAGCTGACTTGGAACGATCACATCAATAAGACAATCCAAAGTGCTTATCTCACTTTAAAGACCTTAAGACTTATCCAAAGATTCACACCATACCACGTGAGGAAAACCTTGCTGAAGCTCTGATACTCAGCAAGCTGAATTACGGTAATGTTCTATTCAAAAATGCCCCAGCCTACCTAATTAAAAGGATGCAGCGTTTACAGAATATGGCTCCAAGTTACGTCACAAGGCGCTTCATGACTGAAGAAGACGTTCTGAAACTGAATTGGCTGCCCATCAGAGAAGGAACAAAATCCACTATATGTAAAATGGCGTTCAAAGCGATCAACGATCTGAACTGGCCAAGTCACCTAAAGCTTAATGTTCGTAAAGTTCTCCACGGCAGGTGAAAAACCCATTCGCCAAGAGTTTGATGGTGTAGAAGTGGTGTTGCTGTAGGAACTTTAAAACCTTTTGTACGCATTTTTCCGATTACTTTGAAAACGTAAAAATATTTTATCTTTTAAATGATTTATGTCTCAATTTCATGTTCTAATTTTGTAGCTTCGAGGCTGATGTTCTTACGATGTTCTTAATGTTTTGCCGAATTTCAGTCTAAATGTTCTAATAAAAAAAAACGTGTAACATACGATGCCTTCGATCAAACACCACATCTGGTTCAACCATCCAATGCAACACTACATTAACAACACCTTTGAATTCATAGCATCGCATGCATTTAATGACCTGCCAGCACAATGCCGCAAAGCCGAAAGCTATCACCAATTTTGTGGGTCAATAAAAGCGTACTTCAAGGACAAAGCCCTGGCTCGCCTTTCATTACATTGAATCACAGCCATTTTTTTTTATTATTATTTATTTCAGTGTTTTTTGGGTTGTTTTTTTAATGCTAACTGATTCCACGATCTTAACACAATCCCTACTTTATCCTTACAATTACCAATTTGGCCCCTATGTACTACGTTTTCTGATGTTTTAATTAATCAATTTACTTATATTTTATCTGAGTTCACGTCATGCAAACACATTAATATCATACACATTTCTAGGTGAAGAACCAAATGTATCTATTTGGATATACTAGAAATAAATCCTTACTTACTTACTTCTTTTATGAATTGCTAACACTCTCTTACACAAATTGCGACTTACCTCTAGATCTTTCTTGATAAACAAAAATCGAAAATTATAATATAATAATTTCAATTAATTGCCATGAGAGTGACAAGGTATAAATGATGGATAATTTGTGTGAGCACGAATTCGAGAGTGTGTCCACTGTTTTCGCCAGCTTCACGTATCTATCTCTTATTCGATTGGACATAAAAGTCAAGATTTTTATATCATGAAAACACGAAGCGAAAGAAATATTTCAGAATGGTCTCAGAATCATTTCTTTTGTGCTTTCCTAAAAGTAATCTTATTTAAATTTTTGGTAACACCATCTGTTAATATTATTTTGCTGTCTAGTATCGTTTATGCTTTATGTTACGTAACTTATTATTACGTCATATTTCTAGAATATTCTTCTTCTTAAATATTCGAATATGGTAGACTTAGCTACGTTCTTCTTGAGATTGTTTATAGACCATACACGTACACGTGTTATTTTTGTCTCACTTTGATTTACCTCCATCATGGTTGATAGAAACTTAACAGGTTATGGGCCCAGCAACATGTGGCAAAACCTTGCTTTCGATGGAGATGAAAGAAAGTTTGAAGTGTGGGAGACGAAAAGGTTATGGGGTACGTTGAAGAAACTAAGGAAAGTTTTTACCAGTGAAGATGAAATCACGGACGAACAGAATGAGACTGCTTTCTGTGAACTTATTCAATTCCTTGACGAACGTTTTTTGACCCTAGTTATGAGGGATGCCAAGGACAAAGGGAGAGAAGCTTTTCGAATCCTACGAAACCATTATGCTGGTACAGGGGAAAACCAAGAATGATAACTCTTTATATTTTATATGATTTTATTGTAGGATAAAGATTTTTAAACTTTTATATACAGGACCCACTTGATACCAGCTTTTGTTGAAATGGACATCCTGTGTAAATATTCGTCATAAATAAATAAATAAATAAATAAATACTCAGCTTACGTCGTTAAAGAAATGGTGACTGTTACCGATTACATTCTACGAGCTAAAAGTGCAGCAAACGCTTTACGAAATGCAGAGGAAATCGTGAGTGATGGACTTCTCGTTGCTATGGTGCTGAAAGGATTGCCAGACGAATTCAAATCGTTGTTTGTTGCTGTAACCACTCAATCGGACTGTTCAAAACTTCCAACTTTTCAAGGAAGCATTGAGAAATTTCGAGGAAACTGAACGTACCAGATCAAACAATGAAACAAAGGAGAACTCTGTGATGAAAACAAAATTTTCTGCGAAATCTTCTAAAAAGACATTTTCTTGTTTCAACTGTGGTACTCCAGGCCACAAAGCCGCTGACTGTCGTAAGGAGAAGCCACAACCCACATTGTGAACACTACTGATGAGCATTTTATTGATATCAATAGTTCGTTTAAAGCAGAGGAGCATTTTATTGAGCTTGCTGATGGTACACGATCGAATAATGTTGCTAAGAAACGAGGAACTGTACTTGCAAAATTTCAAACAGAGTCAGGTGACATTGTGGAAGTGAAATTATCTAATGTTTTGTATATACCGTCTTACCCACAATGCATCTTTTCTGTCCAAGCTGCCACAAAACGAGGTTGTAAACTGAACTTTTATGATGACCGCGCTGAATTGATTGCTCCAAATGGTACCGTTTTCCCAACCATGCAACAAGGAAGACTCTACTACCTGTATAAGAGTGCTGTTACCAAGAACCGTTCTGAAACCCTTAAATCGTGACAAAAAATTCTTGGACATTGCAATGTTTCAGATATTTCCAACATGGAAAAGTGTGTCCGAGGAATGAAAATTAGTGACACTTCTAAATTTGACTGTGAAACCTGCACATTTGCAAAGTATCCCAACACACGAAACCGAACTCCAGACACAAGGGCGACCGAACCGCCGTTCGAGCTCGTACATACAGACCTGTCTGGACCCGTTGAGCCAGTTGCTAAAGACGGTTTTCGTTATTGCATTATTTTTACCGATGATTTTTCAGGAAACTTGTTTACGTATTTTCTCAAGGAAAAATCGGATGCTGTAAGTACTACCCAACGATTTCTTGCTGATATCGCTCCATATGGAAACGTTAAAACTCTGAACTTTCACGATGAGGATATTTTCCCTTCTGGTGATGTGATCAAACTACGATCTGACAATGGGGGAGAGTATGTGTCAAAGGAATTTGATAATTTAATGATGAAACATACCATTAAGCACGATAAATCCGCTCCCTACTCACCACACCAGAATGGCACGGCGGAAAGGAGTTGGCGTACACTATTCGAAATGGCAAGAGCATTGTTAATCGAAGCGGGTTTACCGAAATACCTGTGGACATATGCTGTCATGACTGCGACACATGTACGTAACCGATGCTACAGCCAAAGGATCATGAATACACCATATGATCTGATAACTGGTGTAAAACCAAATGTTGCTAAACTACATGTTTTCGGAACAGTATGTTACACATTTGTGTAGAACGCTAAGAAACTCGACCCACATAGTAAAAAGGGGATTTTTGTTGGCTACGATCGAGATAGCTCTAACTACCTTGTGTACGGCCCGGTATCGAAGTCTGTGGCCAAGCACCGTCTTGTCAAATTTACCAATTCCTTCCAGAAACGTTTTAGTGATGATGACATACTTATTCCAGGAGACAACGTCCAGACAACACCGAAACCAAGCACTGACTCGCCTTCCGAAACCGTGAAAGCAGAATCACCAAGCGAGAGTGTTCAACCGTTGAAGCAGTACTCATTAAGGAGCAGACAACCGAAGAGTTCCCGTACAGATGACAGTGTTACCAAGGATACCGATGATGACTTTGTGGACTCTGTTGACTTTTGTTATTATGTTTGCTAATGGACCACCAACGTACAAGGAGGCCATTGATAGCAACGAGGCTAATGAATGGAAGATGGCAATGAAGTCTGAAATTGCTTCATTAAGAGAAAATGACACTTTTGTTGAAACTTACCTTCCAGAAGGCAAGTTTTTGGTGGGAAGCAAATGGGTGTTTACGTTAAAGGGGGATCCAACTAGTCCTAGTTACAAAGCTCGCTTTGTAGCTAGGGGCTTTAGTCAAATAGAAGGGGTCGATTATACAGATACCTTTTCACCGACTGCTCGTATGGAGTCTATCCGCACCCTTGTTCAGATTGCTTGCTCACAAAACTTGCTGCTTCATCAGATGGACGTCAAGAGTGCCTACCTACACGCCAATATCGAGGGGGAAGTCTACGTCCAACCACCGGAAGGATACTGCCCCAACCCAAAGGTAGTTTGGAGATTGAACAAATCCTTGTACGGATTGAAACAAAGTGGGCGAAACTGGAACATGACACTCCATGATTACCTGAAAATACTGAAGTTCGTTCAGTCTAATGCAAACCCATGTCTATTCATCAAATCAACCAACGATGGGGGAGTTATCGCGCTGCTCGTTTGGGTTGATGATATCATAGTTGCTGCCAGCTCACACAAATTGCTGAAGGAGATCAAATCTAACCTGAGTAGAAGATTTCGAATGAAAGACATTGGTGAAATAAAAACATTTCTAGGGATCGAGTTCAACAGACACGGTGAATGGAGAACTGCAGACCTCGTTCCACTCCATGTGAAACCAACCCAAAAGCTTATCAAGATGATACTGATCGAGACGATATCGACATTCAGAAGTATCACCAGTTGGTTGGGAGTCTTGTTTATGCAATGGTTTGTACGAGACCTGACCTCAGTTACGTGGTAACCAAACTTTCCCAACATCTTTCCTGTCCAGACCAAGCTGACCTGAAACACACCCTGCAATACTTATTTACTAGGAAATAAATACTGGGGAGTACTTTTTCTGGGGAGTACTTTTTTACTGCGACACCGCCAATACGTTGGAAGTCAAAGAGACAGTCTTCCGTTGCATTATCGACAAGCGAAGCTGAATATGTCGCACTATCTGTGGTATGTCAAGAAGTGATGTATCTCAAGCAATTGATGAATGATTTTTTGTTGAAGAACATTCACATTGAAATAGCCAACGACAACCAAGGGGCTATTGCTTTAGTGAAAACCCGACAAAACATTCAAGAGCAAAGCATATAGACATTCGGTATCACTTTGTACGCGAGTGCTATAGCCAAAACAATGATGAACTTGGTATACGTACCAAGCAATGACAATTACGCGGACATTTTTACGAAACCGCCGAAAAAGTTTTTATTAGTTAAGTTTCATAGTTTTATTTTTGGGGTTTAGAAAGCTAGACATGATGTCCACACGATGTGGGGGTGTTAATATTATTTTGCTGTCTAGTATCGTTTATGCTTTATGTTACGTAACTTATTATTACGTCATATTTTTAGAATATTCTTCTTCTTAAATATTCGAATATGGTAGACTTAGCTACGTTCTTTTTGAGATACATTGTTTATAAACCATACAAGTACACGTGTTATTCTTGCCTCACTTTGATTTACCTCCATCATGGTTGATAGAAACTTAACACCATCCGTATATTGGAAAGTTAAGAGACCTTGGGTGGCTGCAAGGTTGATATTCCTCTACCACTTTCTGTTAAGAGCCGCCATTTTATGTAATTTTCTGTAATGTAATTAACTCTTTTGAGTGAATATGGTGGTTAGGCGGAAAATTTTCCATCAGAAATTTTTCATTTTTCACAGAAAATGTCTGAACTAGCCTTAAGAACATCAGGGACCACTGCCAGCTGCGTGATGTGTGTGTGAGAGAGACAGCTGCGTGATGTGTGTGTGTGAGAGAGACAGCTGCGTGATGTGTGTATGAGAGAGAAAGTGCATGATTGATATAATGAAAAGTAGTGTGTAGTCATTTTTTCCTGTAGCTAAATTCATAAAAATCATGTTTTATTAAAACGAAACTATATTTACTATAAATGATTTATTAGGGATTTATTTATGTACGATTTGTAGAGTTGTTCATAAAATCTCTACATAACCCTAAGCATTAAACGTTTTAACCAAAATTTTGAACCCAGGGTCTGGTCTCTTGCCTCTTTTTCGGAACAGGGTAAACCGAAAAAGGCAAACGTGTGTTGTTATTGCCCACGAAGCGAGCGTAAGTGAGCGAGGAGGCGTAGTAGTTTCACGAGATAGGCGAAAGTCAGTTTTCGATTTTGTTCATCATCATCTTCATCATCATCCAACTTTCGTGTTGCTGTTACACGGTGGTATGCAATTATTAGCTGATTTTGCTTTTTTTTCGTTGCAAAACATGGTATCGTAGGTGAAAGACTGAATTTTTTTCGTATCTTTTTCCTTATTATTATACTAGCAAGTAGCTTTCGCTATGAGAGCGCCCGTGATTGGATTTCCGTATCGGCACAAAATGCAACGAAATAAGTGACGAAACCTTCCTCGGATGAAAATTTGTTCTGACACATTGTTTGCCGCGAATACGTTGACATTTAAGAAAGGACCAACGAACATGAATGAAATTGGTTTTTAAAGGAAAACAGAGGTCAAAGGTTTACCTATCTATGTTATTTTTTCATTAAATATGTCGAATATTTCTTTTGTGGTCGCTTAATGTTGATAACAAGATGTTTTTATTCATAATAAAGAGTTGCAAAAAAGTGTTCTCATTCATTGTATGTAAAGAATGATCAAAGCTAAGTCGGCAATGCCTATCAAAATGTGAAGACACGGTAGAGAGTGACCCTCTACCTCATGAATATATTCATAACTACTCATAAGATGCAACACGTGCGTCGCAATGCATTGTTGTTAAAAAAAAGATGACGACGGCGGTGGGTTAAACAACTATTTAATACGGCAATTGTAACAGGGATTTTGAATTTTATTCGCAATTTCTCCTCTTAAGTTTTTGAATAACTAAAAGAAAACCTAAATCATTTTAATTTAAACAAAAATAAGCTATACTTTAATAAAGTTTTCCCAAAGTGTTTTTAGTAGCCCCATGATGTTAGGCGAACGAGTTAAAAAAACATCGAGAACACAGTTGCAATCGAGATTTTTTCCAGTACAACACACTCTCTGACTACAAACAGCATTCTAAATATACGCCCGGGGATCGTTATGGGCGCAATTATATTTTGTTATTTAGGAAGATCCTTTGCTAAAATTGCTTCGACATTTTTCGTATTACTTATGTGTTTTTTAGTGAAACGACAAGGATTTTGAAGCATAGCTTGAAATCTGGAATTTCCAAACCTAGTATGACCATGATCAATGGAATCGTCGTTTGATAAAACCTATATTTATATTTTTAATTTCGCTAGTATAGCGAAGTATTGATATCGTCGTTCTATGTATCTCCGTGACATTTTGGACGATCTCACTAAAGTAAATAATTGCATATAAAAGCCATGTCCGCACACACCTTAGCAATAAAATTTTTTGCAGGCTGACTAACGGGATAAATTTGGAACAAATTATGAAAGTTCTCCAATTTTCATAAAAATTTGCACAAAGCACGATTAAAAGGTGTTGATTTCGAAATTTGACAGTCATTTTGTCAAATTTGGCCAAACTTAATTATGAAAGTTCTCCAATTGTCATAAAAATTTGCACTGGTAGCCTTGTGGTAGAGTGCTCGCTTCCTGTTCGGGAGGTTGCGGGTTCAATCCCCGACCGAGTCATGCCAGCGACTATAACAGTGTGAATCACTCCTCTCTGCTTAGCACTCAGCAAGAGAGTAGGATTGATGTCTAGGGTGGTTGTCTAGTTGAGCGGTTTCTGTCACTGCAGCTTCCGTAGCCCAAATGGGGGCTTTAAATGCTCTAGGACCTCCTTCACAGGACCCTCATTGATAACAGTACCTTAAGGAACTGAAGAGGCTATCCTGGGTAAACATTCGTAAATAAATAAATAAATAAATAAAATAAATAAACAAAGCACAATTGAATGGTGCTGATTTCGAATTTGACAGTCATTTTGTCAAATTTGGCCAAAATTGGGCAATTTGGCACTGCTATATTGAGAATGTTTTATAATTGTTGAAAGTAGATTTGTGTAATGTGACACCGTCCTGAAGACTTTAAGCCAAATTTAAGACGAATAAGTTTTGATCTATTTGTTTTGTATAATTGCGACTTGAAATTCTGCTACCGTTATCAACTATTGTATCTCACAGTTCTATGAACAGCATATATTTTGTTAGGATTGTGAGAATGCAATATAGCGAAATTTTCGACTTCAAGTCGTCTTGTACAGATTTCTAACGGATTTTTGCTTTAATTTTTTTTTTGAAAAAATTTGTTTTTCTTTCTTTTGGCATTTTGATAATTTCTTTAACAAATCTTATTGTGAAATTTTGAAATTATTATAAAATCCATGGTTGTAGTTCACACATTTCTTTTGTTTGTAGCAATACTTTCTGATATTACTTGTTAAGCCTTATTTACACTTTTTAAAAGGTATATTAGCATTAGTGTGACTTAGGCCTAAGAGATAGCAAAAAGTAAGGGTTTAAGTTTTTCAAAGTTTTATGAAGATTTTCAACTGCGTAAGTGGATCTATTTGGTGTGCATATTCCAAGTTAGTGTAGCCACGGCTACACTATGCCACAAGGTTACACGATTCATTAAACAATCCGTTCTATTGTAAAACTTAAATATTTACACTTAAATATGTGATTTTCGGCACAATCTTTCTTCACTGCATACAGACACTTTGATCACGATTTGTATTTTAAATATTGTGTATCTTGCCATACATAAAAGACTGGCTTTGTCAAAATATTTAAATTATGCCACTTATCAGGCCCCAAATCAACCAAAAACATTTTCACTAAAATCCTTAATTACAAAATGTTTTGGCGGAAAGTTTTCTTTTTTAATGTATAGCTTTTGCTATGTGTACAAATTGGATGGAAAGCTTGAGCGCGGGGGCATTTTTAGCTACAGCTACATGCTAGTATAATGTGTGCATTATTATGTGTGGTGGTGCCGCCAACTAACTAAATTATTTAGTGCAACCTCGTACCCAAGGCTTCTTCCCTTTTCGATATACGGGACGACGGTGGCGCGAAGCCGGCGGTTTTTAATTAGATTAATTAGATTTTTAATTACACGAAATTTCACGAACACTTTCTTTTCGTTATGAAATCGTTGATAAAATCATCATCATTTCTTTTCCTTTATTCCTTTACTCTGTCATTCGCAAAGTATCTAGCGGGGCGGTGTTGGTGGCGGCGCCGGTAGGGCGGTAGGGCGCGCGGCCTGGTTATGAAATAGATAGTCTGCGATTAAACTGAACGCAAAATACAACGAAAGCTAGCTAATGATGAATAATGGCAGACAAAGTAGTCAGATTGTTTGGTTTGATTTGTAAACTTATTTGATTTGACAAAGAAATTACATTATTATTCTCCTCGCACTTGTTACTTGCCATCTTCTGCATTAGGAAATTTAGTGGTAGTAGTTTCAAATTTCTGTTTAAATCTTTTATTTGTTTTCGATGTTTCGATGTTAGAGTTACAGATGCTGACATTTTATTATTTCTTGTCCTGTCTGTCTGTTGTGTATAGGGTGTACTGTATATATGTATATACCTGAAAAACAATCAAACCTTATTAAAGTAAAGCGCTAATTTTATTAATAGTGTAACTTAGAGTGCCTGCTCCCCTTACCGCTAACTTTAATTATAATGTTGCAAAATTCGTCAATGCAAACGTAAAAACACAGTTAAATGGATTTAGCACCACGATTGGTCATTCTAGATACTAAATCAACAAGAACAAACAAGGAGAATAAGATTGATAACAAATACTGTAATCGTAAACATCATCGGGGTGATGTTCCTCTTTCCGCTAACTTGTTCCTCTTTCCGCTAACTAATTTCACGTTCGTCAAAAGTGATGCAAATAACAAAATTTTATGGAATTTAGTGTTCATAATAGCAGTTTAATCCCTTTTCTCTCAACTTAAGTGCTTTCCTCCTTTGCTTCTGCAGATATAAGACAACCACAGGCTTAATAAAAATGCATGTCTTTACTGTTTACAAATCGAAGGCAGCCATATTTTTATGAGCGAAGTTTTTTTAGAAAACAATAGTGCCGTCTCGACAAGTCAACTTTTGATCGCAAAAATCTAGACACGTGATGGGAATTGCCCTATTGTGAGCCTAGAGTAATTATACAGTAAACATAGACATCGTTAATTTGTTAAAAGCATGAACGGCGAATGTAATTATCAACATGTATTGAATTATTTTTTACACTCGCAACATATGAAATCAATTGTATACTTGTGGTGGAGATTTTCAACATGCGGAGGATACACGCTAGAATGATCCTATAGAATTCAACGCAGTTGCAATTGCTAAAAAGCGTTAACGCAACAAAAATTTTTTAATGACAGTTGGTCCTTTGGGTGAAAAGGTCTACGAAACAAGTTTCACGTTTTCTTGAATGATAAATCTATGGGTGATAATATCAACGTGGGATTTCACGCTAATTGAATGTCTGCAAAAAAAAATTTAACTGATTGAATAACCAAGCTGAAATCAGTGCTAACAAGAACAAATTTTGTTGCTATAGCGGAGAAAGGACACGTGGTTACAGAATTACCTTGCTGTCAATTTTAGATGATTTGCTCGCGTATACGATATATACAAGAAAACTGTTTGTGTGGATAAAATCTCAGATGTTGGTAGCATTCAAGACAGTAGAGGAATAACAAGGAATCGATATGCTCCGTTATTTATGACACTGAATTTTGAAGCATTTATTTTTCGAGGAAGCCATTTTTAATATTATTTTCACAATGATCGCGACCCGGTGTTAGATTTTACTCTATTAATCAGTAAGTATTTGGCAATTCACTTTGAAACTTTCCATAACGATGGCTGAATGAATATACTTTTAGATAATAATTAGTTTGGTTTGATTTGTTGTCTTTAAATGAAGGAAATAAACCATCAAACTCAAAGTTAGCGGCAAGCGGCACATAGCGGTAAGGGGAGCAGGCACTCTACTTACTTGGTGAAAATGACCTCTTTGGAGAGAACTATGATGGGCCAGAATTCAGCCAATAATGGTTTTGGTATCTGTTCATTTTTTATCCAAAATCAAAATGTACGCACCACACTTATATTTATTGAATCACATTTTTCAGAATAGAAGTTTATTTTTATGATGAGAGATTTACTTGTGCATGTTTCCTGAATGAACAGTTGGGATGGAATGGAAAAAGTTACAAAGTATATTAGGACACTCGACCAAAAATTTGCAGTAAAAAGAGTGTTTCATACTGCTTTCTGTATGACACAGCCATAACTATGAGGAAGTGCATTCACAACTTTTCTTCTGATTTGAGAATACAAGATTGAGAATTGCATTGTAAAATCGTGAAAGTAGTATATATATAATTATCAATTTGATTAAGTTTGTATTAGGACTCTATATACTTTTTTTTATAATTTTTTTCAATAAAAGCACTGAGAACATTATAATGGAATTTGTCGAGATTCAGACAAAATTAACTAACGTTTAGTTCGATTAGTAGAAGTGACAAGTGCGCTATCACTCCAAGGCCAGTTTTCTTCACTGCATATTCTCCGCACATGAAATTGAAAAGAATATACCTTTATCGGCAAAAACTTTGTCAGCTGAATCCGACGAATTTTTGGCTAGGTGACGAAAATTGGTACCGATGAAAATTTTACCGGCAAAGTTTTGAAATAAAAGTGAGAGGTGTGGTAACCTTTTATTGAATTATTCATTCTCGAATGCTTCCGAAAATTAAATTATATATATATGTTAATTTTTGGCATTGTTATGTTAATGACTTTAATACTCGTTTTGGTGATATGCTACATAATAGCGCAATTTAATTATACAAGCATCATTGAAAAGCAGTACTCTTCCGAAAATATAAAAATCGTTAATTTTATTCTTTCTTCATTTTCTGAAGAACTAAGCTGTAAGGGAAAAAGTGCAACGCTGAAAAGTTTTGTTTTTACATAAAGTTTCACCACTGCAAAAATAAAAAAAAATTGCCATGTTGAATTTTCCCTAGAGCTACGTTTTTACGCGGTTGCTATGCTAGATCGTCATCATTCAATCATATGTATTTAAATAGTAGAGTAAAAACAATATAATCGAGGCAATTATTTATAATAAATCACGATTATAGATTCTGGTGGAGTGGTCGTAACTGCAAAGGTTTGCAGTTTTTTCCTCAAGTGTTTTTCAAAGAGATACTATGAAGGAGCACGATTTTATTGTCAGAGAAAATTTCTCTACAAATCTCATGTAGGCCATTACAACTTACATAAGAAGTGATTCTTCACGTTGATAATTGCTTTGGTTGAGTATGAACATTAGTTTGTTAACAAAGGTCTATTTCTTAATCACATTTAAATTCTTAGGAAAGGCCATTGAAGCAAGACTACAGCCCCTCAGACTTCACCTCAAGCTTTATGAATTTCAACTCTGCACTTTCTGCCCTTCACTTAAACATTGCTTCTCTAAATAAACAGTTTTTGTTGATTTACAAAAACCATTTGACACTGTTGATCGATCATAATAATATACTTCTGTCCAAACTTCAGCACTATGGAATCAGAGGCATATAGTCAACCAATACTTTCAGTCTTATTTATCCAGTAGATTTTAATGTGTTATTGTTTCTAACACTTTCTCCAAATCTGTGCTTATCAACTATATGGTGTCCCTCAAGGATCTGTGGTTCACCCTCTGCTTTTTCTAATATACATTATTCCTATTCTCCTTAGATGTTTGTACTCAAGTCATTCCATCAAATACTTTGGAATATTCCTTGATCAAAATCTGTCTTAGAATGAACAAATTTTGAGCCTCTGCATCAAATTATGCAGGGCCGATGGGACACTTTGTAAAGTTCGTCATTTTGTTTGTCAGTCAGTTTTGAAGTCAATCTGTTTTGCAATTTACGATTCTCACTTGTCAAGTTTGAAATCTCACCAAAATTTATAACAATAACCAAGCCTTTTAACTTTACCCAGTAGAATTCTCCAAAATTTATCTATCAATACCCTTAGAAAACAATCAATTACTCTGTCAATGCAAAAGCTCACCTGTTTTTCTTTTGTTTTTTCTCTTTTCTTTTCTTTTGTTTTTTTGTTTTGTTTTTGTTTAGTTTCTGTCGTAACTCTTATAACCAAGTTGTGTCCTCTGGATTAGCCTGGCTAATGGGATGGTCTCCTTCCATGCTAATATTAATCCAATCACATTGTAAATTGTTTAGCCATGGTAAATAAGTGATCACTTACTTTACTTACTTTTATTATAAGGAAAGTGAAAGTAAAACTTAAATATACGTAGTGGGACTAACAAATGCAAGGTGGATTTTCTGAAAAAGAGTTTGGAAAAAAAATCAATAACTTATTGAATATATGCCATATTGAAATAAACGTCACACACAAAAAATATACTAATAAAAACCTGGGTGGGAAATTTGAGGGACAAAAGTTCTATATACTATATATATTTTCAAGTGATCTACCTAGTATTATTTTTTTTAGCAAATCTAAATTCTATTACATTCTATTACATCTCCTAGTTTTTTTCAAAAATTTCAACATTGTCCAAATCAAAGTCCACTTTCTTAACACTTCTCGAACCGCGTAAAGGTAATATTGCTGAAGTAGCAAACAGAACGAAAATTTAGTTCTTAACCAATGTAAGATGACACTGTATTCAATGTCTCGTTTCTTCGAAAATTTGTTTGCTAAGGTTGTAATGACCATTTCAGTTTCTCTCCCTTGACCTCCATAGGGGGACATTACAAAATGTTACTTGCTTATTGTATTTTTGTTTTTTCTGTTGTTTAATTGCCTTGAAAGTATTTTCGAGTTTCTGGGAAAGGTGACTCTTTGCGAACGGATTGATGATCCTTACGTCGAAGAATGCAAGTTGTCCCCTTTGCTAAAAACCTCTCACTGATACATCTATGCGAGCTTCATCTGATTTGTTGGATCCTCTGGATAATGCTTTTCCACTCAGCGGCTGCAAGTGAGGCTCGGTACATACATTATGCACTTGAGAAAGAAGGTCGGCGAGAAGATCTCGAATCTCGCCATGACGTTGATACACGACAAGGCATGGTCGACATCAAAGCGCTGACCACATGCACATTTTGCTGGGTGATACTCCGGTACTACCTAGATACTACCTACTATCACTTTTCTCATTATTGTACACCGGCGAGGAAAACTTCAAGGAAGGGTCTCTTATAATAAGCTTTATACTCACCGTGGCGCTTGTTTCATATATTGCAGAAAACAGCGCCTATAAGATACTACAGAGGGTACACACTACGTATAGAAGACAAGTGAATATTCTATATATCTTTTTACTTATATATCAATTTTCTGAAAACCTATAAAAATTTTGTTCTTTGTAATTTTATGAGAATCTTTTTCTTGTTCTTTTCGTCCTATGCTCAACTTCATTAATTTGCACTTTCGATAACAATAAGGATCAGTCTGAATAAATTACTAAACCTTAAAGATCTGACCTATCACACTTGTCTCCTGGTGATGACAGCACATCAAAAGAGTCAAAAAATACTTAAATTTACTGTTTTGCCATGTTATAAAGAATTCATTAATTAACCCAGACAATGACAAATTCCAAAGAGAAGCAATTAGGATAACTTTCTGCGAACAATACAGATTTATCAACTGCCTACAACAACAAAAATTATAGTTTAAGTTTAGTGTGCACAGTAAAGGGATATACTGAGTAGTGAATTTTTTTCTCTGTCTGCCTTGTTATGAATCCTTTATGGAGGATTACTTTTATATGCACCATTTTTGAAAAGAAAGTGAAGGGAATGTTGTTTTATTAACTGGTGTTTTATTGGATCTGGTATTATTGTGAAAAATTATACTTTAAGGCAAGAAATGTCTTTCCCAATGTGTTTTTAGTTTATAATGGATTGTTTAGGCCATAGTTATTTAATACTTCGTTCAGCGTAACCCGCCCGCATTATGATTTTTCGGACAAATAATGCGCATTAAAATACATTATTTTTACAACTTAAAGCATCTTTAAAAAACTCAACTAAAACAAAACAAAAAAAAAACATTAGAGGAACGTCACGTGCATTACAATGCTTATGTGAAAGGTACTTTGCCATTGATGTTTTAATACATATTTCTATTTGATTATGACTCCTCAGAGTTTTATGCCCTGGTTTCGTAAATCTTTCCTCTGTCGTTGCAAACGGAATGGTAAATAGATCTTCAAATCAAATTCATCGGAACAACGGTAAAGAGATTTACGAAACAGTTACTTCTTCGCATATTTTCATTTTAACGAAGCTTTGTAAAAGATGTTTTTTCATGTTTTATGTCTCCTTATCTCCATAGTGCTTTTCTTCGTTGCTCAAGTTGATGTATCTTTTATACTTTTATTTTTATCTTCTCCTTTAAAATGAAATATACATCAGAATTAGCGACGGCAATCCATCATTGTTCAAAAATTTTTATTTCATTTTTTTTTTTTTTTGTATATATAACCAGCAGTTTTGATTTTTTACATGTTAGAGACATATAAAGAAATCGAAATCGGCACAATTATAAAGAAGAAAAAATATTTCTTTTATGAAAAAGAAGAATAAAACTACGTCATCAACATAAGTGGTGACGGAAATTTTAGAATAATATAATCATCTTGAACATAAACGTTGCTAAGATACATGTCGCGACTTTTACTTGACTGTCTAGACAAATGTTAGTATATTGTGAAGTGAAAAAAAGAAACAAACACACCTGATGTATTTAATGAAAATAAATAGAGAATGGCTCGTTAATATTGTGTAATACTTCATAACATTTATTAAAAGGTCTGTTCTAAAATCCGCCTTACAGTACATTATCGTTAAAAAATGCGCATTGTATGTCATTATTTCATTTGCAAAATAATGTATAATGAATAATGCCCGCATTCTTCCGCATTGCTATTTTTCTTAAGTCTGTTACGCTGAACGAAGTATTAAATAACTATGGCCTTAGTCCCCTGATTGTTTGAAAGGGAGATGATGCAGCATGATCAATTTAGGGTATCACAAAAATTAACTCCAAAGTATATTCCCAAAACATTTCTTCCTCAAAAACATCTTGATCTTCACTGTTTCTATTAGGCTACCTTCATTTAAATTTCAACATGATGAAGGTTATGTTGTGTTAGTGAGTTGCTTAGGTGGACAAGGATTGACAAGTTATTAGCATTTGTAATTGATATGTTAAAGATTACTTTTTTTTGGTTTCAGAATTCATAGAATGCATCAGGCAACAGCTGGATATAGTTCTGAGTTCGAGGACTCAAAGGAGGAAAGAAAACGTAAAAATAGACACAATGACTTGGACCACAAAACAAAACACCCGTATCAAGGCCATAGCTCAAAGATTCCCCGTAAATCGAGTTTTGTTGATGCCTATGAAAAAGAAGAAAAGAAAAGTCATTTTGCTCACTTTCTTTCTATGAGTGCGTACGCTAGACATCAGAAGTTAGTTCATGACTATCTGCGTTATTATGGAGGAAGCATCAAAGATTTCGCTCGGGATACTTCTAAAGATAAAACCGATTTAGATATTTTGAAAGAAAACCACAAATTTGTTTGGGATGAGGATGAGGAAAGTGAAACTTGGGGCAAGAAACTTGCAAAGAAATATTATGATAAATTATTTAAAGAATATTGTATTTGTGACTTGAGTAGATATAAGGAAAACAAGGTAGCAATGAGATGGAGAATTGAGGATGAAGTGGTCAAAGGAAAGGGACAATTTATATGTGGGGCTCGAAAATGTCAATGCCAAGATGGTTTACGTAGTTGGGAAGTTAATTTTGCGTATGTTGAAAATAATGAAAGAAAAAATGCATTGGTGAAGACAAGACTTTGCCCTGATTGCTCTTACAAGTTGAATTACAACCACAAGCATAAGAAAGTTAAGCGAAATAAAAAGAAATCGAGAAAAAGTAAAAAAAGAAAACATTCTCGCCACAGTTCTACGGAAGGGTCTTCAGACAGTGGTGGCGATGGTCATTCTGTTGATGATGCAAGTCAAGTTTCTAGTGCGTCTCCAGGAACAGATAATGTTTGGTCACAACCGGTAAAAGAGCAAGTCGAGAAAAGTACAGAGGAGAAATTTGATGAATATTTGAATGACTTGTTTATGTGAATTTTTTTGTAACTGTAAATTTTTCTGTCAAAAAAACATATAACAGATAATCTTGAATATATCTCATATACATTGTTAGTTGTCCTGCCGACTATAGTTAGGTTTCCATGGAATTAGGACCTAACATTATCATTATCATTTTGTCACTTATGCTGACAGGAACAGATAGATTTTGTCTGTGACTATTGACAACAATACGTTTTATATTGGATATTTTTATTGTTCGTGCGTTGACCTTCTTAAAATCAAGCTTGTAATTGTGATTGTTAGGCTTTAAGGCAAAATTTACAAACATTTACAAGTACAAAAAATTGTTAAAGAAACGATGGGTTCTGCTTTTCACTGGATTCATGAAGTAATTATATTAAATTTGAAATAGTTCCCATTGAATGATTTTGTTTCTTTATGTTTCAGTTAAGTAATACATCATGACACGGCATGGCAAAAACTGCACTGCTGGTGCTGTGTTCACATATCACGAAAAACAAAAAGCTTCCAAAAGGTCAGGTTGGGGTTCACAAAAGGCAAGATTCAGCAAAGACTCGATAAAGGATTTTGATTGTTGTAACCTAACATTGCAACCTTGCAAAGATCCTGTTGTTACTTTGGAGGGCCATCTTTATGATCGAGAGGCGATATTAGAATACATACTGTATCAAAAGCAACTGATAGCAAAGAAGACTAAAGCATATGAAAAGCAAGTATGTTCATTCAGCTATTTTTAGATTTGTGACTATTTTCCCTGGGAATCACTGCTGGCACCTCAATATAGAATGAAGCTCCTTATTACTTAGTATATCATGACAGTGGAAGAACCGGGTAGATATTTTTCCTGACTTCTCTTTTCTATAACATTATGCTGCATCAAAACTAATTACTAGGTGAAATGTATTTATGAAGAGATTACAAGATCTGAGGTCAGACAAGATTTCACAATGGCTATGAGAATGGATATTTAATACTCCTACTGGATAATTGCACAATTTTAAGGAAGTTTCAAGAAGCGTTGTGCTATTCTCATGGGTTATTTATGATAATCACATGATGTTATATATCACATTTTTCAAGAGGTGTGCTTGACAAGTTCTGCAGCTTTAAAGAGGTTTTGCACTTAAGTATTTATGATACTTACCATGCTTACCATAACTTTTCATCATATCTGCTCAAGCAGCTGTTTTTCATCTGTTCTTGGACCTTGTGGGCTACCCATAGCCAGAGTCAGCTGTAATAACAGCTGGTGATCATAGGTGCTGACTGAAATGTATGAGAGAGCGTTTTTGTGGTTATCGTGTTTGAAAATGTCCAAAAAATTAAGCCTGTTTTAAGCATACTCTGAATCTTGGTTATATGAAAAGGCTCATACCATTCCTTCAGTATACAATTTTACATATATTCAAGGGCCTTTTCTTGAACAATACTAGACAGGTAATCTAACCATGAAAAATGTTTCGATAGGTTTATAAAGTTTCAGTTTTATGTCAAGCATAATTGAGGCTGGATAGAATCATGCTAACGGTACATTTAATTTTCATAAATCACTCGAACGTAGAAGTGGAGTTACTGTGAAACTCTGGATATTCATTGGATTAGATTTAAAGATGGTTACACAACCAAAAACCATGCTGGAATCTTCATTGTTGCGAATGTTGCTATAAATTATGATTCTCTTTGAATAATATCAAATAACTTTATATTCTCTATGGAAATAGATGAGTAGCCACCCATGAAATGCTTTTCTGACCATCATAACAGAGTTGTTAACTTTTTTCAGCTTGAGAATGATTTGAAGAAAGATAAAGAGGAAACACAAGCAGGTATCAAAGAAAAAGTTGGAAAATTTCTTACTCTCGAAAAAAGTATTGCAACCAAACGTGAAAATCCATTTACCAGTGTTGCCGAAGATTCTACCGTGGCCGGACCTTCTAAGAAACGAAAGGAAGATGATGAGGCATCCATTATCAATACAAGTGTGTGTTCAAATTCTGTATTATTTTTCAATAATGTCTTATACATATCGGTGTAAACAGAGCGACACTTGGAAAACTTAAGTTGCCCTCACCAGCCAAAGTGAAAGGCATTTACACCGAACAGCTGTTTTAGATGTTTCAGACGGTAACTTGAATATTGCTCGAGTGAGCGAGCGAGGTGAACGTTTGAACAGAATGTGGTTCTGAATTTTCGAGTGATAAAACTTTTGAGTTATCGGAAATTTAATATTTTGCAACGGACACTCTATAATTCAACTTTCCATTACTGGAGCTCTCCATAGTTTTAACTGAATCAGTGGGTCCCTTCAAGCTAAAACCTAGCAATATCACTCTCTATAACTCAAACTCTCCATAAATCGAACGATTTTGTTTTCCCCTTCGAGGTTTGTATTAGTCTACTGTATTTGATTTCACATAATATGCTCTCACAATTCTTGATGTTTTCTTCCATTATGAAGCGGTTTTGTGTATTCTTTAGGTGAGAAAGAGAAGCATAATTTGCCGAGTTTTTGGATTCCAACGTTGACACCACAAGCATCCGTAGCACGATTGGAGAAGCCAGACACCAAAGTCTACTGTCCAATGAGCAAAAAACCGTTGAGATTAAAAGATCTGATCAGTGTAAAATTCACGCTTGCGCCAAACGATGAAGGTAATAAAGCCCTGGTTGCACGAAGGGAACGTTATATTTGCGCCGTTACCAAAGACGTGCTTAATAACTCCGTACCTTGTGCTGTGTTACGTCACACAGGGGATGTAATTACTATGGAATACGTGAACAAATTCATCAAAAAGGACTGGTTGTGTCCGTTTACGAGTAAGAAATTAAAAGAAAAAGATATCATTGAGCTTCAACGTGGAGGGACTGGTTTTGCGTCTGCTGGAGCCAACTTGGAAGGGAAAGCATATGGACCTACCCTAATGACTAGCTAATCTGACGTCTAGAATGTTTGACGTATTTGGTACAGCCATCAGCTTCACACTTAAAGATTCGTGTTTTAGTACTGGCTATAAAGCTGGGTAACAGGTGTAAAATGTAAATCATATGACATTGACTTCCATTCGACTTCGAAGGATCTCCTCTTGATTTAAATGAGTCTGTGTACTCGTCAGTTCAATTTTCTATCCTCACACTGTGTGACTAAAACTAAAAGTTTTGAACACTTGCAATTATACCATGTTTAGTACTAAATCCCCTTTAATATTTCAAATAATTTGGCTTACCATTGCAAGGATTCTACGGTGGAACCTCCCCAAAGGTGGATAGGATATCTCTTTAATACGGACCGTTTTTTGTACAAAGCGTACACAAGTTGTTTTGCTCAAAAATGAAATGAGATATAGAAATTTACAATTCAGCTGCTAGATGGACATAACACCTCTCCATAACAGACACTTGACTATTCCCCGGTACTATTTAACCCAGCATGTTAAGACGGATGAGACGGATTGATGGCTGGCATAGTAATTCTCTCTTTGAATTTGCACAAGTCCATAGTTACACTTAGCAAAATTAGTTTTCGAAACATTTTAAATTATAAATTTCAGTTTAATACTTATGCGGTTTTTCACAACACAAATTCTTATGTATATTTCTACGCAGATTCCTCATCCACCTTTTGTATGACCTTTGCATTCCCTGCTAAGACTGATTACAAAGTTATGGAAATGTAGCTAGTGTGTATCAAGCTTAAAGAACAAATTCGATTTTTAAAGATGTTCGAAATTATTTGAAATATTCGATTAGGTAAAAATTTATTAAAGAAAAAACAAAAAAATGATGAATTCAAAGCAAGACTTAGCCACGTGAATGGTATGTTCCAGACACTAAACAGTGTATTTACATTTGTTTATTTCTCTTTCCAATAAAATTAGCACCAGGCGCAAACTCCCTCTATACAGCTACAAAATGTTTCCTTGTTATTGTCATAATGGTTTCAGTTGCATTGTAGTTGTGTAGGTATAGATGAGCAGAGGTAATAATTTGAATCAACATAAACAGCATAACCTCTCTTTTGAGAAACTGTCTCTAAGAACATCCCCGACAAAAATTTGTATCCTCTGTGTACAGTGTGTCCTTCAAAGTATAAGTTAAATTTTGGTCAAACGTAACTCATTTTCACACGATGTAATCTTCTATGCATACTGGTTCCACGAAATTTTGATTTTTCTGGTTCTAACTTATCATGAATGGCACTAACACATTTCCAAAATGTCGGTTTTTTAATTCGCTATTACTTTTTTATCACAGGCTCGTTTTAATGTTGCACTTGCCTCATCATTCTACAGGGATGCCCATGGGGAAGGGTTGCATTTACTGACAGTTAATTCAATCCCCATCTCTGGATTCTGGAAAAGTTTAGGATCAATGAGGAGGTTGAACTCTTATTAGTTATATACTTACAGTTAGGAAGGCAACTTTGTTGTTTGTTCCTTGGAAGAGGAGGAGAAGTTCCCTGCGAAATGTTGATGAGTCATTAGAACAATAATCTTCGGTTACAGGAGGTACACACTAACAAGAATTTTCTTTCTTTTATTTTTTGATATTGGAGAAAATGTCATAATTCACGCAGTTCGTGTGAAATGTCAGTCAACATCACAATCCTCTGAGAAAATTCTTATAAGAACAGCGTATTCGTAGTAACGAATCGAGAAGGTCATCTTAAAAATCTGCACTAGATTAGGAAATTTATGTTATCCCCTTGTGTGATTTGGCATCATGGTTTCAAGTATAATGTTTTCTCTCTGAACCATAAATAGTTTCGACATGAAATCGAGGTCAACATGGTGAAAATTTGTGAGAGTTGAAAAATCATAAATTCAGGAAAAATGTGTTCCTTATCGGGAAGAAGTCAGGTTTGTGAAAATAAATGTGACCTAACTTTTCTGATTTTTTGCTCTGCAATTTAATTTTAACTAAATGTTTCGCTAAAACAATTTTTGATGACGGTAAAATGGTTATGACTGTTATAATGTAAAAACCGATTTTATGATTGGGATCCGACTTGCTTCAAGCTTGGCTTTTTTATCCGCTCATAAGTGAGAAAAAATGCTGTATGACTGTGCACTAATAATGTTCCTTCATTCATGTAGTCGCTCTAACATGTGAGTAAGATGATAAATTTGGTCGAGATAAATTTTGAAAAAGTGACTAAATCCTCACCCACACACCTTTTTTAACAGACATTTTTGCCCGACAAGGGATTGATTCAATTTAAACGCGTTTTTAGCTATGCTGGCATGAGTTTACTATCAACGCCTACCTCAGATTTTGTTTCACTCGGATTCATTGTTCCAGCAGTAGCCTCTCGCCTGCATATTTATACAAAAAAAACCCGTTACTTTTAGAATACTTTCTCAAAAACTTTTAAATAGATATTATCGTGAACTGGCATAATTACGAAATATTCGAATAATCTTGAGCCAATCACAATCAAAATGTCATAATTTATTTATTTGTTACTAATAGCAACGGCAAATTATTTTACAGTATGATAATAGAGTTAAGCCTCAAATGTATAATTAAATCATAAGTGTTACTGTGAAACCGTAATAAAAATTTGATTTTAAATATTTTATGCAAAGTATAGTGGTTCTATTTTAAAATCGTATTTGCTTATTGAACAAAAGAAATATATTAGAACGTTGTAGTTAAAATTGAAAATATGAAATAATATTCGAGCACGAGTAATCGCAGCATTCAAAAAAATAATTTTTCAAGAAAAGTTCAGTGTTATATACATACTTACATAACTCTTTGCTAAATGGTTTTTCCATTTTTTGGTATCATAGATTTCATAAGGGGTATGTTTTTATTTATGTCTCGCATTCATAGAAGCGCTGCTTAAATGTTGCTACATTGCTGTCGAATAGTTTTGTGTTTCATCGATCTAAAGTAGTCTGTTCTATTGTCTAACAAGATATTGTTTCAACAGTTTGAATAAACAATTTGTTGTTGAAGTTCCTTGTTTGTTTTGATGTTGTCAACAAAATAAACAGTCAACAAGAAATAATCGAAATAAACTTGAATGATTTGCTTGAATCTATCGTGTGTGTTTTTTGTTGTTTTTTTAAACGAAGAAAGAACATTGAAGATGTGAGAGATAGGTATTTTATTTTTTTATATCGATTTTATGAATGTTAATGACTTTTCTGATGGACGCAGGAGGTTGGTGTACTAACCTTCTGAGATTTTCTAGATGGACCAAGTATGAATAGACATTATCACTATCTATTACATCCTCACGCCACAATCTAATGAAGAACAAAAGTTTGCTGTTTCTCCTTCACAATTTACTGTTATCATTCTTGTTTGTCTTTTTCAACTCTATAATTTCTACAAATTCTTGTTGCAAAGCTCGATTAAATATTAAAAATCTATGAGAAAATGTTTGCAAAGGTTAGTGGAATTCTTATTACATCTATGTAAACCGTGTCATAAAATTTTAGTGAAACAAAACAATGAAATCATAAGATTCTGTTTGTTGTAAATGTAAACGATTTTTGTTGGGCATACATATAACACGATGAATACTTGTTTATGTTAAACGTGTTATATTCCGGTAAGCCTAATTTAGCGCCCATCATATAAATTTTGCACCCTTTTATTATGCTGTTATGAATAATACAATTTTCTGAACCAAAGGAGGCGATAATTTGTATGAATGTCTCGCGAGTTCTAAGATGTCGTTTTCACTTATTGATTTCTTTATTTTTCTTGTCGTTTATTTGCAAACCTCACAATGGTTTCTTGTCGAACAGAAAGTGCATCAAAAGGTCAGTTTGTTGCACATGGTGGTCAAACTCACCTTACAAAACACCTTGAATGTCTTCGCTGATTTGTTGTGAAAAACATGTTCCATGAATGTTCCATGAATGTATAAATGAGAGTGAGGTATAAAATGTTTATTTACCCTGGTGTAAATCGGCTTTAAACTTTTCAAGTCTGTAGAACATTTTTTTTTTTCAGGATCATAAGGTTTAATTTACATTGTTATGGAATGATATCCACCTCTTCTCGTTTCTGTAGTTAAGTTTCATATTGACGTTTGAATGTGTGGGTGAGAAACAAAAACCGAAATTGATATTCGATACTCTTTTATAGATATTCTATTCCATGTTTGTTAAACTTTTACTTAATGTTTGGCTTAAACGCAGGGAATGTATCCCATATGAGCGAGACAGTTGAATATCATTTCTTTGAAGTAGATTAGCAAATGTTTCAGCATGAAGACTTTACCATCTTATTATAATGCGCCTTTAATTCCTACAGAAGTGGATACTCATTAGAATCTGACTGGATCATACATGACACGTCAATCCAACAAAAGTAACGATTTAGATTCAATAGTAGTGTTTGACGTCGCTGCAAGATTATCGGGAGTAAAGGAATGTGTAGATTGATTCGGCAGAAATGAGTAGAAAGAGAGTTTGACGTTAGAGCTTTGTTTTGAAATTAAACTTTGCACCACGCATGTAAGTTAAAGAAGGTTGATTATGCTACATTACTTCGTGTAGAAACTTGTTACTTGCTAGCGTTAGCTTTTCTTTCTCCTTTGGACGAAACGTAGCCATAGTTTATTTTTGAAAATAATTAGATAATTTTATAACATTATTGCTTAAATAATAACTTTCAAGAACTGAAACTGCGTCACCAATCCCCTTGAATTAATAGCTAACTCGAAGTTTTTCGAGACATCGCCGACCCCCTTGAGTCTGATATAAGAATCTTGATATCTGGAAGTTTTTCGAGACTTTCAGATTTTGTGTTTTAGTTATTTCTTTTTGGTTTTGATGTATTCAGAACAGGTTCTTGAAATGTCTGGGCCTTATTAAACCTTATTCATAAAAAAAACAAAAACGATTTTCAAGCTAAAGGAAATCATATGGGGAGTGAAGATTTCTGAACACAAACAAAATTAGTTAATATTTTTACAATATTTCTGATGATGTTCTTTCATGTTTTTTGAATATAAAAACAATTTCGGATAACAATGAAAAAAAAAGGAATCAAAAAATTTTAAAACTAAAAAAAACGAAAATGAATAATCACATTGTACGAAAAATTGTATAATACAAATATAAAAATATTTGTTCTGTAGACGAGTTAAATAACAATATTGCGACTGTTGCCATAGAAACTTCGGATATTATCACCTGATTATCAACTCTCGTAGGACTTTCGTTAGCGCAGAGGAATTAGAGTAAGACATGACTGTTAGCGTCGGAACTTGTTTATAAAAGAAACTTCAAAGACGAATCTTCTTCGTAGAAACTTAAGATTTGAATTCAGTGTTCATACTTTAACGAAGATGTTACTGTTGTTATGAGACGACGCAAATAGAGCTATGTTTCTTATAGAATTTGTTTGATGACAAGGATTATTTTATACTTTAACGAGCATTTTAAATGTCTACATCATCAAGGAGATGGACGATGGACATTCTAAACACAATGTGAGCAGCTGGAACGAAGACATGAAAGTAGGAATGTGTATCCGCTGAATTCGATATCATTTCCTTGTATCTGAATTCATTAGTGTCACAGATCAGATCTTAAAGATCTCATGTTTCATTGATGCAAATATGGTTCACGTTACACTAAAGTTGTTTGCTTAAATCCTCCACTCTGATGGTTTTGACATCGAGCATATGAGTGATATTTTATTGGCTTCCATATCTGTTCATACTAACAATGAGTGGAGTGATCAGTTCGATGAGGGGACCAACGTCATAAAAACTATTGCGTCCTTAAAGGATAAAATTCATATATGTTAGAAAGTTAACACTAAAAGTCCCATCATTGAAAATTGTCTTACACAACAAATTTCTCAGGTTTCTGCGATGGTATAAAAGTATTTTCTTAAGGAATCATAGATTCCTATCCATTTTTCTTCCTTATAGTTGGAAATTTAAACATTTGTCAGTAAAGTTCTCAATATATTCCCAGGTATGCTGTTTCTGTTTTAACACTAACCCAACAGAAATATTGAAGTTAAGGAATTGGGATTGTTGGAAAGATCAGAAGAAAGTTTGTGAATCGGTTATGATAGGATATTTAATGTTATCAAAAGGTGGGTGGAATTCCTGATCTTTGAAATTAGGTATTATGGAAATTTCCTTTCTAAATACCATTAATCATTTAAAAAAAACTCCAAGTTTTTGAAATTATTATTAATTTGGAATAAATTTGAAAGTTTAATATCTCACTTAAAAAGCCTATGATTACATTTTTATGTGAAAGTTTTTTTGTTTTTTTTCAATTCTCGAAAGATTCAAGAATGCAACACTTAGATAATTGGGAAATTAAAGATAAATTAGAAATCTCAACCTCCAACAAGTACAATCTTTGTAAGTGGGAGGAACATACGGCTTTCTGTTTGTTTCAACTATCACATTATTCTGTCCAGGGAAACACTTAGGATGAGAAATTTTAATTAAGTTTAAGATGCCTACTTTGCTTTGTTGTTGTTTTTTTTTTCCGGAGGATGGTATTGGTTGTTCAACAAACATGTTGAATCGAAAAAAGTAAATTCAACTGGAAAAACATGTTTTTAATTATGTTGTATGAGTCCAAAGTGTTACATCTGAATTTGGGCTCGTTTGCATAGGCCTTAAGAAGTTATGAGAGTTCTTAGGAGAGTTTGTACTGCAGCCTATTTTAAGGTGGATACCATATTCAACACGAACGTGTTCGTGTCAATTGCATTCATGCTTAGTGTTACTATGACAACTTAAGGATTGTAAAATCATCTAAATATGTATACAATATGCATAAGAAAACATTGATTTTGTAATTATTAATTAACATTATAAATTGTGTGTTTTTGTGGAAAAGTCATACCATGCTACGTTTACTGTATTGGTATTTGTATGAGGATAATGTTCTATTTTCTTATAAAACTGTTTTTGAATTTCTATGGAAGATAATGGAATCGGATGCGTTTTCTTAAGCATAACATAGAAGACATTGAATTTGGACAATAGTTCTGAAATGGTCACAGAGAGAGTAGTTGAAAAGAACCAATCTCCTCGGAGCTTGATATTGTATCTCTTGCTATGAATGAGAGAAATAAAATGAATTTTTCATACATAGATAGCAAAGAATTTAGAATTGAATGTTGGAGAGCATGGTTAGTCTACTAAAAAATTTTGATGTTTATGAGTACTTCAAATCGGTTTGTCTAAACCGAGAAGAGATCAGTACTATTTGCAACTCTTCATTGAGGTGATTTTCCAAACTGTAAGTTTATCAACCATAATGAAGTTTGCTTCTCTTTATGCAGAGTGGTTGGTTTTGTGTATGACACTCTAACCAATTGAGCACAGTTGGAGATTTCTACATTATATTTTGTCATAAAATGTTTTCATAATCTTTTTTCTACTTTATGTATAAATGTCTATTTCCATATCTGTTTTCATTAATGTTAATTTTTGTTACTCTATCGAATTTGAAGCAATATTCAATATTCATAGACTTGATGCGTGAGATGAATCCGGGGGAATGAATTTTTGTCATAAAACTTTTTTAACTTATTATTCCATGGATGCATTTTTAATGATCATTTTTAAAAATATACGAGTATAATTAATGTTGTATCAAAATATTTTCTTGTATTGAAAATTGCTTTTTACAAATATCTCGCTCAAAATTAAGTGATGTAAAGGAAATGATCTTTGAGATTTAACTTCGAGCTCAGAACAACAAAAAAGCCCAAAAGATCCTGGGTTCGAAGTTTGCGTACAGGAACTCCTTATCGTCCGACTGATAATAAGGAGTTCCTCAAGACAAAGTTAGAACCCAGGAGCAAAAGAATCTCCTTCCGGTCGACAACTTCATTGTGTCATCTCTTAAAGATTTTGAAAAACTACACTTCCATTTTTTCATTTTTTTTTTTCATGAAAAATCTATTTTTTACAATGTTTTATTTTTTGAGATTTCAATCAATCTTAGCAAAAATATAGAAACAAAACCATAGCAATAAGCTATCTCTTATAGCTTTTTATATTTGTGAATATTGGGATAAGACCCCCGTCATTGAAGAAGAAATTCTCATTCCATGGCTTATGAAATTAAACTTTTATGAGGTAGGTTCGAATCCTGAATACATCTTTACTCACGTACTGACCTGACCTCTATATGAAGTGACTCTCAGAAACGATGTATTTACCACCAGAAAAGGACAGAAGAAGAAAAACCGAAGGCGAAGAAAAAATATTTTCTATGAAACACATCAAAAAAAATATCTGAAGGTGTGACTACTTTTTCCTTCATCATCGAAAACACGAATTCTACGTAGATTACTACGAACGATTCATGATTCATTCATTTTTACGCTTTTACAAAAGTGTCAAATGAAGTGTTTGTAATACGAAATGACTTCGTATCCCTAGCGAGAAGTTACTTTAATCGTTGTTTTGAATTACTATGGTCATGTCATGTCGTGGCCTGTTTTGAAATTTGGAACTCTTGTTAAGTTTATTTACCAATTTCAGCTCATCACCTAAAATAAAAATGGTATATAAATTTGTTTTGAGTTTTTTAACAAGCTTGTCTTGCTTTGCAATAAAAATTTATTTTCAGCGAGAGGATAATTGATGGAAGTTTAAGTTGCTTAATGAATTTCTATATTAGGTAATTTACGGGTGGATTTATTGATAAAATATCGGTTTAGTTTGGTAAGTGAAACTATTGAAATCGCCTTAGTACTTAAATATGGCGTATGTGTAGGGCGTATGTGTAGGGCGTATCAACGAATAACAAGATCAGCGATTTCCCGTTAGAAGCAATCGAGCATGAGTAACAATTTCAACTCATCCAACTTTAAACAATCTTTCTAGTTGTGCTTGAGAGAGGAAGCCCAGTTCATACCTCGATCATTTCTCTTATACAAATTAACACTTACTTAGATTCATTATGAAATAGAGTTTTCCAGGTTAAATGTTCTATTAGATGAGTTGTTTGTGAGTTTCCTCAATTGTTGACACTTCAGTAACTTGATTTGGCTGTTTCATTTTAGATAGTTTTATATTTAATGACTAATAATCAAGAATAATGCCTATGCTGATTCCAAATCCAAATGCTTCACCGAAAAGCATCGAGAACATTACAAAAAGTGGTGTAGATATCGATGAAGTTGTGCGAAATAGCTTTTCGTGTGCTGTGAAGAACAGTTTGAACAGATTCTCAAAGAACACAGTCGACTGTATAACCAAATGCAACCATCTTTCCAGGCCACTTGAAAAGAACTCCAAACTTTGTAACATTCAAAATCTAAAGAATAAAAATTTGCAAGTGTTTGTTCAATCTAACTTCAAAAAACAAGGTAAATTGAAACCGAGACTAGATGAAAATGGTAACATTGTTGTGAAGAAAGAAGTTTTGGATAATACCCCAAACACACTGGATGATAGTTTAACGAACTTGCAATGGCTCACTGATGTGAAAGTTAATGATATCTTGGATGGGAAACCAATAACCTATGCACCTTTGTCACCAGCCTCCTCAAATGCAAGTGATGAAGGAGAGCCATGTACACGCCGACACTATTCGGACTCGTCGGTTGATTACCGAACGAATAAACACGTCAAACCACCATATTCATACGCCGCATTAATTATCATGGCAATGAAATCAAAAAGCTGCGCAAAAATGACATTAAGCGAAATTTATAAATGGATTACGGATAATTTCTCTTTTTACAAACATGCCGATCCAAGTTGGCAGGTAAGCAAGAATATTTTATTGCTCACGGTAATTCAAGCGAATGAATATAACAGTACAAACTTATCCACTCAGATTTGAACTGTGGTTGGGATGGAAGTGGGTGAATAGCGCGTTGAGGGAGGGCGTCGTTAGTACATATTCCCTAGACCGAATGGAGACTTGAAGTGGCCCAATGATAGCTTAAAAATATTCTCTGAGGACTCTCATTGATAACAATACTTTTAGGCACTGAGAAGAGGTTATCCTGGATAAATCATAAATAACAATTTGATAACACTGTCTTCAAGAAAGTATATGGCGCTAGTGCTTACATAATGGGGCGGAAATAATTGGAAGTCTTGTTTGTGCGATATCTCTAGAAGCACGCCCAGACATTACCATTCTATCCTCCTGCCACCAGAAGGCACCCAATTGTGTTTTAAGTCACAGTATTGTAAGAGGCTCGTTGAGTGTGTTCAAATTTGAGATAAATAGTATTACTAAAGGAGATCCAAACATAACCATACCACAAAAGGGGCTATAGTCGGATGCATGCATTAAATCCTATTCTAAGTTACAAATCAATAAGAGAGGTAAGTTTAACAAGTGTTGTGACTGAACGAACTATATTTTTTGTCATCTTTCTTAGAACTCAATTCGGCATAACTTATCGTTAAATAAATGTTTCGCCAAAATCCCTCGAAACAAAGGTGATCCAGGTAAAGGTGGTTATTGGAGGATCGTAAGTGAGTTTGCAAATAAGTTGCTAGAGAGTAGCATTCGCAAACGTCGTTCATCCATGATAGACTACAACTGTCAAGACATTATTAAAAGACAACGTCTAGATCTTTTCGAAAATCAGTTGCTTTGTAAGATTAAGCCTGATATAAAAACTGAAGACGCAGAGAGTTATCATTCCAGAACTGCTCCACCTGTCGTTTACGACGTGTCGCCAATACAAGCCGATTTTGATCAGTGTCGTATAGATCATCCATACGGCAAGAATCCATACGTCATTTACGACACGTCGGACGAGGAAAATATAAAAGCAATTGCATCCAATTTACAACATAGTTCATCTAGCTTCGGTTCACGCTCAAGTCAATGTTTGGATGGGTTATCAAACTCACAAGTACTTAATACGTTCTCTAGTGTCATCGTCACAGACTGTATATGGAGTTCACAGCACCCTCAGTACGATAACCTAACAGAGAGTATGACGAAGGTAACGGAAGAACTTCTCGAAGCCCGTAATCAATCCACTTCAGACAGTACTTTGCTCTCCAAAACTTTAGGAGGAAGCTTAAACAGTTCCGGTGGTTTACTCTCATCACCGTTTTGTTTATCTCCGCCATTATCGGGTGATGATGGTGGGTTATCGGACGATTTAGAAGATTTCGATGAAACGGGTGAACCGTTCTCTGATGATATAAACTTGACCGTTCATGGAACGAGTATGAGATTATTTGAACCAACTCCTGAAATGATTGCTTCATTTAACGATATCAAGGAAGAACCTTTATCTCCACAATCTGTTGACATGGAAGAGTAGGAAAATGAAACTTCTCGTAGTCTGTGTTTAAAGGCTTTCATGTTCACTTGTTGGATCCTCTGAAGACGTCATTTGTTTCCAGGACTAGTTTGCCATGGTTTGTTTGTAATGTAGCATTTGGTTTAGATTTGTCTCAGTCTACCAATTACTGCAATCTGTCGTTGAAGTCGCTATCGTAAATCGACATTTTGGAATATCCTTGAAAGGAAAAGAAATTGTTGAATTCAAAAAGTTAGAACAAGTGTTTCGTAAAGATATCAAATATTAATGGCTTGTTGTTAAGCGCACTACTATTTATACTTGATGCAGTCATCTACCGTTTTATGGTTAACTTGGTGTGAAATTTTTTTGTATGTTCGATGGTTCTGCATAGTGTTGAAAGATTTTATTCTTCATTTACTTTTTTTAAAACTAGATCATTAGGGCCTGTTCTCATTTGTTCGATTTAAAACCGAACGGGGAATGTGGAGAACACATCAGAGAGATGCGATTTGAAACTTCTTCTCGCCAAATGAACTCTAATTTTTCCCAACAGATAATTCCAGGGCCCAATCAGAGTTATACCCGGTATTAACAAACGAACAAATGGAAATACGCTTTCATAGAACAGACATTGAATATTGTTATATTATTTCCGCTGTCCGATTGAGTGATATACACATACGTCTGAATGTAAACTAACTCTTCAATTAGAAGATATCAAAAGGGAAATCTGGTCTGTGGATTATCAATTTCTCGATCTCCTATGTTTACCATTTTTTGGCAAAGAAAATCGCTAATCCCAGTCCCAGCAAACAGTCACTACGTGGAAGAGCATTTCCATTGAAATAGAAAGCTTCTATAGAAACGCACTCCTCTGCAGTGTTTTTAACTAATTTGCCTGGTGAGTGGTACACTGTAATTTGCCGATAGTACAACTGAACTGAAGCTGTAATGTACACATGAAGCTGTATGTACACATGAAAATCTGGAGCCTGTTATTGTGACTATAGGATGGTCATTTTTTAAGTTAGAGCGTTGATGTAGCGACGATGAAGGGTTGTCTAATGCAGCATCTATTGTTTGATTTTGTTGCATGTTTGTGCACGTCTTTTATGGAATACAATAACATTAGATGGAGATGCCTGAGAAAATCTCTTGGCAACTGACTAACGCTTACAATGACTTGGGCACAAACAGGTTGCCACCAAGTTCTATATATAAATTTTTGTGAGAGCTCTAATGTGATTACCATTTAACTGTGTACATAAAGTCCGCACTACCATTTTGAGTGACAGACAATCAAACATAGAAATCAAACCATAGACGTTTCGTATTTCTATGATAAAAGAGACAGAAAATTGAGAATAAATAGAGTATGTACAGTATGTTCATCTGGCAAATCGTTAGCATTACAACTCTTATAAAAAGTATTTGAACGAATGAGGTCAGCCCTTACCCTCACTAACCCAAACACATTTCACAAGGTTTACAACGTAAAATCTGATGTTTACGAGACGAACATATTGTATAGAAGGTTCACTGTTCCGCAGTGTGTTCATCATGGCATAAAGTCCTCAATCCAATGGCCGGATAGCATTCGTCATAAACCTGTTTCTGTTTGTTGTAACGAGTTGTTCATTATTGAACCAATCAATGCTAGCCTTAATATAAGTTTTGGGATAAAAAAGACGCTCAAAACTTCAACTTTATTTTTACTGAATTCTTTCTACCAAAACGTTTTTTCTACCAAAATGGTTGTACCAAAATAACTTTATATCACGTGTAGTTTTTTAAAGGCTCCATTTGCAAATATTTGCAATGACTTTGTCTAAAAACAGATGCTTCTTTCTTATTACTTCTTGGCAAGTGAATTACTGAGGGGAAAGAGTGAGATATTTTACGTAAATGATTAAGATGTCTATCTGAAGTTCAAACTTTCACACTGCATTGTTTACTACTGTTCAGTCCGATTAAATAGGATGAAGTAATGGTTCCAGCAGTTCTAGGTTCTGTATTTAAACCCCATATTATTCTGTAAAGACATAATTTTGACAAGTTGATAACTTGTATGACTATTGCTTCCGATGTGATTTGGAATCAACATTGAAATCACAAAATCTTGAAAATCGGGGAAATTCTACTGTTACATAAGACCACACTAGTGTTTCTGGTACTTGATACTCAAGGGATAATACTCGATCAGGATCAAGAGGCTTCAGCTTAAGATTGAAAAATTCTTACGAGCTTCAATTGTGGAGCATCGCCAATTATCGCCAATTTCTCCTCACTGAAATATACACAGTGAAATCTCGTAAAGTAACAAAGAGCATCCGAAAGTCTAAGTTTCCGTTTTCAAACAAAACTTGTATTACTAAATTTAGGTCAGTAAATATTGTCAGAAATATTGAAAAGGAAATATTCTTGAAATTTTCAGTATTTGCTTAAAACAAATGTGCTGGGAACGTTTATCGAATTAAGGGGCTGTTTATATGAGAGGCGGCGGGACGGGACGTTTGCCGGGACGGGACGAAAAACGGAATCCCGTCTCCACTGAAGTTTTCATAAAAAATCTCGTATTTATATGAAAAAAACTATCCCGGGACAAAAAACGTCCCGTCCCGATTAGGCGAGATCTCGCTTTCTCAAACCGTTTTTCATCATATAAATACACTGTACCGGGACGTTTTTTAATATTTTAAATGCGATTGCTGTCTCGTCCCGGCAAAGCTCCTGCTTAATGTTTTCTCATGTAAAGGCGGGATAAAGTCATCCCGTTTTTCGTCCCGTCCCGACAAAAGTCCCGTTGCGCCTCTCATATAAGCAGCCTCTCATCTTGTGGAGAAGCGCATTAACACTTATTTGTGAATTCAATCTTTATTACCAATGGGATTATCTGAACGTTTTTCTTTCATGGTTAAATTACTTCTACACAAATTGCGGCTACCCTCAATCCACCAGTATCAACAATTGTGTATGGTTTCCATGGGGAAAAAGCTTAATGAAACAGTTTATGTTCGTGGGCCTGTTACACAATAATCGTTGTACTTCAAAAGTTAGTCTATTAATCATACGTATTTTTTTTTTTTTGTATTTTTTTGTAGTAACGTATACAAACTTGTATAAATAACTAGAATCATTACAACTGTTTTCTTCCCAATCACAATCTTGAATTTAGTGCATCCTGCTTTCGTGAGCTACAACATGGATGTCCGACTCAGCGACTTTTTGGAATTCGAATATCTGTTGTTTTACGCTTGAGCGAGTACCTCGTATACACATTAAGCACGATCTTAGTAATACAAAAATGAATCTTGTTTTCAGCCAGCCGCATATCAAACTTTTAGGTTGTTTTTTTTTGTCTGCTAGGAGTTCTGCTAATCGAGTGAAAAACGTAGCGCATTCTCTGCTCATACCACCATAGCATGAAAATATAATTGGGGTGAACCAACCATGTTCGATGTTGATTATCCTTTCGTTGACGTTTTTCCCGTTTTCCATTTTCTTGTGTACCGTCTGAAGTGATTGATTCAGGTGACATTTGGCAAGTGGGTTAAAAACCCTTACGTCTACATACGCCACTTGACCCCGTAACATTCGGAGAGATATGAAGCACATCGTGGTGCAACTTGGATCATTCATTGCATAACTTACACAGTGTTTCAGAATGTTGGAATCGGAAATTTCAAAGCTGTCTTTTTTAATAAGTATACCAAATTTCAAAATAAGCTCTACGTCAACAGAAAGCCCTTTTCAACATCTTTCAACTTGTATATTTTTGTGAAAAATGAAAATTTAATTACATTTAATTACATTTAATTAAATTCCTCAAGACATTTTCCTTTCTAATTTTTGTGAGTTATGTGTGTTATTTATGTAATTTATACAATGTGTTTCAGGAAAACTCACATAACTTTAATGACAACTAATGCAAAGAAAAGATCAAATGATTGTAAATCAAAAAAACTGATTCTAATGAGAGTTCTCACAACAAAAAAGTCGGAGATGGAACACGTAATGGGGCCAGCTGGAACATTCATTACATAATTTACACATGAAATCTCTAAATAGCAATTAATGCAGACAAAAGGTCTAAAGGTCAGCAGTAAATCAAGAAAAGTGACCGTAATGAGAGTTCTAGAATTCAACTTTCTGACAAAGATAGGAAACACGAAATTCGCGCGCCCACGTTAACGAAAACATCAAACCCTTCATCTTCTTAACAAAAAGTTGTTTTTTTTTAGAAGGCTCTTATCATTCGACGCAAAATCTGTAAGGTTAGTTGAAACAGTGTTTCTGAAGATCAAGTCTTTATCGTTTCAACTAACCTCATAGGTTTTGTTTCAATCAGCTGCGCCCCGGCGTTGTATAGTGTGCAAGGTGAATTGCCACTAAGGAGAACTGAACCACGCCCTATCGCATGAATTACGAGAATGATGAAATAGGGTCTTGTTAAAATGAATGAAAATTGTTCAAAGAGTTACAAAATACGTCAACACCAGTGAAAGTTCTGATGACATGATAAAACAATCAAATGTGTGGTATAGTTCTTATCAACGGTGACAGAAATATCGACTTTCTTGGTAAAAGCAAGGAATCAATCAAACGCTACGAAACATACTGACAGATTTACAAGATTTACGGAAAACCTTAGTAGATGTACTGGTTGTATCCAAAATAAAATTGCTGGTGGAATACTAGATTAATCACTTAGCCACCATCAGTTTAACTAATTGCAAAAACTCCAGAATAAAATAGCATAAGGATATGAATGCCCGTGTTTTGCCACAGCAGCTGATGTGATTATAAGCATACCGAGATGTATCTATCAAGAAGAAACCTTTAAAATCAGCAGCAAATATCGCACAAAACTTCAAAATAGTAAAAATATCGCACACATTTTAACATTCGAGAAGCAAAATTTTTTTTTTTTTTTTTTTTTTTGGTTTGCGACATTTACTGGCAACGTTGTGACATTTACAGTTGGGTTTGCGTTATATCCTGTTGATTGCGACATTTACTGGTGTAACAAAGATCGATGTTATAAAAGCCAATAAACGATAATAACAACAATAACAGCATCAACAATAATTTTGTTTCTATGTGGTGAAAATCGTCAAAAGTCTCTGCGAAGAAGAGCATTTTCATTGAAATAGTGTGTATATTTCTATAGAAATGCACTCCTTCCGAACAAATTTCTGGATTTGCATTTGATGCTACCTTCCTTCTCAAAAATCATTAAAAGAAGATGTTTTGGAAACGCTTGGAAATTCAACAGCATCACAAACAAAATCAGACCACTCGTTCCTTTTATTCATGTTTATTCAATAAAGGTCACTTTACGGACCTGATGTAAACAATCTTGCAAGCCAAAATCAATCAATTGTCTGATTTTAACTTAACATTTTAGCAAATTAGAGCATATTTTTTATTTCGTCATCACAGTCAACCGATTTTTTTTTCAAAAATTTAATATAATTTGGGGTCTTACAGTGAGTATAGGCGTCCAAAATCAAGAAAATACAAAGGTTGTTTTCCACATTTTATTGCACATTTCCAATCCCTATTGAACATTTTAAACTGTCGGACGGACGATTGGATATCATTTATTTCAAGCTCAAATAACAGTTAGATCAATTTTTAAAGCCAAATTTTTTCAATTCCTTGCCTTGTGAGTCACGAAAATGAAATAAATAAAATTAAACTTAAAATGTTTTGTCATTTTGCACCCATGCAATGTGCGTTCGTCCGTCCGTCCGACAGATTTATCAATATCGATATATTTTTCTAAACAAAATGAGTAAGTGCAGCAACGCTATAAACCTACAGAATCATCACTTCGTATTGCATGTGCCATATTTAATCAGTTTCAAAATTGTTCAAAACATGGCATTTGTTATAAAGTAACTTTAAAATGTCCGACAGTTTATCGTAATTTTCAAGACGAATGATCTATCAAATTTATTTCCATTGCTATCAGTCACTTTGAAAATAATCAATAAACATGACTATCGCGACAAAAACGATCAAGTGGGGTCTACAAATTAGGGAAGTTCAACATGAAAATCCGTCCGACAGGTTTATACTTAACTTGGGTTTTGAGCAATTATAGATACTTTCCGCTCTTTTTTGCAGCAGAAAAGATGTCTCCTTTGGTCCTTACGAGATAGAGATAATCAATGGTGTTGCAGGTTACAAAAATGAATTTGGAGAACCATTGTCTTTCAGCAGGTTTTACCATTTCATTAAAGATAAAAAGCAGATTATCTTGCAAAAAGACATCCCAGATACGTCGTGTCTGTGCGAGGTTTGTGAAAATTCATTAACGGCAAAAGCAGTATGCAACAGAAAACATGGACACCTAACAAATGCACATGATATCGTTGAGAAATATTCGTGTGAATCCAAAAACATTCCATGTATAACGAATGAATGTACTGAATGTAAACCAGCTAAGATTATCAAGCTTCCAGTTTGTGTTGTTAGCGAAAGTAATGACCACTCACGAGCAGCGGCACTTACCTGCATTGACTTTGTTATAACGAAAGGCGAAAAACATATACCTTTGTCAAAGGTTATTGTATGGAGCGATGGTTGTGCAGCGCAATTTAGATCGTGTTTTGTATTTAAGCTGTTAGCTGGCTTTCGCTATGACTTAAAGTTGTAATGGCATTATAACGAAGCCCACCATGGCAAAGAGCCCATGGATGGGAGAGATGGCACACTAAAAAATGTTGTGTACAGACAAGTTAAGTCCGGTAAGGTTACCATAAATTCAGTGGAACAATTTTTTAATGCAGCTAACCGATTTGTTCCGGCTATTACTACATTGTTTCAAAAGGAAGAAGACGTCCTTCCTGAGTCAGATGACATAAAAAAAGCTCCGTCGATCCCGGCTACATTAAAGATCCATAAGTTCTCAAGAACAATTGCTTCTGATGATGCCACTACTTTCTATTTTCTTTCTAACGCGAAAGAACCGTGCTTTAACCAGATATATTCTCGGCTGAACAAAACGTGTGGCCACGTTGAGAGGGAGTTCGACACTCTAGCCATGTTTAGATCTACGTGCGCATATTGTAATGAACAATATTTAGGCGAAGAAGAACCTGGGGATTGGTTAAAATGCTCCATTTGTGTTCAGTGGTTTCACGAAACCTGTTTTCAATACTTGACCATAAAACTGTCGGACGGACGAAACGAATTTTGATATTCCTAGAAATATGACTTTTATGCACATATTTTGTTCTGTTCAATTTATGTATTCTCAGGTTAATGTGCCAAATCCTAATTTGAGTAGTAAATCAGTCGGACAGACGCTTTACCCTATTTTTAAATATTTTTGAAAGTAGTGGAAGTATCCCGTATACAACTGTGCAACCTCTTTCGTTTTAGTCTGTTCTCTAGCTATGAGCATTCTCAAACTCATCTGTTTATGTTTAAATTTGTTCGTTAAAAACGTCCGTCCGACAGATCCGTCCGACAGGTTTTCCAGGCAGTCTAAACATTATATTATTTTTAAAAATAACTTCATATTTATAAATTTTCTATACAGTTTCATTTCACTAGACGTTATATTATAGAAATAAATTCCACTTTCCAATCAAAAGTTATTTCGTTCGATAAAAACTAATTCCGAGTGTATAAAAATGAACACGACTGATTTATCGAATCCGTCCGACAGACCAATATTAATCGGTATAATTCACTGGAAACTAAGTATCTCCTCATCTCAAGTATATTTTTGGGAAGCATCCATGGTACCTCTTACATGAAACAAAACACAACACACATTCCTAACTAATCATTTTTTGTTTGCACTCAAAGTACCAAAAATCCGTCCGACAGATTTAATAAATAGAAAATATGCTCATTATTTCATGACAAATGTAGCTACTAACTTTCGCCATTCTCAAATTTTAGCTCTCTCACAGCAAATTCACGCAATCTTTGCGCCAGTTAAGTTTTTCGTAACCTGGAATTCTCAGGGGACCTAAAAAAATAGTTCGAGTAATCGAGAGTCCACTGTATCTCAAAGACACAAACATGCCAGGCGACAAAAAGTTTTTAATAAAAACATAAACCGCTTCATAAGCGTGTTGTAATTCCTATAAATATCAACAACTAACAACTAACAAGTGTGTCAATGCGGCAACAAGACTCGATAAGGATTTCTTAAATGGTTGAAAGCCTCATACTTAAGGCTGAAGGAACGAAGCATTAGGGAATAATTTGCTCAAAGAGAAAAACGTAATTTTTACCGTCAAATTTTGATCACTATTTACTATTTCCCTTTCCTTTCACTTTTCTGTGTGCTATTTCTTTTCGCTCACAAACTTACATAATAGAAAAACACCAATTCAAACCCAAGATATTATCGTTAAACCGGATTTACGGTATATCCTGCTTACGGTAAAAAATGTTTAAACAAATTCCGCCGAAGAAAAAGTCGGCTCAACTGCATCTTTTCCGCGACGGAAAATCTTATCGCCTATTTACGGTAATAGTGAAAGATCGTATTAAAAACCCCTTGGTCTACATGTTTGTTTGTTTGTTTGTTTTTGTTTTGTTTGGTTTTTTTATATAACCTTTTAAGAACCTTTCCATAAGAGCACTAGCCTCAGATTTGGACAAAAATAAGAAGAAAATAAGGACAACCTGAGCCTGAATTTCCTTGTAAAATGGAAACAGTTCAGGATGTTAATTCTCTTGTATATTTCTCTCCACAGTGAAACCGACCTTTACAAAGTAATTGAAATCGCCAAGATGAAAATAAGATGAAGGCTTGTAGCAAAGGTGTTTCTAAAACAATTTGAGCTACTGGATGTCCCATAAATAAGATCAAAATGAGGCTAAAATCTGAAACTGTGTTCTTATAGTGAAGAACAATATGAGAACTATTCAGGCTGAAAAAGGTTTAAAAAATAAGAACAGGCTCAGGTCAGATTTTACTACTTCCTATGAAAGGGCATATACTACCAACAAAGTCGAAAAGTATGATTTGAGTATATTGGCATCAGTGTAACTTTAGGTCCACCATACAATAACAAATAGTAACGAAGTTTTACGTGGAAATTCTGATGAATCAGTTTGATTTATACAGTTCGTATATTGCGAGTTTACACCATATGATTCTTGTTTTACTTTTAAATGGATCGTTTCTGATACGTCATCATAAAGATTGGGTTTCAGTTTTTCTAAAGGAGACAACATGAAGTCTCTTGACATGAAGTTTCTGAAGTCAAAATAAATAAACCAATACATGTCCTTACACTTTGGGAAAAATAAGTATGTATATAATCCGCTTTTCAAATAATTGCAATGATAATGCACATTTTTTCTAATAAATCACTGTCACCTTGACGGAAAAGACGCGACTATTACAAGGTTTTTACCTATAAAATGTTGATGAGTTGTCTTGAGTTTCGGTACTTTTTTTTGTAATTAAAGCTTTGACGTCAAAACCATTTCGCGATTGCAAAACTGTTGGCATTTTGCTGCGATAAAACACATTAACAGTAATCAAAGAATGTAATTTTCTAGACTAATTGTTTTATTTGTTTTTCACTGATTACATTATCAGACAAGAAAAATATTGCATCCATTCAATTTATAAAGATTTCTATGCAACACAGAAAGTCAATACGATTGAATGGTCAATTCAATGGTCAATACCACTGATAGGTAACTTCCAGGTACAATCCCTGTACTACTTAAAACACTATGCAAGCATGCTTTCACTTTTTAACCATCTCTAGCAATATTTTCTCCAGTGAGTAATTGAACAAGTAATTATTACTAAGTAAGAAAGAAATGAAAATAGTAATATGACAGAATAACTAGAAACGAAGCTCTTTTAAATGTGAAAACCGTTTTCCATTTGAATTTTGGTGAGATGCTAGAGAAGAATAGGACGTAAATCATAGAACAGAATGAACCAGTGAGTATTGTTTCCCCAAAGTCGAATCCCAGGTCAAAGTGATTTTAGTCAGCTGGCATATAAAAGTAACAAGCTCATTTTTTTGAAACAAAATGAACAATAACTTGGTATAATATGACATCTGAAAATAATGCTCATTTCTCTTTTTTTATCATTGCTCCGATCATTGATATACACAGAAAAAACTTGACAACCTCTACAGGTTTGTTGATTATAAGTGTGGAGACACCCTTGCCTGTTGAAATTTTTACAATCTCCTCAGGGCAAATTAAGTTTATGTGTTTCTATTGGTGTTTCAGATCTTGGTAACCTTGAGGGTGTTATGTATGGACCTAAATTCCTCAGTAAATCTTGGACCTTAAGATTTTACAAAATAGAAGGCATGATAGTGTTCTTCTTATCAACTATCAGGATTTAATCTAAGATTAAACTTAATTTTTCAAAATTCTTAATTTTTCATGAGTTGTGGAATGTAAAAAATGGTATAAATCATCCCATATAAATCTGAATCAAATCAATTCTGAGATGCGTCTTGTATCAAAGAAATATCTCCACAATAGGTTTCAATAATCCAATTGAAAGACAAAATGACCGAGATATTACATTTTCTCTTTAAATATTTACTCTCTGTTAAAGCACAAGGAAAGATTTTCAGAACACCATTAATAATTATTGATAAAAATATTTTCCAACAAGTGATGGAGCTTATCAAAACAAAATCTGTAACGTTAGGGACTGTTCCTATGAGGAGAGCTGGCCCACTTACCGGGATGATTTTTAAAGCTCCTTTCATTTGAACCGAGATGAAAAACATAAGACATTGTTGAACAAATAAATAATGACTGATAAAAAAAAACATGCACCATGTTCAATACTTAGCTTTGTTGTCAGCATTAATTCAGATGCATGGATTATTGATATTATGGAATTTGTATTATTACATAAGGTTGTCAGTTCATTTTGAGTTAAATCGTGAAATAAAAATCTACGTTTATTGAACTTTTATATTCATAAATATATTTTTAAGATGTTTCATCATTTCGCCTCCCCATCCAAAAGCCTTTAGCTTTGTCGTCTCTTGTTTTGTTGTGATAAAATATCCGCCATTTTTATTTTTGGAAACGATTTAAAATTTAAAATTTACACGCCTGTGCACTATGATCAAAATTAGCCCAGCAACCGAGATTATTTGTTCATATGGGAAAATCTCAAAAAATAGCTCGTGTCACAAACCAAGATCTCGCCAGAAAATTGTGAGATCTCGAGATCTGACTCGTTTCATCATATGAACAGAAAGTAGTTACTCATATTGGTGAGATCTTGGAAAAGGCTTTTTATATCACTAACTGGATCAGCTTTACCTCATATGAGCGGCATTTAATATTGAAAAACTTCCATTAGAAAGAAACAGTTTATTACCTTTGTAAAGAAAGCGACCTGAATAAAAATCAGGTTCATTATTGCTGTTGCAAATCATGGTTGCATGAATCCACACATTTTAAATCATGCTGTAACCATTAAGAATTTTATACAAGTTACAAAAATACAATTGAATGCAATCACAGACGGAAAGAAGTCTGCATGACTTGACGATCATTTTAATAATTTTCCAATAAACTTTTGGTTGAGGTTTATTGTTTAATATGGAAAGGCAATTTTACGAGAGTTATAATAATTTTCCTTCCCATAAAACATGGAATTTTTTCGTGCTGGTCTTCAATGGAATTAAATTAATTCACTTCCTGAAGTGTTTGTGTTTTAAATGGGAATTTTTTCTCAAATTATACTTATTACAAGTTTTTCTTTTTTCTCAAACCATACTTGGGTCTGTTACAAAAGTACTTGTTATGTCGGACGGACAAATCTATACTTCAGGGCCATATAAAAAACAGCACGTTTATGATACAATATCAAGCAAACGTTTTTCGAAAGTATACTAGATTAGAATTTACAAAATTCCTAAACATGATTTCCACAAGGATGATAGTCAAAAAATATTGAAACAAACAGTTATCGTGTCGGAAGGATTAAATGCTAATACTTTTGTAACAGACCCACTTATTACAAGTTTTTCTTTTGAACAGATTATCAGGTCATAAACATCACTTACCTAAGAAAGTTAGCACGTACTCAATCTTCTTTGCATGAGCATTTTATTACTCAAATTCATAAAACCGATTATTGCAATCGGAAATTGAGATTGTAATCGTAAAAATTGTTCTTATCGTCACTTAAAGAATTGAGTTGTTGATATTGTGATTAATCGCTTAAGCGCCCTGGAAGCTCTTATTAAATTCTTCCATTTATTCAATTGCGACTAAATGCAAAAGGGCGTTTATATCATAGAGGTTCAAAGTAACAGATTGCTGTCAAAGATCATGTATAACATCAATGTTTGTTGGTGATTATTTTGTTGTTTATTGAGAAACGATCCTTAAAAGGTTACAACGTTTCCATGGCAACATAGTAGAGTGTCTACCTGGTTAATTGTGTCGAATTGTTGGAAAGTAACAATTTCAATTGAAGTTCTCATTAAATAGACTATGATGAAAGTTTGCAACATCTAGTGTTTAAAGATAATGAACTGTTATATGTAGAGCTGAGAGTTGCACTATGCTGATGTCAGTAGAAATAAAACAATTGAGAAATGGTCTAGGAACGAGCAGCTGTTTATTATTAACAATGCGCTGAAGCAAAGTAAAAAATGATTGGCTTCCTCGTGGAGTATGTCACAAGAAAACTGCTGACAAAATTTTTCTCGACCTTATGATAGTTCATTATCTTTAGTTTTCCGATATTATAGACATATAAAAAAGGAGTAATAGGAACCACTCGCTCGTCTTGTCTTTCAATTCTATAATAAAAATGATTTGTGGCGGTATTTCTTTGTTACAAATGTGCGTCTCACAATTGATTTGATTTAGATTTATATGGACTGGTTTATACGATTCTTTACATTCCATATGAAGAATTTTGAAAAATCAAGCTTATGTTAGTTTTATATTTATTTATATTTATTTCTATTAATAAATAATGCTACTTTCGAAAACTGTTAGCATGAATTTGAACGAGTTGCAAAGCATTCAGTGACTATAAAAATCTCAGCTTAATCCTAACAGAGGAAAAATATCTTGCCATCCATTTCTGAAAACTTCAAAACCCAAAACTTTGAATATTCTGAGGGAATGAAGGTTCAAAGTTTTGATACATGAAACCCTGGAAATCTTTGAAGATTTGCTTAGCAAGATTTCAAACACCAAGAGAAACGCATAAACCTAATTATTCGGCTTAAGAAGATTTCAAAACTGGCTTTGTAAAAATTTCAATGAGGACATCTATTGACACTAGTGTTTCTTTTTAGAGGCAATTTTGCGAAGGAATCAAAATTTTACCTTCGCTACTTTTTTCATCATAAAATATTGAAGTGCCACTAAGGTAACTTTTTTTACAAAAATCTAGTTGTTGATAATACGTAGAAAGCAATTATCAAAGCTTTTGAATTTAAAAGAAAAGAGTTAAGGAAATATTTCATGAGAGTTGTCATGAAGAAAACATTAACAAAATTTTTTTGGAAAAGAAGCCTTAACAAATGCCTGAATTTTTCAGGGTTAAGGGCTCAGCGTACGTTTCAAAAGTGAAAATTTTCTTTTTTAATTTTTTTTTTGACAGATGCAATCATTAGGTTATTATTACATTACATTTAAAGTTATAGCGAAAAATAATGCTTTTTGAGAAAGCTATGGGCATTTTTTGATATTTAACATTTCTAAGAGGCTGTTCATATGGAGGTGAGCTGGCCCGGTTAACCGGGCTGGCTCACTTGAATGAGATGAAATTCACCCCGCGTTCATATGGCGTTTCTCATCCCACTTAACCGGGCTGGAGAATGTTGTTTACATCACATAAACAATAATTCGAATTTCGACGCGTGCGCACTTGTCTAAAATCTATCCCACTAAGCCGGGCTGGTCTGTTCATATGAACAAATTTCATCTCACTTAGGTGAGATCCCGGTCAAATGAAATGAGATCTCACTTAAGTGAGCCAGCCCGCTTTTCATATGAACACAATTTATTTTTATAAAGATTTCTTAATGACAGTGAGATCTCTGCTAAGTGAGCTAGCCCGCCTAACCGGGCCAGCTCACCTCCATATGAACAGCCCCTAAGTTACGACAACCTTTAATTAATACAATCTGTTGTATACTCAAAAGGCGATTAATTAAATTAGCAGCTCACTTTGTGAATTTATTAAAGGCCGTCATATTGTCGTTTATATGATGAAAAATTATTAGTGTTCTACCTTCTGTAAGCTCCATCTTTCCAGCAAGTGGCTCATTTCCTTTAAAACTTTGCACAGCAGAAGAAAATTCCTGATTGGCTCAAAATCCGAGATCCGAGTTTTCAACTATCCAATAGCGCAAAAGTATGGAATAAACAAAAAACTGTTTTTCTTCTGAACAAAGCCATTAATTGTGATTCGCGGGCACGCTTTGTTCCCACTAACTTTGAGGAATCGCCAAAAACAAAAAAACATGTAAAAAACCTTTTTCTTCGGGAGTTGGAGCTCAAAGAAGCAAACAAAAGTCCATGTTTTTGATCGTTTTCGCAGAGTAATTTCTTCCTTATTGTTATTTATGTATGTCCTTTTATAGCCGTTGGAAAGAAAATTTATTCCTCTACACGAATTCACGAAGTATTTTTACTTAAAATGTAATGGTAAAAAGAAATAACGCGAAAAGTTATGCAATGCATATGTGAGTAAATAGTACGCTGAGACCTTAACTAAAACTGTAGATTTCTTAAACATCGTATGATATCACTAGCATCTAACGAAGAATGTTAATAAATAAATATTTTTCAGCTTGTACTATTTGAAACAAAAAAGAGATTATTCCATACTTTTTCAGATGTATAGGGTTTTAATTCTCCATCTCCATCATTTCTTAAACAGCCGTTGCCTTTAAGTTGATTTCAAAAGTTTGCTGATGAATATCTGAATACTTTGATCTACAGGAAATTGGTTTAAATGGAAACCAACCCTTAATGCAGATTTATTAATTGATTTATTGAAGGTCATTCCTTGTGGTCATAAGTCCGCCCTTTTTTACGTTTAGGACGTTTGTGGGAGTGTCTAAAGTTGAAGTGATGGTGCAACCACTGCCAGTAGACGACCGTATTAGAACATCATCAAATATCGGGTACACCACTTAAATTGCATTTTCTGCAAACACTTATCACGTTTCAAGCTAGGATATGTCGCAATTGAGTTCATTTAAAGTCCATTTTGGTTTAAAATGTAATTGTAACACATATCTTTCTAATCATCTCAATCCGGACGAGACATAGTTAGTTGCTAAGCTACTCAATCTATTTTTTCAAATTGCTTTGCACATTTTTTAGGATCAGCATTTCACTTACATCTTTCTTTTAGAGCTTTAATTAAGGTAAAATTTCCAAGCAAGGGGGTGTTTGTATGAGAAAAATCAGCCCCGTTTCAGTCCGACTAAAACGGAGGCCTTGATTTGTAGAGACAGCTTTTTTTTCTGTTTATATGAGAAACATTCAGCCCGGCAAACCAGGCCAGATGCAATCACGTCGATTCGTTTTGATTTCTAAGTGGGTAGAAATTCAAATAGGCGGACAAAGAAACTTAAACTTTGTTTCTCTTTCTTCTATCCGCCATCTTGAAAATTAAGAAAACCAGAAAGTGTAAAATGTGCATGCGTACATTATGTAAAATTCAGTCCGTTTTGCCGAGCTGAACCAAAAAATGTGTTTACATGCGAACTTTCAGCCCGTCACACCGTCGGCTCATCACATCTTGGTGTGTCGGGATGATTTTTTCTCATATAAACGCACTTTTATTTTATAAGTGAAAGTCACGAGTCATCCGAGATCACAGTAAACCCAGGGCCTCGGTTAAGCGGACTGATTTTTCTCACATAAACAAGCACCAGTCGAGCAAGACAAATCCTTTTTATGTGTTTGAAAAAAGAAGATGTGAGGCAAGATGTGAGGTTAGGCAATTTTAACGGGAAATTGTTTAAAGGTCTTTGTTGAAAGATACGAGATTTTGGGTTGAAAGTTCCTGCGCAATTAATTACACTCTAATTCAAGCAAATTCATTCGAACTATTTCTTATTTGCCTGTTTTCTAACAAACGCCGCTTTGCAAGATGCGGAGATCATTAGAAGGCGGCGTTTATCAACAAACGGAGTTTATTACAAATGTTCTGCTACAAAGTGCAGCGTTAATAGTTATAAAGATTGATATTGTCAATAGAACTCTGCGTTAAAACTTGTTATTGTAAAAAGTACCAAAAGTTAAAAATATACATATATATTACGTATAATAAATATAATAAATATCAATAAAACTATCAAAACAAAACTATCAGATTATTATTTTTTTATTTTCTGAATGAAAAAACTGGGAATGGAAATATTTAAAGAATTCACGTTTTAAATCGTCTTTGAAATGTTGTGTTAACAGTTCTCACAACTATGAAACCGTCTTACCACATATCGCATCAATCAAAAAATGTTAAGAACACAGTAATGAGAAAATAGTTGAGATAACATTCTGGTGTAGGTGTTTTAACGATGAATTGACGCAATAGAAAGAGTCGAAGCTGATTGCTTCCCAGTTCATACAGCAATTACTTCACTGCGGTTTCTGGTATACAGGATATTGACTTCTATAATGGAGTAATCATGTAATAAGCTTCTTTCCATGTGACATTTATCAATCACGAGTTTTCATTTAGAACTTTGTTTGCTGTCTTACAAATTAATTTTAACTAACCAACCAGATAACCAACAAAAACATCTCATAGCAGCATGTAACATGGTAGCAGTAGAAGTGTAAGAGAAATGAAGGAATTGGTGGCAGCGCAAAAGTGGTGCGGAGGAGGTCAAGGAAGGATGGAGATGTAAATGAGTGAAACAAGATTTGCAGAAACAAGTTATTCAAAACGATTGTATTATTTCCAAACTAACATTGAACTGAAAGTTTGAGTGCTCAAATAAAACGGGGAAATTCAATTTAAATTGAAATAGAAATTTAAGAATAGCTACTTTTATGTCGGCAGTAGGTTATAACTTCAACAACTTCATTTCAAAAGAGCGTGTTCGTTGAGTTTTTGTAAAGTTTTCTTGGAGTAGTATGTGTCACGAGAGAACGGATTTTCAAGTTCGTTTTAATGACTAAACCAGCTAATTGCCAGCAAAATTACTAAATTACTTTTTCATGCCATTATTTAAAAAAATGCGGTTTAAACTAATTAACAAGATCTATCAAAAGCAGCAGCAATTAAAGCTTTTTCCTTCATTAACTGTATAATTGGATTAGGAATAAGAGATCACAATCTCTTTATCAAAAGAATCTTCGAGTAATTTAAATAAATCAAAACAAATTTGACGTGACGGATACTCTCACAGTATAGTGTGATGAATAAAGAAAACTTTCGCAAATCGTGAAGAGAAGCAGCAAATGTTAAATATATCAAGGCTAAGTAAAGAGCGTCCTTATGAGGGTTTCCTAAGTGGAAAACCCAGGGTTTGGTTCTTTAACTCGAGAGGTGAAGTCCAGCGGCTGATCTACAGGGTTGTGTGAATTCAATCTATATTACCAATGGGTTTATCTGGACGTTTTTCTTTTATGGTTAAATTACTTATACAAATCCTATACAAATTGCGACTACCCTCTAGATTTGCCGCTAAACTCATAGGTAATATTCACTTAAAGGCTCAATGGAGACTACAGGAATTGAGAGAAAAGTTACGTGTTAAAGCCGCTCATTTGTTTAATAAATGTGAAAAACTAAGGTTGCCTTTACATAGCGAATTTGAAGCACCAGTCAGATTGTCTCTACAATCGAATGCGTCAAACTCAACCTCGTCCCAGGGCTTCTTGCCTTTTTCAATATACGGATAGCGCCATCTGCATATCGAAAAAGCAAGAAGCCCTGGGGACGAGGTTGCGTCAAACTAGCTGTAAAGACAAAAGGGTTCAAGCTGAAATTAAGAAAATAGTTCATAAAGAAAAATTTCAGGTGTCCATGGGTGTGGTGATTTAATTAGGTTGTGGTAAATGTAAGTATCCGCAAAGATATTGCCTGAATGGTATCTTTCAGATAGGAAATGAATACAGTGAAATGATAAAAAAAAATGATCAGTACAGTGAGATGATAACAAAATAATTCATTCAAAAAAATCAAGAAATCGAGCATTTCAGAGCAAAAGAAAAAAAACATAAAAAACAAAGTCGATTATCATTAGTTCCTGACTGATAAATCTTTTTTATACGTTTTCCTGTTTATAAGTAACCAAAGTCAGACGTTTGTAGTTGCTTAAAAAATGTCCATTTTTTAGTAGTAGTGTTGTTTAATTTGTTGCTAAAGCATTAATCGAAAATGTAAATATAATTATAAATATGTCCCGTCCTGGAAAACCTTTATACACGTTCTTTAAAGTATCTAAGTAAAAAATCTAGGTCATTCACAAGATTACAAAGAACGTACAGCTAGCCTAGTTACTGCAACCTAGTATGATAACCTAGTGTAACAATTTTAAGAAATATGCTGTAGCTATGCTAGTGTTGCATCATTTCAAAATTTTATGTTGCTAATTTATCTAAACATTCTGGTTGTAAAATTATCCCTATTTTGGCGCGAAATAATTTAGTAGATTCAAGAATGCACATATGGAGGAAGTAATCCTCAGATACTTAAAATCTGCTAACGCTTGTCCGATATGGCAAAAAGTCTTGTTTCGAGGTTTAGTCACTTGGCTTTTTCCAACACTCTTGATTGCCAAATAATTTGGCAAAGGATATAGGAAGGCGCATAACATAAAAGAAAGCGCTATAATTATAGACATTTATATTACCGCTGTCAGATTTGACTGCCTACCATATGTAAGAATTTAATTACATTACTCGTTCACTGCCAAAGTCAATTAAATGATGAAAAAAGATTTTTAATGTAAGAAAGGCAAAGGCTTCTTATGGAGGAATTATGGGTATAACTAAGATCTCTGTTAAGAGGTCTTAGGTTGCCTTTGATATTGAATAACAATATAAGGACATGAGCCTTATCAGAAAAGTTGTATGCGACTCCTGTCTACCTTAAATTGTTCTTAATTTTCTGATACTTTGTCGGTTCGATTACGTGGGTAATATTGCTGACCATTAGTCTATTAACTAAATTCTCTCTCAGCAATTTATTGAGGATTTAGCGCAGAGATAAAAAAAAATGGCGATAAAGTATTGCACAACCATGTTTTTTTTTAGATGAGAAATGTTAATGAACACATGGTTAGATTTATAAGAATGGCAACATTTTTAGCTGGAAGATGGCAGTAGAGTTGTTCGTGATTTTTTCCCTACAAAGTCATTAGAAATTTCACATCATCACTTGAAATACGCGTGCAAAGTAATGATGTTTCTGTTGATACAACAAAAGGCTTTAAATCTCTGAAGGACCGTTTTAGTAGAACAGTTTTAAAAAGTTTTTACAAGTAATTGAATTTTTTCGTGTAACATGCTCGTCGAGTTTATGAATCTTCTTAATGAACACATGGTTAGATTTATAGGAATGGCAACAAATTTTTAGCTGGAAGATGGCAGCATTGGGTCCTTCTTTGACATTCCAAGAGAAACATAAGAATAACTGAAGCAAGTTTGAAAAGCTGTTACATGTATCCAGAAACTAATAAAATGGGTAGAAAATTACAAAATTAAACGTGCTGTTATTTTTTCCACTTTTTTCTGTGGTAACACACAACACAAATATGGTACCAGAATATAAATAAATCACATGTCTTGCAAAATTTTAAGGTCACAATCTTTAAAAGACAACAGAAATATTATCCCAGAATACGTGAAGGAGTCTTCAGTAAGAAAAATGCTGCGTGTTGGTTTGTTGTAAAAGCCACTGAAGTTTTTAGGGTAAAAAAAACCTATAAGTAACCAACACTGTAAGTTTAATTCAAAGAAAACATGAGTGGAGAAATGACCAGAATTTTTCACCTTCATCATCATCAGAGGCTCAAATACATACCACCTCAGGTGGTCAATAATACTAAAGAAAAGAATTGTCATTCCATTCAATGTTTATGAGAGTATAATAGACAGTAGAAGCGTTTTTCTCTGCCACATGCATTCTCCAAGTTCTCAAAGATTTTAAAACCATACACGTTAGGAAGAATGATTTTGGAAGAATGATTTTGGAAGTTGATACCTTTTTTTTCTTCTTGGCATCTAAAATTTGCACTTCTTGAGAACACAAGTTAATTCATTATAGATACAAAATCAAGGCAATAATTTTATTGGTGTTCATCTTAATGAAATGGTGTAAAGCCTATAGTTAGTTTATCAATTTCACAAAACTTTTTTCTTCGATAGCTACAATAAGTTATACCTAAATGTTCAATTTCTTAAATGGCGCATTTTAACAACATTGGTAGGTCTACCATTTTGTAATGCACCGGTTTGTTTTAAAAGTAATTAAAATTAGCACATGGTCTAGCAGCTCCCAGAAATGAATGAGAATCTTTTTGTAATTTCTATCCAATCTGTGTGACCATAGCGAAGGAGACGATAGTAAGAAAGAAAAACAAATGAATGAATTTTTTTTTTAGTTGAAATTCGAGAGAAGTTAAGGTTTATGGTTTAACCGATGCCATATTGGATATAAATCGAAACTCGTTTTGCGATTTGTTTTAGAATTAAATTTAACATACAATCAATGTTTCTGTTAGCATCAAATAATAGTACCATACTAAATCGTATTTTCCAATATCAACAACCTATTTTTTTTCTAAGCAAAAAACATTCAATGTGTTGTATATACCAATGTTTAGTTGTGTAAGCACTTTACTAAAATCATATATATCAAGAAAAAGCTATGTATTTAACGATGTTTATTATCAGGAGAAGAGAGGTACTAGCAGTGTATGCAAATACATTTTGGAGAAAAACAAACAACAAGTTTTGAATATTTTTATGTGAGAAAAAAAATAAAATGAGTACATTTGTTTTCAGGGGTGATTTACATTTTACACAGGTACTACGTAGAAACCCTTATATACGAACTGAAAGCAGGGCACGATGAGAAGTCTGTCATATCAAAGATTGCTATAACATTTTCTAAAAGGTCGACTAAAGAATATGTAAAGTATTTAAAATTCATCAAGATGTTATTTTCCCCAACAGCAACCAGGATATGATTTGCACACTTCTTGTATGATCAAGTATAACCTAAGAGATTTGATTTTAATTAAATAATGTATTGTGTTACATTGCGACATTTTAGTCTGTTGGGATTTCCATACAAGCATGGTAGATGAACTAACTAAGCCTTAAATGTGATAATTTATTTTAGTATATGAATAAGAATTTCAAAAAATCTGTAGGTATAGACGGATTTCCATTGGAAACTGTGGCCCTTAATAATCGTATCAAATGTCGGAATTGTTTTGAAATATCGTAAATGTAAATCAATATTTATTTCGTCGAAAGTAAGGCAAAAAAGATAATTGGAGAAAAACAATGTCCTTGAGGATTTCCCTTGCATTAAACTTGAATGTATGTTTTGTCAAACAGGAATGGAAAGCCCCAAATTCTAAATGCACATAATGTAAGGGAAATCATATATTCGTGAGTCACTTTATTAACTGCTTCTACTAATCAATATTACTATATGTTCCAGTTTAAATGAATTGGAATTCCAATTTTTCAAAGGCTTATGTTACAATCATACGAAGAAAATTTGTATTATTTTTTGATGGATGTTTTTACATATATTAATAGATTTGCGTAATGATATATAAGGATTCTAAGTTTTCGAAACTCACTTCATTGATTTCTTTATATAATGTTGATTTATGAAATAGTAATTCCCAAGGTAATAGTGAGAATGTAATTTGAAACATTTCTAATGTCCTGTCACCTAGTAGAAATATTACAGTGAAGGTACAGTAATAAGTCTTCCTTTTACGTCAATGAAATACCAACTAAACTTAATGAAAATTCCATGTAGCCTGCTTCGTTTCCTCTGTCCTTCTAAAAGACCAATTACCTAATACTTCAAACGAAAACAATTTGAATGATTGATGATAGAAGTAAATAGACAGATTGGTGATGATATATGCTACCCAAAGAAACAGGAAAGTATTCTTGAGAGTAACTTTGAAGAGCTGAAAACTGTTCTCAATTTTGTTTTCAAAACAGCTCAATGGACTGTCTATAAAACGGACAACATTTTCTCCCAACCTATACAGTGAAAGTTTCCATTCTGTTCCAATGAGAATTTAATTATAAATCAGAATTACAACTCAGTTTACTTTCATAATTATCTTTTATTCGATTCTTCATGAAACAGAATCTGAAGTATACTACCTGTTATTTTCCCACCTAAAAAGGAATATTTTTACAGAAACATTCACTTAGAACCAGCGGTCGGAATGTCAAAATTGAAGTTCATGTCATTGAGGTCTATTTTAACATCTGCTCAGAAACTTATCTGGCATGTCTGTAAAAGAAAGCAAATACAGGAGCGACTTTTCGTAAGGTTTTTAATCAAGATACATCTTTTGACAAGTAATTTTCTTTTGCAATGTCCTGCTCGGATATTGCACGTCATCTAATATATACCATATATGGTCATAGAGCAAAAGCAATATCACAGTTTTGCAATACCTTCAAACCTCGAAATGATAGATCGTTAACAAAATGGGGTTAGCTACCTTGATAGAGAGGAATTAATTTCAGATTTAACGACAGATAATTTCAACTTGCAAATTTCCATTTGCAGTATTGCAAAACTATCGAGGGTATCTTTGTGTTGTAATAAAATAGCGTTTTCCGATTTTATGAGCTTTTCTATGCAAATTAAGTATCCATTATTGAACCATTACCGTTCAAAATGGAGGAGAAATGCAGCGAAAATCAACTTCCTTGACATATACTGTTTAGGTGAGAAGTTCATTAAAAGTTCTTGGTGAAAGCCTTATCATATTTACTTGGGTCAGTGAGCCTAAAATTACGTTTGTCTTGTTCATTCAAACATTTTGGTAAGACCTTCCTGCGAAGATGAAATTATCACACGAATCTTTTTCTGGTTGAAAAAAAAAATGGGGTGGTGTATTGATTAATTAATTGATTATTTGCTAAGTAAATATGAACGTTCAACGTTTGATGCTGTCGTTAAAATCAAAACTGAATCATTCGCTGGGTACGTACTCAATGAAACCAAACAACTGATACTTTCATTAGATTTCATCAAAAAGAATAATCTTTAGTTTCCATGGCAACACCATCATGTTACTCAATTCATGAGTGAATATCGGTCAGTGTGCAGGTTTGGTAGAGAATTTTATCATAATAATGATTTCACATATACTTTAGACTACTTTTAGACTCCTTTTTAATATGTGAACGAAATGGTTCCTTTGTTGTATGGTATTGCATACGATATCGAGGCTATTTTAATAGGACAGGCGAAAATGACAAATTAGAGCATAAAATTGCAGCATAAAGGTGTTTTATTAAATTACTTCCGTTCTAGATATAGACTGTTAAATGCAGACAAAATATATAAATTAAAAATTCTCACAACGAATTTTCAAATAATTCACTAGGTTCATATAAAATAAAACAATTGTTTAGTAATGTGATGCGCCTACTGTCTTGCATGACAATTTGTTCGTCATGTCTGTAAGTAATTGTCAAATACCCATTGAAAAATCACTACAAAGGAGTGCATTTCTATAGAAATGCATGCACTGTTTCAATGAAAATGCTCTTCATCACAGTGGCTTTCCACGATTTTGCCTCCACAGAAATTTTTTCAAATTGAAACATTATTACGAATTATGATCACTCGAGTAATTTCTACACTACCAAAAAAAACAAACAAACAAATAAACAAAACAAATAAAAATAAACAAGCAAACAAATTATAAATTTTCAGATGTGGCTGAAAAACTGACGTCAAATAAGATCCATATCTGATTTTCTTTCGTTAGTGAACGGTTACATTTATTAAAAGCCTGGTCCTGCCAGACTTGTTAAATGGTAAGAATTAAAATCAAACTTGACGTGTTTGCTTTCAGCCACAAAATCCTATGTTTGTATATCTATATTAGCTAAAGGCGAATGTAATTATTAGGTGCGCTTTCAACGATCACACATACATATAGAGCTATTTCTACTTAAACATTTCAAAGCCTACTATAAGAAGATACAGTATATGGAAGATCCGGGTAGATAGAATTTGTCCATGATAGTGGATCTTGATGTTGTTGTTGTTGTTGTTGTTGTTGTTGTTGTTGTTGTTGGTTGTAATTAGTATACGTGTTGTATCCTAAAAAATGTTGGACGAGGTTAGCTTGGTTTGTACTTACGCTTTCCAAATGACCAAGCTTACTCTCGATGTTAGTATTATTGTTATTGCTACTGTTGTTATTAAGAAAGTCCATAGAAGCTTGGGAATAACATAAGTTAGGTATGTTGTTGCTAAAGGCGTAATTCTGGTTCGAGATATCGCTCCCTCCTCCTCCTAGGCATGATTTACTACTGGTGTATGGTTGGTAGCTGAAGTGTTGCAAGTTTGAATATCCCATCTGGTTGGTCGGCGTTGTATTCATTTCTGGTAGAGTCTGAATACATGCAGGGTAGTTTCTTTGTCTTGAGCTTAACGAATAAGGAGTGAAGCGATTGATGGTACTGTTTCGTCCGTATGATGGGATAGAGTAACTTTGATTTGGAATAGAACTGGCTTGCGAAATTTGCGTACAGTTGCTGTCGATAAAGTTTTGATTCTGTTCGTAGCATGTGGCTTGGCTGTAAATAGTTGACTGCAGTTCATTCCATTTCGACATTGTTTGCAAACACGTTGCAATGGTTCTTATCTCTTCACTCGGTATGTTTTGTTCTGGTAAATATTTTTCAAAGTCACCAGTAACCAAATCAAGTTCTGATGAAACAGGTACACACTCAACAGCCTTGATCGATTCACAAGTTGGCGCAATCGGTGAAATGTGTGGCAATTTCAATTCCACTTTTTCAGTGCTAGGTGGAGCATTATCCAAGTATTTCGGCAGATCGATTGATTTCGTTGATTCAGCAGGACTGAAGGGATTATTTGAGGAACAATTTGATTTCGGACTTGATTCTTGATAAGGACTCATTTGGGGACTATGAGCAATAAATGATCCGTCAGAAGCGCTTTCAGTACATTGCTTTGATTGTATTGATTCTCCCTTGATCACTCGAAGTAAATCGGATGCCGTAATTTCTGCTTCCCCATGCTCAGGGGAACCCTCTTTGGAATTCTTTCTTCTTCTTGGCTGATATTTATAATCAGGGTGATCTTGTTTATGTTTCAACCGCAATCGCTCCGCTTCATCCATGAAGGGTTTCTTTTCGTCTTCACTGAGCATGCGCCATAATTTTCCCAACGTTTTGCTGAGTTCAGCATTGTGCAGATGAGGATATTGGTCTGCTAATTTACGCCTTGCTGCTTGCGCCCAAACCATAAAGGCGTTCATTGGGCGTTTGACATGGGATCGTGATCGGCTTGGTGCACCTGAACGGATTGGCATCGGAACCAGTGTCCAATCGTAACCTGTGGGAAAAACAAAAATGTAAATCAAATTATGAAGGTAACAACAGAGAAACTGAGCACGAAAGTGCTTTATGTTTGCATATGCGTGATATTTTGTCTATACACAAGATCTTATTTCCGAAGTAAAGGAGTAATCCAAACAACCCAAACTAAGTGAAAACAAAATCTTGTTCTGGAGTAATTTTTGTATAAACATTGTGAAAATGCGTCAACGATCATTATCAACTTATCTTGATAACGATATACAAACGTTTTTATCTATACTGACTTTAATTGGCTGTCCTGTTGTGTCACGTTTTCTCGACTATACATTTTTTGGGACTCCAAGTATCTCATTGAATAACAAAGTAAGATAATAGGACGAAAACGGTCCATCTACAGTGCCCATTCGCGTCAGTATGGTTTTAACAGATAAATTGTTTCTTATCGACTTACTGAGCCAGTGGCTACTCTATGTGTCTGCATAGATTAAGTTTAGATTGATTTATGATGGAGGTTTTTCACAATCGTACTAATAGGTGAGATAATTTACATTTACTAGTTGCATTATCCAATTCTTATTTTCAAAACATAATATCCAATTTTCAATTTCGGTTTTGTTTTCGCTTTACAGTTTCCAAATTGTGCTGTTATATGAAGAATAACTCTGGTTACTAAGAGAAACAGATGACGACATAATAAGCCTTCTCCAATATACCATATTCCATGTCGCATTAAAGCTCATTTTGCCGTCATCTGCCGTTACTTTCACCGTCACTTACTATTAGTCATAGCCGCTTCGTCGTTTTTATTTTCACTTGAGATTTTGCTGTAGCTCGTAAAGTGACTCTTTAAAATGGCGAGAAAAAGAATGGCTTGCTTCTTAATTAAATGCCACAACATTAATTATGCATGCGTTTTAATTAAAGGTTTGACGTATTTTAAAATACACGTTGCATCGTTTTCCGTTAAATAAGTGATCGCAAATATTCGGAAAATAGAACAGAAAAAATGTCGGTTGGAACGCCTCCGTGTCTATCATTTTACGTGTTGATGAGAAAGCAAAAAACAAAATTATCGTGTTTCGCTGATCAAATAATAAACAGGTCGTTTTGATTTGAAAAGCTTCTTACAATAAGCAAAAATACAGAACATGAACTTGTATGTGATTTGATAGCCTAGTTTTGAACTTACAAAGTTACTGTAAAAACTTTTAGATCAAGTCTGTGTAAATTACCACAGTTTTACGTCGAACATATCTATTGGTTTTGTAATCTTTATTCTGCGGTTGGTTTAAAACAGCTTAATATTAAAATGGCGGAATTTTACTGTCTCAGAAAGTGTCAGACTGATAAGAAAAAAAAATCCAAATTATGGAAATCACAAAGTTAAAAATTTGCAGGCGCGAACGAACTCATTAATCATTATTTCGCCTTTTACAAAAATTTAGAATATGTCGAAACGGTTTTGATAGAAAAAAATTGACAGGAATGAAGATCTGCAAGTAAACCTCTTAAAATTTGAAATATTAAAGAGCAAAAGAGATGAGGAGTTCTGTCAATATTGTCTAGCAATGTTTATCCTTTTATGATGTTCTCCGGTTCAATTGCATTTTTGCTCTTGTACAATTAAACAGCTAAATTAGTTTTCCCGCAAAGCTTTATTAAAAATAGCAATAGGAATACCAGATATTGAAGAAAATTGCTAAATATAACTGTCATTAAATCAGTTGGATTTCAAATTCAAATCTGTTTCTTTTTTTGGAATAAAATCGAAACACGAAATAATCGAAGCAAATTTATTAAGTTTTACCTTGTAACACGGAATTGACTGCATTTGTTATGTCACTTTTTTCTGTGGTGGCAGATTTCGAATCTAGCACTTCGTTCGATTTTGTTGTCATGACTACCATTCCTGAACTGGAGCTCATACAGTATTGATCATCCACTCTCTGTGAAAGAAAAATTAAACACACACTATCAAAAATTGTAGTGTAAAGGAAGCTGTAACAAGACATGGCAAAACGACTGCAAGCATTCATAGCATATGAACAGGCCCTTGTTAAATAGTACACACCACACGATTTTAACGATCGGTTGAATTACTAAAGTCGTCAGCAGATCGTAATCTTTCCTAGGAAGTTATCACGCGCGAAATTTGAAGGACTACCGACTTTTCTCTCGCCGCCGACAACAGTTTTATAAATTGATTTGTCTAGATAGCTTCGAACAGTTATGAAATATATATCCTAACCAAAGATAAGAAAAAATGGCCTGTAATCTATTTTTTTATAACGAAGATCACGTCTCAACTAGAATCTTTAATCGATTTGAAGTCACTGGTAATTTGACATTCTACAAGTCACGTGACATTTCACTTTGACATTTAAGCAAAAAACCATGTGAATCTGTGCATGCCTTAATAAAATTGATATTGTATTTATAGCCAAAATGGATGTTTTACTTCGTAAGTATGTCCATTTGGTGCAATTAAGGATTTATTAAAGGAAGTAAAGCCACGCAAAATATTTAAGATTTTTTCAACGATTCTCCCACGTGAACGCAAGTTCTTTTTGCACACCAAAAAAAGTGTCTAAGATGCCAAATACTTTATTACATAGCGGAAAGAATTTGAACGTTTCTATCAGTACACTTGCGAGGCCAAGAACTTCTGTCGGATTTTACGATTATGGAAAAAAATCTTTAAATATATTAATAATCTCTATAAGAAAATGACATGTTTTATTTCTCTCTCCTTTGTTACTCCTTCCTCGAAATGACAATAAAAATTCAAGATGGAAGTTAATTCTTTCATTTCATTCTTCTCAAAGTCCCCTGAGTAAATCCTTTTTCCATGCACGTGAATCAAATTTTAATTTTAATTTCAAATAAAATCTTCTATCAAAACCCTTTATAATCCGACATGTTGTAAGATCTGAAAAAAGTTCATAACACAAAAATATAAAATCAACCTTTCAAACTAATGCAAACGAATTTCTGGTCAAAACTCAGCCAAAGGCCAAGGCAAAAGTAATTTGCGAAATGTTAAACGACGCAACAGATGCCACACAGTAAAAGTCTTATAAATTCAGAATCTAAAGTGGCATAATATTCATCCGGATCAATATTTGACAAACTTTCTGAAGCCATCCACATTAGTTTCAATATTACCTGTTGGGTAACAACAAATTCTTCACAACACATAAACCAATAGTACTTTAGTAATGCTTACTTCTTGACCTGGTAAGTTCATCTTCCAAGTATCACTCTGATGGCTTTTTATTGATGACTTTTTTTTTCTTCTTTTTTATAGTCAAATTTGAAGGGTCTTCTCATTTTCTTTATTAAACAAATATATCAAATGATGCTTTCCTGTCCGTTTTTTCATTGTTTAGCTGATATTTCATTATATGTATCAGGTATCAGCATAGCATTTTGTGTCATTTTGTGGATGTCATTTGGGTGTTTCAAACTCTTACTGCAAATGCACAGAATATAATAGCTTTTGACATTTCTGAGTATCTGGAAATATAATTTCCAGGTTTCCAGTAAAGGTTTTAAAAAGCTTTTACAGAGAATTCGAAATAGGTGTGTCTCAAACATGATATTTCATCGCAGTGACACTTAAATCAACATTGCATTTGATTCCGTTTGGTAATGATTGATAGGTGATCTTAAGTTTAAAAAGCATTATTTCTTCTGACTTTGATATTTGATTCAAAGTTCAGTTAATGGGAAATTAGATACTATCACGCAAAACCACCTCACATTGTGTCCCACAAACCACTCAAAAGTAACATGGATAAGCAGGATCGTCGCAAGTGGGGTGGTATTGATGATATTGGGACATTGGGATTTTTGTAATTTAGGCCCTTATTTGGCGCCCTTATTGGATTGGGTGCTTTAGGGGAATTTTAATTCAAACTTTTAAAATCAATGCTTTAAAATCAAAGCAACTCATAAATTCATGGTGTATAATTAAATAGCAGAAACCCTTGCTTCAGTTTTATTTTGAATATCAATGACGTCATCAAAAAAATGATGACACTTCGGGGAAAAAATTATTTTGTGAAAATCTTTATGACCGGGGGTAATTTATGAAGTTGTTTTAATTGTTTTAATTCATGTCTAATTCTACGGCTCTGTCCAGGCTTATGTCAGTATCAAATGGAAGTGTAAGGTGAATCACGTGATCCCTTGAAGATCATGTAACATGGTAAAAATTTGTTTATCTTTCACTCCACCTGACACTAAAACTGCGCATCACTATAACACAGGATCTTCGGTATATGAATTGTCGTTAGTTTTTAAAAACGTTTTTGTTTCACCGACTGCTTGCAAAATGCTTCAAAGAACAGAAAAATACAAGTTTTCTCTCCTTCTGCTTTATACTTCCGTAACTACAGTCTACTCTCGATAAGTGGAACCTCCACGGGACCGAAAAAAATGGTTCCACTTATTGAATGTTCCACTTATCCGAATAAAATAAGAGAGGTTGTTAATGCAGGGACCGGAGAAATTGGTTCCACTAAACGAAAGTTCCACTTATCCGGGGTTCCACTTATCGAGAGTAGACTGTACTTAGTGGTTACACGTACAATCCGGTCTGTGAAGAAATTGCTTTGTCTGTATACACGTTATAGCCGAGGTGAGATACAGCCCCAGGGCTTATTTCACCCCTGTTTATAAGACAGGGGCGAAATTCACCCCGGAGCAATTTGAGCATGATTTTGACGTGTACGCACAAAATTGCTTTCAAACCAGGTTTAAAATGTGCGCAACTCACCTTTTTATGCTGAATTCCACCCCGGTTTTTAACCTGCGTGTATCGTAACAAAAATTTACCCCGGGCTGAAGTTTCGCCCCGGGGCAGTCTTCAACCCGCCTACGTGTAACCGACCCCTTACTCTTAAGATGCGAGAAATTTAAAAGACAAGGAAATCATGCAGATTATAAGTTATTTAAATCCGATTGGCTAGAATTTGAGCAAAGTTCATAGAATTAACTGCTGGTTAGAAAATTAGCAACAAAAGAAAAGCTTTAACATGTCAAATGTTTTCTTAGTTTGTGCACCAATATCGTCACGTGACTGCTCAAAAAAGTCACTGCGAAAATCCTAAAATCCTAACCAATTGACTTTGATAACCGACTAAGGACCAAGGAGGTGTGCGATTAAAATCGCTTGTAGCATTTTTCATTTACACATAATGCGATCGGCTCATGTCGAGGCTAAACGAATGTAGTCGAGTATGAATCGAAGTATGGTAGGGTTAGAGTTAAGTAGTTTTTTTGGATGGGGGAATAACCGACAAATACCCGAAGTAAAAACGAAAATAAAAAACACTTACATTTGTTAAGTCGATTCCCATCAGTATTTCGAACGTAGACTTTTGATTGCATAAAACGCAATTTTTTATTATTATCGACAGCCCTCTTAAAACGAAGACGTAAGTCTCATTTAATTGTCGTTAGATAGTCGTTCTTAGGCCTGCTAAGAACGAAAACCGAGAATTTAATTGAAGTATGAGAACGACAACGAACTTATATAGACATCATCATATCCGGTTTGTAATGATAACACAACTATATTTGGTGTGTCAATAACAGCTAACATCTAAAGCTGTAATCAATACAATCATAAGATATTGCAATCGAAAACAAAAGAGAGGTCGAAACTAAAGCTCCATTTACATTGTGTTTAATGGTGACTCATCTCTTAGTTTAGTTTGGATGGACCCTTCGAATTAATCTTTTATATCAGTAGTGTAAGAAGTTAAGAGAAAATCATTGGGATGGGTTAAGTACTGCTTTCTGTGAGCTACATCTTCATTGGCTAGTTTTCATTATTTTTCAGTTGTTTTCAGTTATTATGCTGAAGCATGCAAGGCTATCTTTTCTGATTTTTCATTTGATACACTTAAACTTATCACAGGGTTTGTAACTTCTCCAAATATTTCGAAACGTATGAACATTTTTTTTTTCTCATGTTCCTTGTACGGGCAAAATGTAAACTGAACTTTACTGCCTACTGCATAGTCAGAATGAATTGGATGCATGAACTAGATTGCCCATAGCACTTATTCAAAATGTTACACCCACGGTTGTCAGTTTCTCTGGTTAATTACAATCATTCAAATCGAGGCTGAACTAACGTCAAATATTACATTCGTATTACGTTCGTATAAGTTAAGGAACCGTAACTCTAACCCTAAAGTTTCATATACGCCTCATCTCTTTAACATAAGTTGGCTCTCATTAAACAACACAAGTGTAACGCGGACGTTAAATAAATCAAAAACAATCCATTTAGTTTTTTTAGTTATTATTCATCACGTTTCTCATAATCTCCTGTGTTGAAACATACTTTTGATTCAAAAGCTTAATGATTACACTGGATTAAGAAACTTTTTAATCGTGGTTTCTAAAAGACCATAGAGCAACCGAAAACTTTCATTACACATTAAAGTCAATACAGATAATAAAATAATGCGTGGGTGAAATTAAATAGGAGTTTTCGAATGACAAACAATAGGACGGAAGTGCCTAGGAGCTTACATCATCAACGTCACTTCGTCAAGTCCAAACAAACGTGGCTGTCGGGACAGATTGTCGGATTATCGCTAATTTAGATAAGTCTAGGGGAGGGTCTGCATAAGCATGGACGAACTTTCGAAAAATTTGTCAGAAACGTCGGGACATGTTTCGTTTTTCTAAATACTTTGACAGGACAGCAGACTTTAACTGTTTTTGATAGAAAGATATGGTCGTAAAATTTTTTAGTATGTAAAAACTTTTCTTATAAGTATTTTATGAGAAATTAATTTCGAAAAAATTGACACATCCGGACAGACTGCGAGTTAGAAAATATCACCCATTATAAGATCTCGGATCAAGTATTCCTTTCGTCCCAGTTTTTTGTGCCTTATACGGAAAAAATAGTTTGTCAACCTCATAAACAACGTCTGCTTCAAAGAGTCATGATAATGAGGGCAGATACATCAACCGCGCTTAGAAAAAGACTTTTGTAAAAGCTTTTACGATATCCTTAAAAAACAGGCTCACATGAGGTGAATGAATCAGGATATACGACATACAAAGACATATTAAGGTGTATTAATACTGATTAAAAACTGTCCATGGTGCCATGTGTCTTATTTTTTTCCTTTCGCTGAGATGCCTTATAAACGAGTGATAAACATCATGATATCATAGTTGTGAAACATCTTGTTACCATGGCAACGCTTCAGACAATGGAAGCTGTCCCTGTTTGTGATTATTTCATTAAGATGTTAATTAAAGTGTCCTTTTAGATACGCAAAAGAGAAAAAGATAAGTATGGCCTTATAGGGAAATTGATATCATATGCTCAAGAAAATTAGATGTTAATAACTTTTCTTTACTTTCGATTCTTTGACAAGAAATTGAGTAATTATTTTGTGCATAGTTGCAGGGAATTTCCTTGGGTTTTTCCGGTGTCCATTTTAATTGTATAAATGCTGCTTTTCCATTCCCTGAATGAATTAGTAATTGGTTGAATGAGTTTGGTTGAATGGGTTTGGTTGAATGAGTTTGGTTGTTTACTTGTTTTAGTTGTTTGTTTGTTTTATTTTATTGTTCGAATTTTTTATTGATTTTGTTTTTGACAACTACACCATAATCATCTTTATGAAAAGGGAAAAAGGGATTTGGTCGTCATGGAGAAAAAGGGATTTGGTCGTCATGGAGAAGGCCGAAGTCAGAATATATTTGGACCCCGAACTCTATTTTAATTTCTCAAAAGTTTAAGGGTCGCATACTCATGTGAGATATGTTCAAGGGTCCCATACTCATGTGAGATTATGCTTTGATAATCAGTCGTCAGTGCTTCACTGAAACTTGCTTGCTGTCCATATATGACGTTTGGAATGCATTTTGCAAAAGACGTTAGTATCAGATTTCAATTGACGCAATTATGCATAAATAGCCGAATGTAAATATGTAAAATGAAATTCGTTGCAGCTTGAGAATTGAAAAATTAACCATTTATCTATGTGTTTTCCGTTAGCTGTCCTAATAAACGTTTGCGAAAATTCTACTAGCTCAATACGTCATATATACCAAACAGCAATGTAACACTAACAGCAAACAATGGTCTTTCTCCTGATCAGTACAGCGCTAGTCTGTCTGCATACTGACTGCATCATGGCAGTCTAGTAAAAAAAGAAAGTAAAACTAAGATTGAAGACAAACAAAACTATTTCGATACCTGTTCATCATCAGTATCTGATTCATTGCAGAAATTTGTAGTTGACATCGCTTCAAGAACTTGCTAGAAAGTTATGCAGACAAGGAAATTTCTTTTAGTTATGCACTACAGGTAATGAGTATTTAAAGGAAATGGAATCGAAAGCTGTAAAACCACATAGTGACTTTAAAACAGGGTTGGGTTATTCATAAAATCCCTTACCAAAACAATATAGTGAACACGTTCAGAAACTGTTGCAAGATTCTTCACGTAAACGTTTGTTTAGATTGATAATTGCATGAATAGATCACCAGAAATTACCCTGTTTATTTTGAGGTCTTTTTTTTGCATATGTCTCGGGTTAACGCACTGTTTGCGTCAAATTATGTCTTCTGTTTAACGATGCTTCAGTCACGTTGGTAACTTGAGAACATGTTATCCGGTAAGCTGATCATGTCAGACATCATGATATGACATCATGTCAAAATGATGTTACAAAAAATATCAAAACATATTTCGATTACGGCCACATACTTCAAACTTACATCAAACATAATTGAAACTGATATTAAATATACTTTCACCAAACCTAGCCAAACATCGCAGTCTATGACCAAATCTAACTAATCCTTCCCGTTAGTACTTAAACACCGTGTCGTAACAGTACACACCGTGTCGTAACAGTACATCTAAACCCATTCTTATGTAGTTTATTGCCTCATTGATTGTGTGACTTCATTATCAAACCTAATTTTGAATAATGACAAATTTTGACAAAACCAAGTTGGTCATGCGAGGTAGGCCATAACAATACCATGTAGGTCAAAACACAGTATTTAAATAAAAATAAGAATACCATGTAGGTCAAAACGCAGTATTCAAATAAAAATAAGGCAAATGTATATTGTTTTACGATCGACAATAATTACGTCTCGTTTCATTCAAAAAATGGGTAAAGGTAATCAAGTTACAAAATTCAACAAATTTGATGAGAAATCACTTCGGAGGAGTACGTTTCTATAGAAGTGTACGCATTAATTCAATGAAAATGTTCTTCGCCGCAGTGTTTTTTTTTGACGATTTTGCCCACTGGTTAAAGTGTTTAGAGTGTTAGCAGAACCGGTGTTTTATGCGTTCTACGGATCATAAAAATGATTTTTCAAGATCGATACAAAATATATATATATGATATGTTATATTATAAAATACTGTTTACGAATTTCAATCAAAACCAAAATGTAAGGTGACTCAATAAACAAGTTTAGAATGTTTGTGACGAAATAATTGATTAATCACCATGTCTGTTGAGTCTCAATGAATTTTTCTATTTTAAAAAAATTAGGTACTCGATATAAAAATTTTGTTTGAACAAGTATTTAAACTTCTCAGTTCTTAAGGATGGTTGGAACAATAACATTTTTATTTTTACAAACATTGGCGGATGATGTAAAAAGTACAAAAATGACGTCACCTCAGCTTTTGTTTGATGGAATAATAGAAAAACAGTTTCCATGGTGATAATTGATAAAATGGTTAGATATAGTTTGTGTCACCATATCTTTGGAGATTAGCATTTGCCGCGAGTGTAACAGAGGGTCTTCTGCTGATATTTTGTGAAACGGGCTGCGCAGGAAAAGATCGGATCGCTTTGTTTTTATTCTTTAAGGCTACGTTTGAACGATGGGATTATTTCTTTTTATCGAACCTTTAATAATAAGTGTATGAACTGATGTAGTACCTAAAGTTTTTGGAATAGAATTTTTTCTGAATGTCGTATGTTCGTAGAAATACTACACTTTACATTGGTTATTTTTAAGCTACCTTAAAGTCACAAAAAGTCGTGTACATAAAAAGTCGTGAGCACAAATTGTCGTGAGCAAATTCTCGTCTTGTGTCAGCCCATAAATGGTTGACAAAAGTCAGTGAATGCAAAAAGTGGGTGCATTTTTATTGAGAATGATGTCCTTAGAGGAATATTCCTTCAATTTATGCGTTTTACAGGATTTTATGTATACAAAAATGTTTCTCAAAATGGCGTCTCGCGATATTAAATGCTCGCGATTTTTTTAAAAACGTCACGAAAATATTTTGGCGACTTTTGCGACTTTTTGTGTACTTGACTTTTCTGTGACTTTAAGGCATTAGATATACTAAATGCTCATACCTCGACCTCGACGTAAAATCGGGTTTCAATTTCCTTTAAAGTTGTTATACGATTCTTTTGCTATTTTAATGTTTTATCATAATGTGTCGAACGTTAAGTAAACTTTACTGAAATTTTTCGCCTATTTTCAATTATTTCATTCTTTCAATGGTGGCTGAAATTTGAAGATACAAATATGGACATGATTGACGCGAAGCTAGGGTTTACGAGGTTTTTAAACCTGCATAGTTTTTTCGAATACAGTATAACCTCGAACTACCGGACACCATTGGGGAAAAGGATTTTGTCCGCTAATTAGAGGTGTACGCTTTTTGGAAACTTTGGCATTTTTGTCTATTTCTCTAAAATTTTGTAACTTATTTATGTATTAGAGGTACGAGACTGGTTTTAGGGTAACTTTAGGGAAAAGGAAACATGAAACTGCATTCTTGATTAACCAAATAAACAACAACGTACAATGTTTTTTGTATTATTTGTCTTTGTCCGCTAATTGGAAAGTAAATAAGGCTAAATATACTTTTTCGTACAAAAAAATTGTCCGTTTAATTGGAGTGGCCGCTAATTAAGTGTCCGCTATTTAGAAACTTTTCTATGAGAGTTTGACCAGAACTATGCCGGGGGAAAGAAATCCGTCCGTTAATAAAAGGTGTCCGCCTTTTAGAATGTCCGTTAATTGGAGGTCATACTGTATATAAGATACCATGTAACGTTTGTTAGTACTAAACTTAATAATAGACAAATTAAAATTTTAGTTTTCTTTCCTGAATTCTAAACGCTCGCCAGCATTTTTCTCTTTTCTGGCTCACGTGTTAGTTCTCTTGCAAACACCAAAATGTATTCTAGATGTTTAGTGAGGCTGTCAAAATACACTAATGAACTTTAATTAGAATTGAAACAAAATATTCATAGTGGTTTGAAGAACATCCGTTAACGGAGTGAATTTCAACTCAGTGAGTGATTGGCACAAATGTAGTAGAGACAACGAGTGGGTTAGCTTTCAAACATTAACAAGGTGATTATCGTAAAGCATATAAAAATTAAAGGGAAGGTGAAGGGTATAAATTAATGGAAAGGTGACGTATTTGCGACATCAGGAACAGCAACTATTGTAGTTTCAGGCAAATAATAAAGAAACACGAATCTGCGAATTCTAATAGCTACTGAGTTACTTAGGAGAATTTTACGCTATTTCTGTTTTGAAATCGTTTTGATAATTTTTCCTTTTGTCAATCGTTTTTAACAGTTTCGTGGGAAGATATTTCGTTTATCAAGAAAACAACGGACTGCGAGAAAACTATCATCGATTCGTAATAAAGTCAACAAGTTCGACGTCATTGTATCGCGGAAATCAATCTTGTTCTATCTTGTTCTGTTTGTGAAACCTTGTCTACAATGTTTAGACGGATGGATTTCGAATCTATCCAAATATGTATATTCAACCCCTGTCTCTTCTATCTCGTCACTTTGGTCAAAGCACGATGCTTAGAAAGCTGGGTTAACAAGTAAAGATGCGACTTTCCGAGGCGTATCTAGAGCTCAGTCAAAATTTCTGGAGGAGAGTTTAACCACATAAAGTAGAAAATAAAACGTGCAAATAAACTAATCGATTCTTAAGGCTGATAAGAAATATCATAACGTTGGACTCCTCCAATTTGTTTTACTGACATGCGCCGATGGTTTTCCCGACATGCGCCGGTGGTTTTGCTTGCCAAAACATTTCAAGCAATATTAAAAATTACATAGTATTCAGAGGGCGTTATTTTAACAAGATGTGTTCACATGTGGGCTTGTTTATCGTGTTATCGGATAATGTGGTGGATGTTCTCAGAGGGCGTCATTTTAGCACGATGGGCCCACATGCATACAAATCATTATTCAATGTAGGTAGATGCGTTGTCATTTTAACGATCATTTATAAAACTCATCAGGGTAATTAACTCCAGTTTAGGACATGTAAAAAATTGGATTTGACAGATTAATGGAAAATTCTGCTGCTTCGCGCTTTATCAATAAGGTTCGAAAACCTGTCATAACTATCATGTCAGAGAGCTGCTAAAAGTAAGGATTTCATTTGAAGAGCATGTGAACAAAGGGAAAAGGCTATTGTGTACAGAAAGGAAATTCAATATTACTTTAGATATTACAATGGCTGAAAATTAAATAGAAACACAGAAAGATTAAAGGTGATGAGAACATTTAGAACGTTTTCAGAAGAGAATTGACCTAGATCTTAACCTCTCCATTTCCTGTGGAAATTCGCACATAAAGTAAGGGTGTCATATTTTAATGAAGGATTTCCGCGATGATTATCAAAATCCAATTGTTGAACTATATCGAAAGGTTTTGTTTAAACTTGACCGATAGGAAAACTTCTAGTTATTTTGACCTACAGATACATTTTTTCGCGTCTGCGTCACATTAAAAACAGTGTAATACTCATTTAACATTTTCCCAATTGTTTTGTAAAACCTTATGACTGAAACTGACAAAAACAAATAAACAGATGACATATTTGTCAAATTTGCAATTTGAACGGATATGGAAGCATGTTGAGCACTGTTTTGTCTGACTGTCCAAGAATGACACTGCACATAGTTTCGACTGTCCAAGAATAACACTGCACATAGTTTCGATACTACAACGTTACTATTTTCGTAAAAAAACAGAAATTTCGATTTTTGCATTATTAACTCGAAATATTAACAAGTGAGAAAATAAGATAGGCCCAATATTTCATTTCCTTTGTGTCTTCACATATTCGAGAAATACTAACACCATCTCTTTAAATTTAAACATGAGTGGTCTTAAAATAAGGGCCCCTTAAAAACCACAACTTTTTGGTCCTTGAAGTAACATCGTTAGTAGTTGATTCTCTGACTTCTGATTGGATGGTTAATTTAGGCCGTTTACATAAGAAGCACAAGAAACTTCAAATGGCAAAAAATCCTCATGTGATGCCGTTAAAGCACGTCAGAAGAACTAACTAACTATCAGGAACAAGATCTGCCGCAATAGCCCTTTTTTAAACGATGCTTTGTGGCCGAGTTGCCGTGTCGTCTAACCTCGCTTTTAATATTCAAACTATTTGTAATTATTGCGATGGGGACTGGAAATAGTAGAGACTATTATTAAGTTATAACGTAATGGAAAAATAAATTGGATAAAAACGAAGTCAGACATGAAAAGCGTTCAATTTGGGAAAGTCTCTTGTTCACCCAATCAAACCCCTTCTGGGTAAAGGAGCGAGTAGCGTACATAACTGCTTACGCCTAAATGACTTGGAAACTATCTGAAACTCGTTCAAGAGAAACAACAACAACAGGCAACTATACTCCATTAGCTTTTCTTATTTTGGCGACATATCTGGCGAGTACAACACTATTTTCATGACCAGACATTGTGGTAGAAACAAAAAATTCGTCGGTTCAAAAACTGGCTCAACTACCCGAGGAATGACTTCTATACAATCGTGATTTTTGAGGTTCTAAAAATAACTGCCACTTAATGAACATGAGAAGGAAGTTCTTACGTATCTATTTGTCATGTATTGCGACATAATTACTATTCTATAATTTATTTTATCAGAATTAGTAAAAAAAAAATTATCGAGGCAACAGAAAGTATGTTCATATGAAGGGTTTAAACATTGCATTAAAACGGCGAAAAGGCGAAAAATGTTTGAACAAATGAGGCTAAGCCCTCACTAACCCAGACACATTTCACAAGATTTACATCGTAAAGTCCAATGTTCAAATCCCGTCTCAATTGTATGTAAAGACAATCAGTTCATTTGGCTTTCACCCTCAGAATATGCTTAAATTCGTTGTATTTTGAATAGACTGATCAGCTAAATTTATTGAAATGAAAACACACGGGAAGTATGTTACATACGTTTTTTGTATCTCGCTACTACATGTACCCTTTTTAAAAACGTTTAAAACCGCAAGGAAACGGGATTTAACTCATGCAATGTTTGTATTCGTATCTCATTGCGCCTTACGCCTTACGCCTTTTGGTATGGTTCTATACTACCGGCCTCTTTAAAAAAGGAATAAAGTAAACAGGAGTTTGTATTATAAAAATTATAAAAATCATAAAAATTTAATGTAAATAAGGTGTCAACTATTGTTACGAAATATCAGTCATAGCAATTTGAGATTTGAATATTGGTTTAAGCGCATCTGCAGAAGCCACAACGCAGATCAATGGTGGTAAATATATTTGTACAGCTATAGATCACAATAAAACGATGTGTAGGCTGGTGAGAATATCAACTTATCAACCGCCCTGGAATTACACAATAACTGTTCTTGAATTTCCGTTCAGAAACTATGTTGTGGTCAAATTCAGCATGGTAGTTCAAAATTTGTTAAAGCTGTTCTAACAAACTTTGAGAATGATAGTTCTTAGAAAATTATAAGAGGTTTAAAATGATTGGGTGTAAGCATGCAAATTGTAAGGAAGGAAGAAAGGAAGCATTTACGGTTTATCGGCTCAAAATTATGAACGTTAGCTACCCCAATGGGTAAAATCTTCAAAAAAGGCTCCGCGATGAAGAGCATTTTTATTAAAATAGCGATCATATTTTTATAGAAATGCACTCCTTCGCAGTAATTTTCCATAAAGTTTTACCTACTAGGACTCCAACGATTTCCGTCATGTGACTCTTCAGAAATAAAATTTTTAAATAAAACATTTTGCTTTTGATTTACTGCCAACAAGGTTTTAAAAAAGTAAAATCTCTCGCGAATTGGTTACCTAAACAGTACTTACTTACTTGAAATCCTTGTCATTACTTTGAAATTAAGCAACAGTTTGTTATCAATAAAAAAGTAGAATAATGTGTTAATCCAGACGTGTCAGTGTAAAACATAAGCAAAATTAAAGGTGAAATTATTTGGAAAGGTTATGGTATATACCCTACATAAAATCAACATTAACTAAAATTAGAAGAACTCTTGGCAGTAACAGCAAACCTCTTGTAAGCGCATCAATTTTCAAGATAAAAATGGTGAGAGTGTTATTATGGAGATGGATAGGGAATATTTTTCATCAAATAATAGCAAAACCCATACACAGTCTTAACGATCCCCTTCTTTAAAAACGGAGTGAAAACGTCAATGAAAAAGTTATAATACACTCTTGTAATAACATTTTCTTATGCTCTGTCTGAACATGAAGGAATTTACCCGATAACATGAAAATATAATTGATAAAGTAGTCAATCCTACCTTTATGTCGGTTTCAAACGGTGCAAATTTGATATCTAGCAATCTCTTCAAAAGCTAGCTCACTTTTATATCCCACCGTTATGTATTTTCACACCAATTTCTCTTAATTATTCAAAAGCTCACTTAGACATATGCACATCTGGTATCCTCAGCTTGAGTCGGCCAACTAATGCAACATAATCTATATTCCAACAAAATGTTAACTATGAGCACTTAAGCCCACGAAATTGTTCATTTAGTCCAAGTAGTAATTATTCAGAGCATCAATGTTACACTGACAAAAACTTTTGAAATTCCTAATTTCAAAATTTTAGAAAAGCCTTCCGTGATTGCACAAAAATTCAAAGATAACTTTGTTGATGCGTGTTTGTCCTGCACTGACATATAATTGTAATGGTACTAATATTCCCTAGTGTTCCCATAGATATAGAAAGAATTTATTAGTTATTAAATTAATATAGATAAAAAACAAAATGGTTTTTAAAACCATTGCATTTGAAAAGCGGATAAACTTGTGGAGAAAAAGGGGGGATATAATTCGTTCAAAAAAAATTTTTAACTCGTTTTCATCTATATGAATTTAAACCTATTTCAGTAATTAATCTAAGTTTTGTTTTCAAAAAAAGAACTGACATTACATAAACCTCTTCTTTTTAACCCTTAAGTTATGACACAACTTTATCCAACATCAACTAAAAATTACAGCAAAACCGACTTTCATTATTGGATACATTGGTTTTTGTTAAAATGATTTTATAATAGTTTGCAAATACACAAACCCTGAAATCATGCTTAATTTAATCGAAGACTCTTCTCATCAATGTTCACAGAAAATCGTATATGGTGGCGCACTATATGATGACTTCTTTCCGTTTACCTGTGGCCGAATTATGTAAGAAAAAAGCAAATTTTGTATTGTTACGTAAGCGAGAAAGTTCGAATAGGAGCTGGGCAGTAGCAAAACTCTGCGTCAAACTTTAAACTACCCGATGAAATAATTCCATCCCATTTGGCTACATCCTACTTGGCTCTCCTTATTCCAAGTAATTTCTGTTATATAAATTTCAAACAAACCCCCTGAACGACTAAAAGTAACGTTAGAATAACGTGTTCATTTTTTTCCTGCTTTATGTTTTATCTTAAGTTGTAGCTCCATAGAATATGGTTTACCAGATCCCGTTATGATATTAGTGGTCATAGTGATAATCTGTGAAAGAGATTATGGATAAAACCGTTACTTGTCATACGTATACGGTTGAGATAAGAGAGTGGTTTTCACATCATCATTATGTCAAACAATATTAATGACTTATTTCAGAAAGTTTTTCTTTGCCATATATCTCATAATAATCCAAATACTGAGAGAAATATGAAGGAGATTATGCTTATTGTCATGTAGATAAGAACATTTGATACAAGAAAATTAACTTCGAAAATGTTGATGTTTTCTGTATAATTTTGTATCACAAGAATACAAAGTTTTATATCAATCTCCTTTTGGTTTGTAAGGCATTACTCGTGAATCAATATTCGGATGATGTTACAAAAAACAAGTGTCAATTTTCTGAAGTGTCGAATTCAACAATGCTTAAGCGATGGCTTTCTAACAGATGTTTTGGAAATAGCATTCAAAACGAAAAAATTCAATGGAAAAATACACACTTATATATATTTGGGCGCCAATATACTGGTTCAAATCCTGTTCTAATTAATTTGAAATATTGTTATATATTGCTAGCTATACACTACTTTATCTTATTCGGTTGTTTTATGAAGAAAAATGTGGCAAAATCGAAGCTTAACGTTAAATAATTGACATTCGTGTTAATTCTCTTATTCCAAAGCTGTTCCCAATTTACAGCTAAGTCGCTCTCAAGAAAAGAAATTTCATTTTTTCATTAGAATTTTCTGAGAAAAACCTTTGGGAACCACCATCATAATCGGTTGTACATATCTACTACATGCTTAGCAAACGTAACACTTAACCGGCTGCTTGTAACGTCAACCGGTATGTTTGAATTTTTACTGTTACGTCAGTTACGTCAGTTTCGTCAGTTACGTCAGTGAAAACTGGTGAAAACTTTGTCGGTAGGATTTTATTTAACTTCCTGAAAATATTAAGTTTTTACAAAAAAAATAGATAGATACAAAGAAATCTTCACGAAACGTAATACAGTGTCATAATTCAATGAAACATCTTTCCATGATAAAAGGTAAAAAAAGTGTACCTCAGATTCCTGAAACTTCTTTTTTGTACAAGGTTCCATAGCGAATGGTGAACCTAATACCACCACCAACCAGATTTTAAATAATTGATTAGTGATGACTTTACAATGAAGTGACATTATCATCACAATCAACGCATACCCTCTGATATGCTTGACAGATAATTTATCGTTTGATGCAGAGAGATAAGATTTCAGCAAAGTACGCCATTTTTATTTCTATCCTTTAACTTTCACTTTTTACCCATTGTTTTTCGACATTGTTGAAATTACTGCTTGAAATCGAACAATGTTTACAAACCTAATTACTGAATTCGATAAACACGAATGATAAGAAAACCAGGGCAATATTTCTGGCTGAAGACTTGAATGGCAAATATTTGAAATTGTAGTTGGTGGTCAACTGGATCTAGAATACCCCTATAAGGTAAAAACCAGGAGCGAATTCAATTTGAACAAATTATGTGTCTGAATGAGCTAATACGCGTTGATTGGGATGACAACTAATTGATGATATTATTAAGTCCGCTAATCCAATTCAGTTTTGATTATGCAATCTCTTCCAACGGATCTTAAGCCGATTTGCTTCTCACCAGCTCTTGTGATTTATGTGGGAAAATAAAACGGATTTACGATTAAGTCGATATTTCAAAAGTTTTCAATAAACTTTGATCTGTCTCACCATGCATCGTAGGTATTGATGGATAAAACTTCAATACCAACGGCTTAATTATTAAATTAAAGTTTATTTGAAAGTATTGAGTAGCTAACTCACTCAATTAACAGTTATCCTCAACACAAATTCAATGTCAGCTTCTTAAACTGTTCATATACATTTGATAATTTATATTCTTTAACAAACAAACTCATGATGGTGAACTGCTTCTTCATTAAGCGGAAAATATCGCGGCAGAAATTAAAATACTGCAATCTGATTGGTTATGTAAATAGTGCGCGAACTATATACTTAGATGCAAAATCTATAATATCCGAAAGAGGAATAAAAAGTTACATACTAATGAATAAAAACGAAAAATCCATTTGAAACACCGCGTTTTTAACTTCAAAACGCGAAAATATTTCAGTGGCGAAATTTCATCGGCTTAAATCTGGCTTAGATCTTGAATTTTCTAACGAAAGTCTTTGTTATATTAGCGGTGACAGCAAAAATATAGCCTGCTATTACTCCCGCCGAAATGGGAGCCTGTTTTCCACGCTGTGGCATTCCTTTCCAAAACTATATGAATTGCAATGAAAGAACGCGGGCCAGGAATTTTCAATATCCTATCAAAAAATCATGATATAAGTTTGTTTTTTGTATTTTATCATACATTCACGACGAAAGTGGATGTTACATTTATGAAATACGAAACGGTGGATTTCAATTACATCGTTTGAATTAAGTTATGATTTTGTTGTTGATCATGCATTCATATCCAGTTAAGAATAAGAGGTAAAAATAAGAAAAAAAGCAAATATATAGTTCTTGCCTACTTCTTTACTACATTTTTATGTTATAATTTTTTCTTGAATTTGTCTGGGATATTTCTTAGTTTAACCTTTTTTAATCGTATAATCTAACTTTCAGTTGAATGGGTTTAAATCTGGTTCGTATATTGCGAGCAAGAATGAAATTTTGCTACCATCATTTTGTGTGTGGTTCTCCTTTGTTCTTAAGACACAAGAAAGTCAACCCTGAGATATTCTCAATACGAAGACCTTTTTTTAATTCACACGTTAAGATGAACTTGGATATTATACTCTTTTGTTGAAACTGTATATACTAAAACGTATGAATACTGAGTGACTGATGGTTTCTGAGTGGTATATATGGCAAGTTTATAATCAAGTAGTCACACAGTTAACATAGTCACACAGTTAACATGCCAATTTGAATCCATCAAAACTTGACAGTGTAAACCATATTGAATTTGTCTGGGATAGTGAGAATTTAGCCATGACTCGTTTTTTCAAACCCTTTTATAAGAAGTTTCAGCTATAAGTTTGATTGGCAGATAAACATCCTCAATAACTCGATGTTAGAAGCCGCCATGATCTGAACCGTGGTTATAGTTGGATCTGATTAAACTATTTTCATTAAAATTAACTAAAGGCTAATTTAAAGATGCAAGATGAAACTAATTAATGAAATGTTTAAAATATTCCTAATTCGAATAAACAGAGTTAGACGTTTTATAAGAGAAGCTCGGAAAGTGAAGCAAATTTAATCTTAAGCTCATTTGTTATTTTTCACTACAATCCGTATAGGTTTCACACTCTCTCTCTGTGCATGACAGAACCGTGATATTATTGGTTGTATCTTGGGTAGTCTTCCCTTTCACTCGATGAATATTTACATCACGCATTATTTTACGACTATTGTTACTCTCAGATATTGTTATTTCAGTAATGGGCAGGAATATTAAAGTTTTTTGCTTGGAATTAGTCCCGCTTTCGGAAACCTGTTTTTTATGCTGAAGATAGTGCAAAAGATTTCTGAAATGCACATTTACGAATTTTCTCTTTATCTTTAATCAATAACTCCACTCTCTATTGTGCCGCCACCTTCAATCATAGGACCGTTTAATGACGTAATGTGTAATAATAATAGTGCCATAACAACCAAACACTGCTATCGTATCTATCGTTACCTTAATCTAATGCGGCAATATGGCTCCTATCAAATGATCTTAAACTCAAGAGACTAGGCACTATATCATTAGAAAATGTAGCCATGGCAACGATTACATTTAGCAGTAATATTTCTAATAACACTATTAGTGTATCATTAACGAAAGCTTTCAAACGTTTGTCAAACAAGGAAGCACGGCAAGAAAGAACATAAGGGTATGCTTAGGTATTTGGAAACCTCAATCTTTTTCATACTAAGTTTTCCTTTCTTTTCTCCACAGCGCAATCAACATCAGCTCAATAATTGACTTATTTATTTTTTTATTTTTTTCTGTTTTCGAAGCAACATATGGAACGTTTCATAACGCAACTTACAATATGCATTTTCTGACTCAGCATGTCGTCACACTTTTACTAGATTTCCTTAATTAAACTTGGTTTGCTTGATTACTTCAAAAATTCAAGTTTGGGACATCAGGATTTCATGTCTTCCTAGAAAGTGGTTTTTCTGTGCGCCACATAAATTTAACCCAAAAAACCTGTTCGTGAACTATCTATTATAAAATATTAAGATGTTACTTCTGATCTTTGGAAGTCTCTGTTCATGTACCTCTGTTGAGCTTGCTTTTGTGACTTGGTACAAGAGCACGATCGAAAACGAACTTGTCCGACAAAAGATAAAAGCTTTTATTTTCACCATTTAATCATTTTACGGAGACTAAAAACGACAATGTGTGTGCAAAAACTAATATCAAATTCAAATTTTGTTTCATGTGCATTTCGTCTTCAAGTTCTATTGCAAAGTTTTCTACTACCCTACAAGTGATTTTGTTTTTATTTTGTTATTGCGCAGGCGTTTTATGTAGTCAATCTAGACGTTGCTATGGAGATTTATGCAATGATCATGACCACGCGTCATGATTCCTAACATTTTCCGCCGTTTGTTGATTCAATTTCTAAATTTTAAGTGTTTTCTTCAAAACTTTCCGTCTGAAAAAACGAGGCATGACGTGCCCATGGCCTCGATATCCCAGATCAAATTGACGAACTTTTCCATTTTCTTTTACCCTATAGGAGTTAATTATAGCAATCGATGCCAAAGACTATTTTTCAAATATCAAAAACAGACAAACGCCCCTAGGTACAAAGTTGGAATTTTTTGGAGAAAGGGGGAGGCACTGGCGTTAATATAGATAACATGGCGTTGTCTTAAAGGACCTCCTGGGGCGTTTGATCGATTCTAAAGATTACCTCATTTTCAAGAACAGATGATGACGTAGAACTTATGTAATAATTATTAAGTAATTATGTCGACATAGATATTTCTATTACTGCCCACTTTTCAAGATGGCATCAAAAATTAAGTTACAGTCTATTTAGATTTCCATGAAAAATGTCATGATCGTATTTGTCATGGCAACAATCAGGAAAATATGACAATCGGCTGGTCCTTATATTGCACAACCGTATATTTTAATGACCATGATGTCACAGAACAACCAATATTGCACATGATCTTTAATTTGATAACTTTGAAAATTGTGACTGAAATTGTTTTTCAACTTCATTGTGAGAAAGAATAATGATGGCTTTGGGATAACAAGCGCTGAATCATTTGGAAATTCCAAAAATAATTTAAATAAATAGATTTTTGTAAATTCATAATCCCAAAATTGATAAAAAACAGAAATCGATTTTCTGATGATTGTAATTCAATTTCAGGATTTAGGAATCCAATGAATCGATTTTTTGAAATCTTTAAAAGTCGATTGAAAATCCAAAAATCGATTTCAACAGAGTCGTTTAATCGATTATGTCTTTTTTCCTAAAACCGTCATAAATAATCTTTAACCAATAATTTTTTGTACAATAGTTTAGGTTTGTTTAAACAGGTTGGATGTCATTTTAAATCTTTTTTATCCGATATTCCAGTCAATATGATTTTTGTGTCCGCACAAAACCAATCCACCATAAAGTGAACATGGCCTTAATATTGCATGCTTTGTTAGGGCAGCAAAACGTAAATTAAGTATAGAATTAAGATTAGGGTACACATTTAGTATAGATGCAATTCAAAATTACTGTTTTGATTTTCGGTAATATCAAAACAAATATTTGTTCTGATTGGAAGCGAGATTGGGCACTAGATCAAACCACGTGACTGGTGCGTGACGAAATATCAAGAAGGATTAGTACAAACAGTTGTTCATCAAGAGCTCATAGCAGGACAATGTCGCAGAAATCCTTGTTCCTTTTAGAGTATTTCACTATATATTTTTGTCTGAACCTAGTGTGATTTTTTTAAACCTATAGCAATAAATTTTAGCAATTTTGAGGAAAAATGACTGAAATGCGAACAAGAAGCCCTTACAGGCAGAAGGATTTCTTCAAATCAGCTTTAGAATGAAATAAAAGGAAGACTCGTGACATTCTCGAAAATTGAACGTTGAATGATTTCTACGATACAGCATTAAATTTTTAGTCACAAACTCCCTAGGGCTTCGTGAACAAATAGCTGATACTGTCACATGAAATATGCTTCATATTGGTACGAAATAGTACTAAGGATGTATTGTTCCTTCCAGAGATGTGTATGAACATATCACATAAATTACAACATTCCATTTTTGTGCTGTCAACCACCAACAGATTTACAACAACGAAATTGCGAGCACAAGAAGGAAAACGTTAGTTTGATTGACCATGTACCATGTTTATAACTTAAAAATATTACTGACCTGAACTGACATTCATGACCTGCTAATAATCTTAAATAATTTCCAAAAAATGGTTGAATGACTTATACAAGCATCACTTTTGTAGTGACCTACAAATTCTTTTATATACAAGGTGTCTTTCAGTGTCTATTTCACAACAATTATTTGTCAATGTATTGTGAAATTTACATCACAAGAAGGTCCTATTTCAGTACTTTCTATTGATATAAAATTTTTAAAAAAACACACAGATTTGCATCATTAATTTCTTAAAAATCAATTTGAAAAAATATTTTCTTTTTTGTGATGTAAATTTCGCAATACTTTGACAAATAATTTTTGAGAAATAGACACTGAAAGTTTGATAAATCTTTCTGAGACACCCATGTATGTGTGAGACATACATATATATTGCATATACCAACAATAAATTTACATCTGAATGAAAAAATTTACTTTATTTTGGTAGGTATATTACAATGTAAAGTGACTACGAAATCCAGAGATTTCAAAGTGAGTACGTACGTAAAACATATATATGCCTCAAACATTAATTAAGTTCTATCAATCTTCCTAGCTAGCATGTAGCTGTAGCTAAAAATGCCCCCGCGCTCAAGCTTTCCAATTTGTACACACAGCAAGCTATACAGTAAAAAAGAAAACTTACCGCAAAACATTTTGTAATTTAAGTGTTTTAGTAAAAATGTTTTTGGTTGATTTGGGGCCTGAATAAGTGGCATACTTTTGACAAAGCCAGTCTTTTATGTATGACAAGATATAT